>CM044355.1:293547380-293999880 GCA_024294585.1 Vipera latastei
ACTTCAGCCCTTCTCTCCTTCTCCGTGACCTTCCCCACTCCTGCCTGGGCAATGGGGCCAGGTCCTTAGCATCCGGCTCCCACCGGCCGGCCATCTCCACCCTGATCAGTAAACTTTATCCATGCTTGGAAAGATTTCCACCCTGGGTCGCAATCGTGGCTTTAACTCGCTTGATAATTTCCACAAAACTAGGGTCGACCTGACACTTCCCAAAGGTGGACAGGGACGGGGGAGGGGGTGTCGCCATGGAGGTCAGGCCCTCAAACAGCAGGCTGGGAACTCTGAGGGCCCAGTGGAGCAGCAAGAGCATCTTACCCAGATGCGGCCAACCACTTGTTCGGGGGCGGGAGGCGGGGAGGCTGCTGTGTGTCAATAAGATGTGGGAGGGGATGGAACCGCTCCACCCCGGTCAGCAACCTTTGCGGTGGTTGATCAGCTGGAAAAATCCGATGGTGATCGCCCCTCTGGGGAAGACCCAGTTCTCCAACTCACTTGTTGATTTCCATGGGAATTGGGTCCCATTGACTCTCTCTAGAATTAGCAAGGGGGTTGTGATCAGGGTTACACACACAGAAGCCCAGAGAAGCCCATCAGCACCCTAACCCAACATGGACTTCCCAGCTGTTTTTCAGGGTCAGCCACTGAATGAAATTCAGTGGTGAAAAAAGTAAGGTTCTACATTTAGGCAAGAAAAAACAAATGTACAGGTATAGTATAGGGCCATGGTGGCGAACCTATGGCACGCACGCCACAGGTGGCATGCAGAGCCCTCTCTGTGGGCACATGCGCCGTTGCCCCAGTCCTAGGCCTTCAGCTGGGTTTCATAAAACCTTTTCACTTTAGGCCTCCACCGCCATGTGCAAAAAAAGAGAGGTTCAATCAATCAATCAATTTCAACTTCTCGCGGGGGAAAAAAAGATCTCGCAAAGTTGGAATTGATCGATTGAACTTTTTAATTCCACCCAGTCTGCCGTTACCACCCAGTGGGCCATGCCCACCCAATGGGCCACGCCCACCCAATGGGCCACGCCCACGCAATTGGCCACACCCACGCAAATGGCCACACCCACTCAATAGGCCACGCCCACCCAATGGGACATGCCCACCTGGCATCTGACAATACGTAAGTGGGTTTTGGGTTGCAGTTTGGGCACTCAATCTCTAAAAGGTTCACCATCACTGGTATAAGGGGTACCTTGCTCAATAGTAGTTACTGTGAGAGGGATCTTGGAGTCCTAGTGGACAATCACTTAAATAGGAGCCAGCCGTGTGCTGCAGCTGCCAAAAAGGCCAACACAGTGCAAGGCTGCATTAACAGACGGGATAGAATCAAGATCACATGAAGTAGCAATACCACTTTACAATGCCTCGGTAAGGCCACACTTGGAATACTGCATCCAGTTTTGGTCACCACAATGTAAAAAAAGATGTTGAGACTCTAGAAAGAGTACAGAGAAGAGCAACAAAGATGATTAGGGGACTGGAGGCTAAAACATATATGGAACGGTTCCTGGAATTGGGTATGTCTAGTTTAATGAAGACAAGGACGAGGGGTGACATGATAGCAGCCTTCCAATATCTGAGGGGTTGCCCCCAAAAGAGGAAATCATGGTGCAGACGTGTCAAACCCCCGACATCACGTCACGCAACGTATCGGAGCCTTTTCGCCATTGCCAGCAATGGAGTGGGCGTGGCTTACGGATGACGCATCCGGCCTGCGGGCCGGCATTTGGACACCCCAAGCACCTGAAGGCAGGACAAGGGATGGAAACTAGTCAAGGAGAGAAGCAGCCTAGAACAAAAGAGGAATTTCCTGACAGTGAGAACAATTAGTCAGTGGAACAACCTGCCTCCAGAAGCTGTGAATGCTCCAACACTGGAGGTTTTTAAGACGAGACTGGACAGCCATTTGTCTGAAATGGTATAGGGTTTCCTGCCTGAGCAGGGGGTTGGACTAGATGACCTCCAAGGTCCCTTCCAGGTCTATTCTATTCTAAGGGATGCTGGGGTTTCACTCTTTGGGTTTAAACTCAAGGCAGAAAGAGGTGGATCATTCGTGGTTTTGGAGTTGGGTATCATCAATATGCTGATGATACCCAACTTTTCATTTCGACCCCAAACCACCCCAGTGATGCCCTCGCTGTGATGTCCCGTTGCCTGGAGGCGGTACGGGTCTGGATGGGGAGGAACAGACTTCAACTCAACCCTGACAAGACTGAGTGGCTGTACATTCCGGCATCCCGGGACATTCAAAATGTTCCCTCTCTTCTTATGGGGGGTGAGCTCTTACCCCCCGTGGATAGGGCTCGCAACTTGGGATTCCTCCTAGATTCACGACTTACCCTGGAAGACCATATAGTAGCCGTGACTAGGGGGGCTTTCGCCCAGGTTCGCCTGGTGCGCCAGTTGCGGCCCTATCTGGACCGGGATGCCCTGTGTACGGTCACTCATGCGCTCGTGACCTCTCGCCTAGACTACTGTAATGCTCTCTACATGGGGCTTCCCTTGAAGACCACTCGGAGGCTCCAACTGGTACAGAATGCGGCCGCGAGAGTTGTCTTGGGAGTTTCCCGGTACTCCCATGTTACACCTTTGCTCCGCGAGCTGCATTGGTTGCCAGTTGTCTTCCGGGTGAGGTTCAAGGTCTTGGTTATGATCTTTAAGTCCTTACATGGCATGGGTCCGAGATACCTCGAGGACCACCTGCTGCCGGCGTCAACTCCCCTCCGCCCTGTGCGTGCCCACAGAGAGGGCCTCCTCAGGGTGCCTCCAGTCAGGGAATGTCGACTGGTGGCCCCCAGGGGGAGGGCCTTCTCTGTGGGTGCCCCGGCACTATGGAACCAACTGCCGGTTGAGCTCCGGATGGCATCGGACCTCCGATCCTTCCGTCGCGGGTTGAAGACCCACTTGTTCGAGTTAGCTGGTCTGGCCTGAAGGGGAATATGGGTTTTCTAATTGGTTTTATTATTTTACTATTGCTGTATTTTAATTGGGCATGGTTTAATTCTCTTTTAATTTTTGTATACCTATTTATATATGCCCTGTGAACCGCCCTGAGTCCCTAGGGAGAAGGGCGGTATAGAAATCCAATAAATGAAATGAAATGAAATGAAATGTTGTGGGGTTTGCTGAATCACCAAATGTCAGAGGGACTGAAGCTTCAGGGCAGACCCTAACCCCTCCCCCCAATTCTGCTTTTCTCCCTCCTCCCTCTCCAGGCTCTCCCGCACACTCCCTGTGCTACTTCTACCTGCATCTGCCGGACCCCAGCCAGAATCTGCCCAAGTTCTCCATTAGGAGCTATCTGGACAACCAGCCCATCGCTCGCTATGACAACCTCACCAGGAAGATGGAGCCTTTGGTGCCCTGGATGGAGGAGATGGAGAAGGATGCTTTTCTGTCCCCTGAGTGGGTCTTCAGGACCGATCTGAAGTTATCAAAATGGGGTCGCCGTGCTGGAGGTGAGCAGAGGCAGTGCCATCTTTGGTCTCCGATGATTGCAGGGGATGTAATTGTGAGGTTTTGTTTCCTGCAAAGGAAAGACATCCCACCCCCCTCTGGCCACACCCACACCCACACCCACACACACACCCCTCTGAATTTCTCCCTCACCTAGAAATTCTTCATGGCCTGAGGCCATCCAAACAGGGTTAATTGAAGTCAAAGATGTTTCTCCTTGGGTGATAAAGAGGGGAAGGAGGAATCTGATTTCTCCCCCCAGGTGGGAAGGGGGGGGAAGACTCTAAGGCTGTCTAGGGAGAGGAATCCTAGACCCTTTTCATTCACACCCACCCCCTCTGCGTCTCCTTTAGAGCTTCACACCTGGCAGGTGGTTTTGGGCTGTGAGCTCATGGACGAGGGGAGCACAGGAGGGTTTTTCCGCTATGGCTACGACGGGATGGACTTCATCAGCTTCGACAAGGATACGGTCACTTGGGTGCCAGCTCAGCCCCAGGCCAAGAAGTTCAAGAGGAAGTGGGAGGATGACCCGGGATGGTCCGAGAGAAACAAATTCTTCCTGGAGGAGACCTGCATTGACTGGCTGCATAGATACCTGTCCTACAGGAACAAGACTTTGCAGAGGATCGGTGAGTGGCAAAAAGGGATCTCCACTGAGCATGTTTCTCTATGCTCCTCCCTCCCCGTATTGTTTTTCTCCTAAACAGCCCGGCTACTTTTTTAAAATATTGACGGAAAGGGGTCAGGAAATATCCCACATCACACTGCAGAAGGAAAATAATCTTCAGTGCCCCCCACCCCCCCACCCCAAAATAAATACTTTTAATTAAAAAAAAACTGAGCAAGCAATTCATGCCGAAGGTCTCGCTCTATTTCCCCGGGAAAATCTTGCAAAGCAGAAGAAACGAACCTTTGGGTGGGAAGGAAATGATCAGCCTCTTCCTGATTTCCACCCGAACAACTTGAACAAATTCGATTTGGGGGCTTAAAATTGAATCAAACCAACAAAGAGCCTTGGTGGAGCAGTGGGCTAATGCCTCCTTAAGTAACACCAGCTGCCTGCAATTAGTGCAGGTTCGAGTCCCACCAGGCTCAAGGTTGACTCAGCCTTCCATCCTCCCGAGGTAGGTAAAATGAGGACCCAGATTATTGGGGGCAATTAAGCTGACTTTGTAATAATGCCGCTTGGGGTGTGTGTGTGAAAGCCCTAACAAGCAGGCATATACATAGAATGAAGGCTATTGCTAAGCACATTGGTTTGTGCTTAAAAATTGTAAGCTGCCCTGAGTCTTCGGAGAAGGGCGGGATATAAATGGGATTAAAAAAAATTGGGGAATACGTTGGCCAATGTGAGAACATTACCCCAAATTCTCTGTATCCCTTTCAAAGCTTAATCTAAAGAACCCCAATGCCCCATTTTAGGGGCTCCCACATCTCGAGGCAAGGAGAGGGAGCGGAGGGAGAGGATGGCCCAAGGAGGTTTTGCTATTTAAATCGCTTTGCCAGAAACTCTCGAAATCCTGGGATTTGTGTTGTTGCTGTTTCTGCAGAGCCCCCGGTGGGGAAGGTGACTCGCAAGGTGGTGGATGAAAGCCTGGAGGTCCTCATCTGCCAGGCCTTTGGCTTCTATCCCAAGGAGATCCAGGCCACCTGGACGAGGGACGGAGAGATCTGGAAAAACAAGACCCTCCCTAGGAACGTGGCCCCCAACTCGGACGGGACCTATTATGTCTGGCTCGGCATTGAGGTGGACCCCAAGGAGCGGGACCATTTTCGCTGTCGCCTGGAGCACCAGGGTTTGCAGGAGCCCCTGGTCTTGGCCTGGAAGGAGGAAACAGGAGAGTGGCTGGGTGGGTCTGGCATTAGAAGTAGATTTTAAACAAATGGTTGAAAATAAGTGGTAGTGGGTGTTACATCGCGGGTTATTTGCGCAGGAAAGAAGACGAGGCAAGTGAGTTCAGGAAAGCTCATGGTTTATTGCTTGCAAAGTCTGAACTGAGAATTGGGCTGCAACTAGCAGCAGTTTATAGCCTAGCTAGCCCCTAGGCGGCAGCCAATAGGTTTAAAGCAACCATTGCCGCCTAGGGACAGCCAATAGCAGCACTGGAGACCTGGAGTCTGGGTAGCTGGAGAGCCGTTAGCTGCTCCAGCTAACCACGTGGTATTACAATTGAGCCCAATACATAACACCCCTCCCCTCTTAGATCAGACAACATCATAGCAATAGTTGGCCTAGTACAATTAACAAGACTTAACATCATAGTAACCTTAAATGAAAAACAATACAAGTTACAAGAGTTAACATCATAGCATCTGAATGAATAGGCTTTCATGGACAGTACACTAGATAGTTAACATCATAGCTTCAGTTTTAGTACAGTGACAAGTTACAGTACAGACAACATTATAGTTCTTTATTTTACAACGTAATCAGCAAGATAAGAAGGAGGCTTGCGAGCCCTTGTGGAACGCCTCGGAGTTCCAGTCACTTTGTGGTCTATCAGCTTACCCAGCAGGCCAGGTAGACCATTGTCCTTTGATGCACCTGAGTCAAAGGAATTGGATGGTCTCTGGCTGGCCTCTCCAGGTTGGCCCACCCCAGAGTCAGACTGATCAGCAGAGTAGGCACAGCAGCTGTTGAAGTCTGGTTGACTTGCTCCTTCAGGGGATCCATGTTGCATTTCTGGACTCCCCTCTTCTACGCCCAGTTCCTCATTTGTTATGAGGGAAGAGTCTTGAGAGTCCATTTATGAGCTGGCTTGACTGCAAGTTTGGGAACCTTGGGAGGGACTTATGATGCAGTCCTTGCTTAGTGGCCATTCTGAAAACCGTTTTCTGAGTTGATCAATGTGGCGTCTCGCCCTCCCTGCAGCCCCACTTCATAAGACAGGGGACCAGATGATTTGGTAATTTTACTAGGAACCCACAGATTCCCATGTCCATAGTTTCTGGCCCATACCCAATCGCCCATGTGCAGCCCCCTTGGGGGTTTTGGTCAAGAGGCTTCTGCTGCCACTCTATCTGGATGCAACCTGTTCAGTTTAGTGATCAGTCGCCTCCCCCAATGAAGTTCTGCAGGACTTTTGCCTGTAGCAGTGCAGGGCGTAGAATGCTGGCAAAGTAAAAAATCTGCCAGTCTGTGATGCCAGTCCCCTGTTACTATGCTTTTAAGGGATTTGTTCTGTACCAGCCTACTACCGGCCCTGCAGAAAAGGCAGGGACAACCCCTTTACAAGAAGGTAAGAGGCTGGAACTAAGCCTGCCAAATTTATGGACACAAAAGCAAACAGAGCAAAACAAAACACGAACCATGAAACAGGAGCTATTCAAACGGTTGCCTTCAGCAAACCAGCCCTCCCACACATTCCCCTTTTAAACAGTTCAGGGCGTGGCTTCTCTCTGCCTCCTTCCGAGGTGCCCCATTGCCTTCCTCTGTTTACTCCTGCTTGACTGCCTCCTGCGTCGGGCGTCCTTGAACAGGGCCAGCTGTGGGTCATCTTCATCCACGCTGTCAGGCTCACACAGCTGGGTCTGCGTCGTAACCAGATGAGAGGGGCCTGGCTGAGGGCTCTGCGGAGCCTCAATACTATCCTCAGCAAGCTCTCCAACACCCCCTCCTCCTCCTCCTCTGAACCCAACTGCCGAACCCACAGGCAGACCCTGAATCACAACAGGATTCCTTCATTGTCCTCACCATACGTTCAGCTTGACCATTAGAGGACGGAACTACGTTGGGGTCTAGCTTGAATGATATAGGTTTGCAGCTTGTGTCCGGTTGATACCAGTAATCTGAATGCCTAAGGCATCAAACCAATCGAGTCCAATGAGACTTGTTCTCTGGCCATTGTTCAGCATCTCCACTTCCAGGAACTCACCATCTATCTAATCAAAACCATCTTTCTCCTCCTTTAGCCATAGGCTGGTGGATTTTTCTGGCGATTGTGGCTGACTCAATCTTGGGACTTGGAATTTTCTTCCTGATCTGTAAGTGAAACAAACACACCCTCCTGTGTCTTTCTGGGTTAGCTGAGCTGGTGTGGATGGGAAAGAGTTGCAGCCAGGAGCCCCCACAAGACCCTCCCCCACAAACAGCATTTTGAACATGGATCAGGAAGGAAGGAAGAAGATATGCAGCCACTTTCCCATTCCCTGCAAATCTCTTGTCTGGGAGGAGAACTCTTTGGCCTGAATGGACTTTCTTCAGAGGAGCAGATATCAGCAGCTCAGGAGTCCAGGAAATGATCTGGGAAGTGCTGGAAATCCCATAATCCTGTCCCCAAAGGAGGTCTATTTGCCATGTCTCCTGGCAAAGGGAAGCTCTGATGGGAGGGGAGGTCCATGGAGGGAGGGGCCCATGCCCTCTGCCCCCGCTTGCAATCACACCTGGGGACAGGCGAGAGCAGGCAGGAAGGCCCAGTGGTGAAAGCTGCTTCTTCTTCTGCTCCTACTCGGAGCAAGAGACACAAGAGGGAGGAAGGAGACAGGACGTGTCTCTTCCGTTGAGTTTCACCATGTGCGTCTCAGCACTTCCTTGTGATTTTCTCAGAGAGGATTTGGAAATGCTTTGCCCCTTCCTTCTTCCAGGACGGGCCTTTTGACTTTCTTGTGGTTCTCTGACCCAGCCAGGCCCAGACTTGTCTTTCAAGATCAGCCAAAAGTTGCTGGTTCTTAGATCTGGCAAGGTTAGGATTACGTCACAAAAGTTACGGCGGTTGAATTAAGAACTTCTGAGCCCAGAGTATGTGGGGAGACACCATCTCTCCTGTATTAACAACTAGATTGCCAGATGTTTGGCATCATTGTTATAAAGTAATTGATGGCGGTTCAATGCAGGTGTTCAGGATAAATCCTTCTCCAGCTCAAGCGGGAGTTGCTGCCCCCGAAATAAACTGTCTTCTCTTTTTGCCATCTGTCAGGTCAGTGTAAGAAATGCGGAAATAATGTCTATCAGGTAGTGGCACCCTACCATAAGCCGACTCCTTCAGAAAGTGCTCCTCCTTCCCCCGTGCACAATACAGACGACGAGACGCAATCGCTGTTGTCACCGCAAACATCACGGGTGAGTGTGATTGTCACCGATTGTTGCTGCTGTTTAAGGCACAATAGTCGGGGCTTCGGGTATACCCGAGAAGACCAGCAGGATTGTTGGAGGTGGGGAATTAATCCTCAGAGTGTTTCCAAGGGAGTCAGGTGGGGATCCGGGGCTTCTTCGGATGGGTTGCTCTGCAGGGGAAGATCCGGCTCCGCTCAGCCTCTCTGGCCCATCAGCTCCGAGGCAGGAGAGAGAAACTGGGAAGGAGCCAAGAACAGGAATTGGGGTACTCTGGAGAAATGGAGGATTTCTGTCCAGGAAGGACTGGAGGGGAAGGGGAGAAGGAAAAGGGCAGCTGGGGCTATCCAGGGAAAAAAAGGCTTCTTGGCCAGGATGAGCTGGAGGCAGAGGGGGGACCTTGGGGGAGAAGTGAGGGAGGGCACCAGCAGTTCTTTGTGCACTGGGGAGCTTGCAATCCTCCCTTCCTCTTTGACTGCTTCCCCTCATGCCCGTCAAGCTTGCAGTGGGGGGACGAGAGAGCCAGGGGGAGAAGAAACACATCCCCCGCCATGCAAACAGGGATGTTGATTTCCTCCATTTTCTCTCTCTCTCTCTCTCTGAACCACAAGGCATCCTATGGACTGCAAAGCACTCGGAGTTACCCAGGAGCCCTTGCGTCGCAATTGTGGAACCAAGAAGGAAGGGAACATTCCCAATGGAAAACGTGGCATGGGGCTCAGGCCAGAGAAAGATCAGCTCTAGATCTAAATGACTAAAGTCCTCCAAAACATCCTAAGTAAACAACAACAACACAGCAACAACAACCCAGCAGTGCCAGAAGAAAAACAAACAGGGGTTGTCTACTCTAGAGCCTTGGTTCCCAACCTTGGCAACATTCAGCCATGTGGACTTCAACTCCCAGAATGCCCCAGGCAGGAAGAGACTCCCAGGTGTCTAGAAAGACCTGTTTTAAGTGTGGAAAGAGAGGAACCCTCAGGCAGGGCCCAGCTAGCCCTGGGGACGAAGGCCATGGAGGAGTCCTCCAGTTCTGGTTCTGACCCAGGGAGGGGGGGATTCCCTTCCAAAGCCCTTTCCGGCCCAGCCCCCTGACTTTCCCCAAAGCTCCATGCTCTGAGGGGGGGGGGCATCAAAGAAAGCAACAGCCTTTTCTTAGGGGCTTGCTTTGCCTGTCCCCCCACTCTGCAGTCTCTTGCACACACACCCCAGCCACCCCCTTGCAATGCCTCCGGTCCTCCAGGGTTCTCCAGATTGTAAAAAGCATTCCTTCTGATTTTTCCCCACAACAATCCTGTGAAGTAGGCCGAGTTTGAGAAATACACTTTGCTGGGCTGGGGGTGGGGGCTTCAGCCTGGGCTGCCCAGACTGCAGCAACTTAGAACTTGGCACCTTGGCCTACAAAACACCAGAGTCCAGGGCAGCTTCATGGAGCCCACTTTGATGCTGCCTCGGCTGTCCTGGCCCCCGGGTCAAGGAGGACAAGATGGCACTCTTGGGGGTGGGGAAGACACAGTGGCCCTTTCCAGCATCTGGCTGTGCAGGCCCTTCTGCCAGAGAACAGAACAGGATAACACAGTTGGAAGGGACTCTGGAGGTCTTCTAGTCCAACCCCTGCTCTATAGTTCCAGGACTAGGCAACCTTGGCTCTTTTAGGACTTGTGGACTTCAACTCCCAGAATTCCTAAGTCAGCCTGGCTGTTTCTGGAATTCTGGGTACGGAAGTCCACAAGGTCATAAAAGAGCCAAAGTTGCCTATCCCTGCTCTATACAGTGAAGCGCCGGAGAAGGAAGCTGGCCAAGGAGCTGGGAAGAGAGGAGACGTGCTGTCCCTCCCTTTTTGCTTCCTCCCCTTTCCCCCTATTCCAAATCCTTCCAGAAACTCATCACTCCAGAACTCCGGCGTGAAAGCCCACAGCGCTGCCCCATTGCTCGCCAGGGTCCGTCTGGATGACCAGCCCGGGAATAGGAGGCGCGCCCAGCACAGCGACCTCACCCTCCATACGTGCGCATCTTGGAACCTGCAATTAAAGACACCTGCACTCTCTCTCTCTCTCATTTGCCCTCCTACGTATTTCTTCTGGCGTGGCCCCTCCAAGCGATCTCCACCACCACCCTCCACTTCCTGCGGCTTCTGGGGAGCTTGTCGGCAGAATCCAGTTGGTAGCTTTTAGTGCTGTCTTATTTCCCATTTTCTTTGCGTCCTCCGGAGACATCCTCGGGAATTCCAGTATAATTCGGTCTAGAGAGGTAAGAGAACTCCCCGTTTTCTTTGCGGGATAATAACATTTTCGCAGTACTCTAATCTGATCCGGTCCTTTTCCTTTCCCACTTTCACCCTTTAGAGCGGTGTGTGTGTGTGTGTGTGTGTGTCTTCAAACTTGGCCCTTTTGTGACTTCTGGACTTCAACTCCCAGAATTCCCCAGGAAGCGTGCCAGGCTGAGGAATTCTGGGAGCTGAACTCCACAAGTCATAAAAGGGCCAAGTTTGAAGAACCCCTCCCCCCTGCTTTGGAGGCTTCCGTTCGTTCTTCCTCCCCCACTCCTCTCCCTCCACAACGCTGAATGGAATCATCCGTGGGAAAAGTAGCTCCTTCGCCAGAACGAAATTACGAGGATCTGCTTGCCTCCTTCTACCCCCCACCCCCCAACTGTGAAGGGATCTCAAGGGTTCAGGTGGGGGCATTGGTCGCTTTCTTCCTCTGGGGAAGAGAGTCGTTAGGACTGGGGTCTCCAAACCCAACAGTTTTAAGAGTTGTGGACTTCAACTCCCAGAACTCTATGTTGGCTGAGGAATTCTGGGAGTTGAAGTCCATAAGACTTAAAGTAGCCAAAGAAGATGGTTTGTGCAGGGCCTGTCCTGGAGTTTGTTTTGCCTTAGTCTTCAGGTCTCTCTCTCTCTCTCTCTCTGTACTTGGAGGGTTGGGTTTTTTTTAAATTAAATTTTATTTAATATATAAAATACAAAGAAAAAATAGAAATAGGAGATTAAGGGAAAGAAAAGGGGGGAAAGTAGGTGTGGGGTACAAGGGGAAAAAGAAAAAAAAAGGTGTTGACTTCCGACTCTTTTAGCACAGTACAAGATTAAAACACTCCAGCCTCAACTTTTTGCTTTTGCACATTAATATATGACTAGCCATTTCGGTAGCGACAAGTCTCTCTAATCGACAAAACCAAAGTCAAAATTTCATCTTTTTTTCATCACGAGCACAACATCCCGAAGTGGTATCCAAATTAAAAAAAAATAAAAAAATACTCCAATGTCTTCTCCACTTTGAATAGAACGATCAATTTAACCATTCCTTGTTTAAAATCTTCCTTGCTGTGGAAATAGCACATTATTTCTCTTTGCACCTGATCACCTTTGTAAATGATCACCCTTTTTCTTAACAAAGTTAACTCTATTCTTTCCAATTGTTCGACCTTACTAGAAAAAAATACTCTTTCTTCCACCCTTTTTTTTTTTTAAAAAAAAAGCTAAACTTTCTTTAAACACTTTTCTAGAATCAAGATTTTCTAAGGCATCTGTGCTTGGAGACTGAAAAAACCCTAAGAAATAGAAAGCTCTTTGGTACAATAAAAAAATCTAAGACAAATTCCTTCTTCAGTTGATTTGTTTTCCCAGGAATGAGAGTGGAGTGAGTGGGGGGGCATCCTCATGTCCTTTGCTTCGTGCACTGTCTGGTATCACCCTATTTCTTTTCCCACGAATTAAACATCAACACAGTTTTGCAACAAAGAAAGAACAAAGAAAGAACAACGGAGGGAGAGACAGCCCAGGTGTTCATCTCCAGAACAGCTTCTGAGAACAGCTGCCTTTAACAACTTCCTGGAAGTTGGTGACAGTGGGAGGGGGCACCAAATTGGGGAGGGGGCTCTTCCAGGAGTTAGGAGCCCCCCAGGGGTCCATTGAGGGGACCTGTGGACCACCTTGTAGGAGATCCAACAAGCTGAGCTGGAAGGTGGGTTTAAGCAAGTCATCACTTTGTCCCAAAGGGGCTGTTCAAAAGAACTTCCTTGTTTTGTTTTGTTAACTTAAAACACTTTTCACTTCTCATCCAAGAAGCCGCCTTCAGTTCTTGCATGAGAAGCAAAACGTTTTGAAGGGGGGGAAAAAACCCCAAGAAAGTCCAGTTGCCTTTTGGAAAAGCGCCTTTGCGACAACCAGGACCTGGATCAGGGGGACTTCAAACTTGGCCCTTTGATGACTTGTGGACTTCAACTCCCAGAATTCCTCAGCCAGGCATGCAGGCCGAGGAATTCTGGGAGTTGAAGTCCACAAGTCATCAAAGGGCCATGTTTGAAGACCCCTGACTTGTATGATTGAGAATCTCTATCGAAAAGGGTCACACACCCCAGTGTATTCCACTGACCCTTATCAAGGGCCAATTGAGCTTGAACTGTAAGTAGAACAGATCCTGGTGTATAGGTGGCATAATAATAATAATAATAATAATAATAATAATAATAATAATAATAATAATAATAATAATAATAATAATAATAATAATAATAAAGTTGGAAGGGACCTTGGAGGTCATCTAGTCCAACCCCCTGCTCAGGCAGGAAACCTTATACCATTTCAGGCAAATGGCTGTCCAGTCTCTTCTTAAAAGCCTCCAGTGTTGGAGCATTCACCACCTCTGGAGGCAGGTTGTTCCACTGGTTAATTGTTCTAACTGTCAGGAAGTTTCTCCTTAGTTCTAGGTTGCTTCTCTCCTTGACTAGTTTCCATCCGTTGCTTCTTGTCCTGCTTTCAGGTGCTTTGGAGAATAGCTTGACTCCCTCTTCTTTGGGGTAGCCCCTGAGATATTGGAACACTGCTATCATGTCACCCCTCACCCTTCTCTTCATTAAACTACACATACCCAATTCCAGCAACCGTTCCCTATATGTTTTGGCCTCCAGCCCCCTAATCATCTTGGTTGCTCTTCTCTGTACCCTTTCTAGAGTCTCGACATCTTTTTTACATCGTGATGACCAAAACTGGATGCAGTATTCCAGGTGTGGCCTTACCAAGGCCTTGTAAAGTGGTATTAGTACTTCACGTGATCTTGATTCTATCCCTCTGTTAATGCAGCCTAGCACTGTGTTGGCTTTTTTGGCAGCTGCAGCACACGGCTGGCTCATATTGAAGTGATTGTCTACTAAGACTCCGAGATCCCTCTCACAGTTACTGCTATCGAGCAAGGTACCACCTATACTATACCTGTGCATTTGATTTTTCCTGCCTAAATGTAGAACCTTACTTTTTTCACCACTGAATTTCATTTTGTTAGATAGTGCCCAGTGTTCGAGTCTGTCCAGATCCTTCTGTATCTTAAGCCTATCTTCTGGAGTATTGGCTATTCCTGCCAGCTTGGTGTCGTCTGCAAATTTGATGAGTTCCCCATCTATCCCCTCATCCAAATCATTAATGAAGATATTGAAGAGCACTGGGCCCAGAACAGAGCCCTGGGGCACCCCACTACACACTTCCTTCCATGTAGATGCGGTTCCATTGAGGACCACACGCTTTGATTACACGAACCTCAACTGCTGGTCTTGGTTACTCGTGCCTGATACTCCTCTAGGGAAGTCTGTGGAGATTCTCAGTTATCCAGGTCACGGTTGTCCCAAAGATGCTTTTCGAAGAGGCAATTGGACTTCCCTTGTTTTTTTTTTTTGAAGATGTTTCGCTTCTCATCCAAGAAGCCTCTTTGTGAAGGGGAACTGCATCAATATACAAATAAAAATTGTTCTAGAAGTACATACATTAGGTAAAGGTAAAGGTTCCCCCACACATGCGTGCTAGTCATTTCCGAATCTAGGGGCCGGCGCTCATCTCCGTTTCAAAGCCGAAGAGCCAGCGCTTGTCCGAGGACGTCTCCGTGGTCATGTGGCCGGCATGACTAGACGCCAAAGGCGCACGGAACGCTGTTACCTTCCCACCGGAGTTGTCCCTATTTTTCTACTTGCATTTTTACGTGCTTTCGAACTGCTAGGTTGGCAGAAGCTGGGACGAGTAACAGGCGCTCACTCTGCTACACGGCACTCGGGATTCGACCCGCCAAACTGCCGACCTTCTGATCGAGAAGCTCAGCGTCCTAGCCCACTGAGCCACCACGTCCCTATATACATTAAAATATATTAAATTGGGCTGTTCCCAGATTAGCCAGTGATAATCCCACTAGTAGGTGCAATGCATAATAGCTACAGTACAGCAACCACTGTGTGCTAAATTTCAGTTCAATTCAGAATAGAGCTGGAAGGACCTTGGAGGTCTTCTAGTCCAATCCCCTGCTCAGGTAGGAGAGCTTATACCATTCCAGACAAGTGGCTGTCCAGTCTTTACTTAAAGACCTCCAGGGATGGAGCACCCACGACTTCCGAAGGCAAGCTGTTCCACTGGTTAATTGTCCTCACTGCCAGGAAGTTTCTCCATAATTCCTATACCATTTTGGACAGAAGGCTCTTCTTAAAAACTTGCAGTGTTGGAGCATTCACCGCTTCTGGAGGTAGGTTGTTCCACTGATTAATTGTTCTAACTGTCAGGAAGTTTCTCCATAATTCCAGGTTGCTTCTCTCCTTGATTAGTTTCCATCCATTGTTTCTTCTCTTGCCTTCTGGTGCTTTGGAAAATAAGTTGCCCCCCACTTCTTTGTGGCAGCCCCTCAAATAGCGGAATACTGTCAGGACCCACCCCAAACCACGTCTTAGGAAGACAAAATTCTTGGAGTCAAATCTATTCCAAGAAGAATCTTTACTATGACATGCTTGGTTGTAGGAACGAGACAGGACTTAATATTATTCCACGAAGTAAACCCTTATAAAGAGTTCCCGGTTTAACCCCCCCCTTAACCCCCATTTGGTCAGTCCCCCATCCTTTCTCTGGTATCATTCATCTCGTGGGAAAAAGGAACTTAGGACCCTTCGTGTTTATTGCTGTCTTCCGTGACAAAAACCAGATGCTAGCCCCCCCTTTTGTTTCCCCAGTTCAAAAGGCTTCTCCTTTCCTTTGAAATGCCTATTGCCGGTTCAATACACATCTATTCTCTCTCTTCTCTTCGGGAGATGGCAGAATCCATGGAATAATGTTTGAAACATTCCATTTATGAATATGATATAAATGGATTCTGACAAATACAGCCATCCTGTCTCCCCTAATCCCTCTTTTCTCCAGATTAGCATGAATATAAGATAACCTTTATTGTATTTTTTTTTTACTGTGAGCACACTGGCCCACATTAAAGATGAAATTCCGTTGCCTGCTCTCAAAAGAATGTATCTAATGAGAAAAATACATAACACAGAGACAGACGGACAGATAAATGGACACACACACCTGCGCCCATACATAACCCTAACTAATCCATACATAGATGTATAAATATTAATCACTG
This sequence comes from Vipera latastei, assembly GCA_024294585.1. Classification (NCBI taxonomy): domain Eukaryota; kingdom Metazoa; phylum Chordata; class Lepidosauria; order Squamata; family Viperidae; genus Vipera; species Vipera latastei. The sequence continues at coordinate 293,563,269 of CM044355.1, forward strand.
TCCATTTTGAACACATAGCGGAAAGAAGAAACTTGAGAATTCACAAGGTTGGTGTTGTATGGGACAGAATCTGGATGTTCTGCTTCGGATACCATGAAGCCCCCTCCTCCCAGAAGGCAACAAGGAAAACAGGTGGTGAACAGGATGTGTAGCATCCCAGACAATCCTGTGGACATTGCTCAAGCATTGCTTATATGCCACGTCCTGGATGGAAGGGAGTGAACTGCCAATAACCTTTTCTGCCCTCCTCACCACTCTCTGCACCGCCTTCCTGTCTATAGCAGCGATGCTTCCAAATCAGACTTCCCCCCCTCCCCCCCGTTCCCGGTTCATAGAATAGAATAGGATGGAATAAGGATAGAATAGAATTTAGGATAGGATAGGATAGGATAGGATAGGATAGGATAGGATAGGATAGGATAGGATAGGATAGGATAGGATAGGATAGAATAGGAATAGGAATAGGAATAGCATAGAATAGAATAGAACAGAATAGAACAGAATATAGAATAGAATAGGAACGGAACAGAACAGAACAGAATATAGAATATAGAATATAGAATATAGAATACAGAATAGAATAGAATAGAATAGAATAGAATAGAATAGAATAGAATAGAATAGAATAGAATAGAATAGAATAGAATAGAATAGAATAGGAGTAGGAATAGGAATAGCATAGAATAGAACAGAATATAGAATATAGAATATAGAATATAGAATATAGAATATAGAATATAGAATATAGAATATAGAATAGAATAGGAATAGGAATAGGAATAGGAATAGGAATTGCATAGAACAGAATACAGAATACAGAATAGAATAGAATAGAATAGAATAGAATAGAATAGAATAGAATAGAATAGAATAGAATAGAATAGAAACGGAATGGAACAGAATAGAATATAGAAAATAGGAATAGAATAGAATAGGAATAGAATAGAATAGGAGTAGGAATAGCATAGAATAGAACAGAATATAGAATACAGAATATAGAATAGAATAAGAATAGAATAGAATAGGAAATAGAATAAAATAGAACAGAATATGGAATAGAATAGGAATGGAATAGAATAGAACAGAACAGAATATAGAATAGAATAGAATAGAATAGAATAGAATAGAATAGAATAGAATAGAATAGAATAGAATAGAATCTGGAAAGGACCTTGGAGGTCTTCTAGTCCAGCCCCCCCCCCCCCGGCTCAAGCAGGAGAACCTATACCATTTCAGAAGGCTCCGGTGCGCACAAACGGAGGCTGCTGCCCCGCAACGGAGTCGGGAGGCGAAAGGCGGAGTGGGGCGTGGGGGGGGGGAACTGAGGGGCGTCTCCCGCTCCTTCCTCTGTGACGTTGGACTCGGAACGTCGGCAGCGCGGTCGAGAAGGGGAAGCAGCGGTCGGGACACGGAGACAGCAAGGGAGTCTTGAGAGCGAAAGTGGCCCCCCCACCCCAGGTATCCGGGTCCCCCTTGAAGCTCCAGCCTTTGGCCGAGCCCGGCGGGAGGGAAGCGCGCAGGATCCCTTCGCTTACCCTCCCTTTCTTTGGTCCTTCCTTCTGGACAGCCATTTGTCTGAAATGGCGTAGGGCTGTCCTGCCTGAGCAGGGGGTTGGACTAGATGACCTCCAAGGTACCTTCCAACTTCTATTATTATTATTATTATTATTATTATTATTATTATTATTATTATTATTATTATTATTATTATTATTATTATTGGTATTGGTATTAGTATTAGTATTATTAGTAGTATTAGTATTAGTATTAGTATTATTGTTGAGATATAGGAGTATAGCCAGCCGTACCAACAGGCTGAAAAATAGCTTTTATCCGTGGGCTGTTAGGCTTTTAAATGGGATATAATCTCTGTGAATTTATACAGAATTGACTTGGGAGGCCGGTATGTGGTGTAGTTGGTTCACATGGTGTGGTAGGATGGAGGGTTTGTTGTCACTGTGTGTTGGGGGGAGGGAGCGGGTGGGTGGGTGTGTGGAGGTTTAGCTAATCTCATGTACACATGTTGTAATTGGACAATAAAGGTTTATGATGATGATGATATTAATGGATGAATGCATCTTCATTAACTCAACGGGGCTGAAGACGGAAGCAAAGAAAGAGGGTGATCCCACCCCCCACCCCAATTTATGGCCCTCCCAAGGAAAGAAAGAGGCTGCGGCAGTGCCGGACTCCTTCCCCACCCCCTCCTCGATCCTCATCCCGGGCTTTCTTCCTCCGGGACCTCCGCAAGGCGCGCAAAGGAACCGCGCGGATTTCCTCCCTGGCAAACTTTGGCTCGGACGCAGAACTTCGAACCGAGCTCGGAGGGGACGGAGGGAGGGAGGGGGGGGGCTTATCCGTGGCGGACTTGGGCGATACTTCCAGTCGCTGGGTGCAGACTGGGGGCTCCGGTGGCAGGTGCAAATGGGGAGACGCCGCTGCAGCCCGGGACCCCATTACCTGTCCCTCGAAGAGGGGATGATGGGGGGCTTTTGCGGTGCGTTTCTGGGAGCGAGGAAGCGGGGTGTGTGTGTGTGGGAATTAGTGTCCTTGTTGTTGTTAGCTGCGAAGTCGTGTCCGACCCATCGCGACCCTATGGACAACATTCCTCCAGGCCTTCCTGTCCTCTACCATCTTCTTAGTGTCCTTAGTTGAGTCTTTCTCCCCTCCTTCCCCCCTCCCTCCCTCCCTCCCTTGCTCATCCCCCCCCCCCCGGAAAGAAACGCCTTCCTTCCCTTGCGCTTCGCTGAGCCTCGTTTAAAGACGTCGCTGTTGGCTTTGTAATCCAGGGGTCTTCGAACTTGGCCCTTTTATGACTTGTGGACTTCAACTCCCAGAATTCCTCAGCCAGACACGCTGGCTGAGGAATTCTGGGAGTTGAAGTCCACAAGTCATAAAAGGGCCAAGTTTGAAGACCCCTGTTGTAATCCTTTTAGAATAGACTAGAATGCAACCCTTTCAGAACCGCATAGAATATGAATAATAGAATAATAACATTATGACTCTTCTAGATTCTAGTCCATCCCCCTGAGCAGGCAGGAAACCCTGTACCATTTCAGACAAACGGCTTGTCCAATCTCCTCTTAAAAGCTTCCAGTGTTGGAGCACCCACAATTTCTAGATGCCAGTTGTTCCCCTGGTTAATTGTTCCAACTGTCGGGAAAGCACCTGAAGGCAGGGCAAGAAGCAAAGGGATAATAGAAACTAGTCAAGGAGAGAAGCAACCCAGAACTAAGGAGAAACTTCCTGACAGTGAGAACAATTAACCAGTGGAACGACCTGCCTCCAGAAGCGGTGAATGCTCCAACACTGGATGTTTTTAAGAAAAGACTGGACAACTATTTGTCTGAAACAGTAAAGACTAGAAGACCTCCAAGGTCCCTTCTAACTGTATAGTAGTATAGTATAGTATAGTATAGTATAGTATAGTATAGTATAGTATAGTATAGTATAGTATAGTATAGTATAGTATAGTATAGTATAGTATAGCATAGCATAGCATAGCATAGCATAGCATAGTATAGTATATAGTATAGTATATAGTATAGTATATAGTATAGTATATAGTATAGTATAGTATAGTATAGTATAAAGGTAAAGGTAAAGGTTCCCCCGCACGTGCGTGCTAGTCGTTTCCGACTCTAGGGGCCGGTGCTCATCTCCGTTTCAAAGCCGAAGAGCCAGCGCTTGTCCGAGGACGTCTCCGTGGTCATGTGGCCGGCATGACTAGACGCCAAGGGCTCACGGAACGCTGTTACCTTCCCACCGGAGTGGTCCCTATTTTTCTACTTGCATTTTTACGTGTTTTTGAACTGCTAGGTTGGCAGAAGCTGGGACAAGTAACAGGCGCTCACTCTGTTACGCAACACTCGGGATTCGACCCGCGAAACTGCCGACCTTCTGATCAACAAGCTCAGCGTCCTAACCCACTGAGCCACCGCGTCCCTATTTAATAGTATAGTATAGTATAGTATAGTATTAATAATATAATATAATATATACAAGAAGTATATATCGGAGGTGGTGACCCTTTGAGAGCTGTATGCAACAAAATTTCATTTTGATGTATGCCGATTGGTGTACATTCAAAGTGACAATAAAGTTATCATCATATATAATAGCTGTGCTGCCACCACGTGGCTGTTCTTGGGAAATTATAATAGCAATAATTCCTATTATTTTAATTTTAATAGCAATCATTGTTGCTATTGCTATTCTTATATTATCATTGCTATATTATTAAAATAACAATAACAATATTTATTTATTTATTTGATTGGATTTATATACCGCCCCTCTCCCAAAGGATTCGGGGCGGTGTACAGGGCAGTTAAAACATGGTATACAAAGTTAAAAAATAAATTAAGTTAAGTTAGCCCCAGCAAGACAATGATAATGATAATATGAGAATAGCAATTGCTATTAGTTTATAATAATAATAATAATAATAATAATAATAATAATAATAATAATAATAATAATAATAATAATAATAATAATAATAATAAAGTTGGAAGGGACCTTGGAGGTCATCTAGTCCAACCCCCTGCTCAGGCAGGAAACCCTATACCATTTCAGGCAAATGGCTGTCCAGTCTCTTCTTAAAAACCTCCAGTGTTGGAGCATTCACCACCTCTGGAGGCAGGTTGTTCCACTGGTTAATTGTTCACACTGTCAGGAAGTTTACATTAGTTTACATTATCATTACATTATTATTACTATTATTATAAAACTTTTATTCATTAAACATGAACCTGTCAACTGAACATTCAAATTGACTGGCACTAATGGTTGACACGGATATTACTACTACTACTACTACTACTACTACAATGGCTTAACTAAATAAGCATTTGCGATATGAAATCGCAGGTTGCTGGCCACTTGAACCGTTGTTGGCCGTTTGAAACAGCCCCTTTTCCCTTAGACAGGGCTTACCATATCAAGACACTAAATTTTGGCAATAGGAACTTGCAAGCCTGCTATTTAAATTTAAATCCCAGGTCCCAAAATAAAATAGGAAAGCCCCCCCCCCCCACTCTCCCTCGCTTCAGAGCTACGTTAGAGTTTGATGCGGGGGAATGGCAGAAGCCTCTTAATAGCGCTCTCCGGCTCCTCCTCGGTCACGCTCTGGACCTAGACCAGGGATAGGCAACCTTGGCTCTTTGATGACTCGTGGACTTCAACTCCCAGAATTCCTGAGCCAGCGTGGCTCAGCTTGGAAACCTCTCCCTTTCCCCTCAGCATGGCTGGCTCAGGAATTCTGGGAGTTGAAGTCCACGAGTCATAAAGCAGCCTAGGGCAGGGGTAGGCCACCTTGGCTCTTTTATGACTCGTGGACTTCAACTCCCAGAATTCCTGAGCCAGCTTGGCTCAGCTTGGAAACCTCTCCCTTTCCCCTCAGCATGGCTGGCTCAGGAATTCTGGGAGTTGAAGTCCACGAGTCATAAAGCAGCCTAGGGCAGGGGTAGGCCACCTTGGCTCTTTTATGACTCGTGGACTTCAACTCCCAGAATTCCTGAGCCAGCTTGGCTCAGCTTGGAAACCTCTCCCTTTCCCCTCAGCATGGCTGGCTCAGGAATTCTGGGAGTTGAAGTCCACGAGTCATAAAGCAGCCTAGGGCAGGGGTAGGCCACCTTGGCTCTTTTATGACTCGTGGACTTCAACTCCCAGAATTCCTGAGCCAGAATGCCTCAGTTTGGAAACCTCTCCCTTTCCCCTCAGCATGGCTGGCTCAGGAATTCTGGGAGTTGAAGTCCACCAGTCATAAAGCAGCCTAGGGCAGGGGTAGGCCACCTTGGCTCTTTTATGACTCGTGGACTTCAACTCCCAGAATTCCTGAGCCAACATGGCTCAGCTTGGAAACCTCTCCCTTTCCCCTCAGCGTGGCTGGCTCAGGAATTCTGGGAGTTGAAGTCCACCAGTCATCAAAGAGCCAAGGATGCCTACCCCTGAGCTAGACAGAGAGGGAAACGTGCCAGCGCCACCAGCCTGGCTAAAGAACGCTTGGTGACTCCGCCCCCTTTCCCCTATGCACCAATCGGGAGACAGTTTTCGCCTCGGTGACGTCATCGGAAAGCGACGCGTCTCCTTCGGGCTTTCGTCGCTCCTCTCGTTGGACTTTTGGGGAAGGTTTTTTTTTTTAATTATTATTATTATTATTTCCCCCCGCGGCCTGTAAGGAAGTTGAAGGGAAACCAGGCCTGTGCCGGACAAACCCAGATTGATGGTAAGCCATGTTTTTTTACGCGTAGCCCGAAGAATTTCTACGCAACGTAGATCGACGTAGTGGTGTTGCAGCATGCAGTTGTGCTCGCTTCTTGTGTACAGCAGATAAGGGCGTCTGCTGCACTTCGCCCTTGCGGATAATTAAGTTGCAAGCATTGTGCGTGCAAAATAAATAATAATTAAGTTGCAAGCATTGTGCGTGCAAAATAAATAATAATTAAGTTGCAAGCATTGTGCGTGCAAAATAATAATTAAGTTGCAAGCATTGTGCGTGCAAAATAAATAATTAAGTTGCAAGCATTGTGCGTGCAAAATAATAATTAAGTTGCAAGCATTGTGCGTGCAAAATAAATAATAATTAAGTTGCAAGCATTGTGCGTGCAAAATAAATAATAATTAAGTTGCAAGCATTGTGCGTGCAAAATAATAAAGTTGCAAGCATTGTGCAAGCATTGTGCGTGCAAAATAAGTAATAATTAAGTTGCAAGCATTGTGCGTGCAAAATAAATAATAATTAAGTTGCAAGCATTGTGCGTGCAAAATCCTCCTCCTCCTCCTCCTCCTCCTAGGTATCAGATACCTGGTTGATACCTAGGATACTGGCAGCAATCCGTGTCAACCATTAGCGCCAGTCAATTTGTTCAGTTGACTGAGTTTCATGTTTTGTGAATAAAAGTTTTATGTAATGTAAATAATAATGATGTATTATTATTATTATTATGTAGTAGTAAATTGAAACTAAACATTAAGATGTAAATAATAATGTAGTAAATAATGATGTAGTAGTAGTAAATTATAGCAATAGTAGTAATAGTAAATAATACTAAATAATACTAGTAATAATAATAATAATAGGGAGCTTGGAGGTCTTTTTTAAGGCAATTTTTTATTTCCTTTTTTCAAGACAGCTAATAATATATGCGCATCTTCAAGATTACAGCACAATTAACATATTGATCTTAATGTTAGTGTACTTATGCTCTGTATTATTTCTGGGTATATTTTTGGTATTTTATATGTGGCATCTTTTATGCAAAGGAGCATATTTCTTATTTTTTTGTAAAATGTTTCATTTATCGGCAGCAAATTACACCTGCTCAGTGGAAGGGACCTTGGAGGTCATCTAGTCCAACCCCCTGCTTAGGCAGGAAACCCTATACCATTTTGGACAAATGGCTGTCCAGACTCTTCTTAAAAACTTCCAGTGTTGGAGCATTCACAACTTCTGGAGGCAGGTTGTTCCACTGGTTAATTGTTCTAACTGTGAGGAAATTTCTCCTTAGTTCTAGGTTGCTTCTCTCCTTGCTGAGTTTCTTGTCCTGCCTTCAGGTGCTTTGGAGAATAGGTTGACTCCTTCTTCTTTGTAGCAATCCCTGAGATATTGGAACACTGTTATCATGTCACTCCCAGTCTTTCTGTTCATTAAACTAGACATACCCAAATCCAGCTACTGTTCTTTATGTGTTTTAGCCTCCAGTCCCCTAATCATCTTTGTTGCTCTTCTCTGTACTCTTTCTAGAGTCTCAACATCTTTTTTACATTTTGGCGACCAAAACTGGATGCAGTATTCCAGGTGTGGCCTTACCAAAGCATTGTAAAGTATTAATACTTCACGTGATCTTGATTCTAACCCTCTGTTAATGCAGCCTAGCACTGTCTTGGCTTTTTTGGCAGCTGCAGCACACGGCTGGCTCATATTTGATTGCCCACTAGGACTCCAAGATCCCTCTCACAGTTGCTACTCTTAAGCGAGGCACCACCTATACTATAACTATGCATTTGGTTTTTCTTGCCTAAATGTAGAACCTTTTTTCACCACTTAATTTCATTTTGTTAGCGCCCAGTGTTCAAGTCTGTCCAGATCCTCCTGTATCTTAAGCCTGTCTTCTGGAGTGTTGGCTATTCCTCCCACCTTGGTGTCTTCTGTAAATTTGATGAGTTCCCCATCTATCCCCACCGTGCAGTAGTTTCAGTATGTTTAATTAATGCCCTAACAAGCAGGCATATACATAGAATGAAGGCTACTGCTAAGCTTGTAAGCCGCCCTGAGTCTTCGGAGAAGGGCGGGATATAAATGGAATTAAAATAAAATAAATAAATAATTATGCCAGCATAATACTGCAATCACTCTATTTTGAACAATGTTAGCGCTAAGTGATGATGTTTAATTAGAGATTCCTGAGCAGTTGATTAGGCTCACATAGTGAGTGAAGTCATGTGTCATATCTTACAAATTACGTTGGCTGGATTTGTACAGCACGTTAAGCCAAAACCAAATAAGCCATTTTATGATTTAGTACAGGGGTGTCAAACTCAATTTCATTAAGCCAGCCACATCAGCATTGTGGTTGCCCTCAAGGGGCCGGGTGGGTATGGCCAGGGTGGGCACGGCCTACTGGGTGGGCGCAGCTGGAGTCCGTATGGCCTACTGGGTGGGCATGGCCAGCTCTACATCATTGGCACCAAGGGTGCCTATGGGGGCCTAGGCAAGAGTGGGACAGATCTGGGGGTCTCTGGCAGAAGGAGGGTCTCTGGGCCAGGGCCAAGGCAGTGGGGACAGTTCCCTCACTGTTTCCAGTATGGCTTCGGGGGCCACATGAAACCACTTCGCGGGCCGGATCTGGCCCCCAGGCCTTGTGTTTGACATGTCTGATTTAGTAGATACAGTATGAAGCCAGTCTGGTTTTACACATACATGGTTTAGGATTACTGGTTTAACAGTGAGCAAAACAATGCAATAATTTTGATAAAATTCTGAAATAAGTTTGGATTAAGGGTTGGGTTTTATAAAACTGCATTTCCTCCTCTCTCAAATGGATATATGTATTTTTTTTCCCCAGAGTACCAATGCAGAAATAGTGAATGAAAACAAAGCCATCACGATCAACACAAGCACAGGACCAATAGAAACATCTATCAAGCATTTTCCTTTTAAAGCTCCAAGCTTTATTGTATGTATTTTTTTTCCCCACTGACGTGTGTTACATTTTCTTGAGACAAATAACCTTTTCTTTATCTGTAGTAGTTTACTGTTTGTTTTACTGTCTGTCTATATTTTCAGGAAACCTTTTCAACTCACCTGGATAGGAAGAGTACTGATGCTTTTTGCCTTTTCAACTCAAAAGGTAAAAAGCACGAATAGTCTTCCCATCCAGCTGCTTCAAGTCCAGAGTGCTCTAGCCAACAGTACTGGAAAAACAAAATTAACCACATAACCGTACCAAGTTCAGGAAACACATGAGCAGCTGCCCTAGTATTCCATCTCACCATTTTATTTTATTTTTTGCCTTTTAAGAAGACAGTTTCCAAAAAGCTTTCCATGTGTTTTGAGTGTCAACAAATTGGTTCTTATACAGAAGGGGACAGGAGGCTAAAATATATAAGGAACGCTTGCTGGCATTGGGGATGTCTAGTTTAATGAAGGGAAGGACTAAAGAATTGGCTAACAACCAGGGTACAGAGAAGAGCAACAAAGATGATTAGGGGGCTGGAGGCTAAAACATATAGGGAATGGTTGCTGGAATTGGGTATGTGTAGTTTAATGAAGAGAAGGGTGAGGGGTGACATGATAGCAGTCTTCCAATATCTCAGGGGCTGCCATAAAGAAGAGGGAGCCAGGCTGTTCTCCAGAGCACCTGAAGGCAGGACAAGAAGCAACAGATGGAAACTAGTCAAGGAGAGAAGCAACCTAGAACTAAGGAGAAACTTCCTGACAGTGAGAACAATTAACCAGTGGAACGACCTGCCTCCAGGAGTGGTGAATGCTCCAACACTGGAAGTTTTTAAGAAGAGACTGGACAGCCATTTGTCTGAAATGGTATAGGGTTTCCTGCCTGAGCAGGGGGTTGGACTAGATGACCTCCAAGGTCCCTTCCAGCTCTATTCTATTTTAATCAAGGAGAGAAGCAACCTAGAACTAAGGAGAAATTTCCTGACAGTGAGAACAATTAATCAGTGGAACGACTTGCCTCCAGAATTTGTGAACGCTCCAACCCTGGAAGTTTTTAAGAAGAGACTGGACAGCCATTTGTCTGAAACGGTAAAGGGCAGAGGAGTCAAACTCATCACCCGACATGTTGCGATATATCGTGACTTTTTCCCCATTGCTAGTGCTGAGGTGGAGGCGGTTTTGGCATGACGCATCCGGCCTGTGGGCCAGCAGTTTGACACCCCTGGTATAGGGTTTCCTACCTGAGCAAGGGGTTGGACTAGAAGACCCCCAAGGTCCCTTCCAACTATATTATTATTATTATTATTATTATTATTATTATTATTATTATTATTATTATTGTTGTTTTGTTGTTGTTTTGTTGTTGTTGTTGTTGTTGTTGTTGTTATTATTATTATTATTATTATTATTATTATTATTATTATTATTATTATTATTATTATTGACGTGGTGGCTCAGTGGGTTAGGACGCTGAGCTTGTTGATCAGAAGGTCAGCAGTTTGGTGGGTCGAATCCCGAGTGCCGTGTAACAGAGTGAGCACCTGTTCCTCGTCCCAGCTTCTACCAACCTAGCAGTTCGAAAGCACGTAAAAATGCAAGTAGAAAAATAGGGACCACTACGGTGGGAAGGTAACAGCGTTCCGTGCGCCTTTGGCGTCTAGTCATGCCGGCCACATGACCACGGAGACATCCTCGGACAAGCGCTGGCTCTTCGGCTTTGAAACGGAGATGAGCCCCGGCCCCTAGAGTCGGAAACGACTAGCACGCATGTGCGGGGGAACCTTAACATTTAAGGCCACTGTTTCTCAACTGCTTCAAGAAGTGTGGATTTCAATTCCCAGAATTCCCCAGCCAGCATGCTGGCTGAAGAATCCTGGGAGTTGGAAGTCCACAGGTCTTAAATTATTAAGGTTGAGAAACGCTGCTCTGGGCAAACAACTGGTTTTCTCTCCGGTTTGACTTTTCTGATGCCTAAATAAGGTTTACACTCCAGCTGAAGCTTCTTCAGCATCACTGTATTTTTTCGGTTTCTCCCCTCTGTGAATAATTTGGTGTCTGGTAAGATTTGTGCTCCAGCTGAAACCCTTTCTACCCTCCAAACTCATGTAACACTTCTCCCATTGTGACTCTGTTTATGTTGTTGTTGTTGTTGTTGTTGTTGTTGTTGTTGTTGTTGTTGTTGTTGTTATTATTATTATTATTATTATTATTATTATTATTATTATTATTATTATTATTATTATCTTGGTTTCCTTTTACTTGCAAAAAGGAACTCCCCAGAATTCGTTTAACGTAAAGTAGATGGATTAAACTGTTTGAATAAGCGCTGCAACAAAAGTGTCAGTGTCCTTGTTAAAATATACTCTTTAAACATTCCAGCACTCCGGCACTGGAGGAGCAGCAGCTGGAAAGAAGAATAGAACATGGAAGAATCTGAAACAAATCCTGTCTTCGGAAAGGACGCTGCCGTGGCAATTAAATGATCCAAGCTGTAAGCTCTTTAGATTTCCCCCCCCCCTACGTATTTGTAAAAACAGCTTTCTAGAAAATACTTCAAAACTGTTTTACTTATTGTGAGATGAGTAGATTTCAGCAAAGGAAGTTCGGTTAGGAATATTTACTCGGCACGAACAGAAGCATAATTAGAGCGACATGGAGTACGTACTATGCCTTGTGCTTACTCCCTTACTTGGCAAGTAAATTTCCATATCCTAAAAAAAAAGACAATTAAAATACATTGAGATATGGGAAAAACATTTACAGCCATCATTGCAAAAAATAAAAGTTACCGGTACCACTAATAACTGTTTTTAAAAGAAGCATACCTAATGACTTAGAAATGCTTTAAACGTAAAAAAAATGTACCAAGTGCAACTGAAGAAAAATGCAAAGAACTTTGTGGTTACAATACAACAACAACAACAACAATAATATAGTTGGAAGAGCCCTTGGAGGTCATCTAGTCCAGCCCCCTGCTCATACAGGAAACCCATTCCAGACAAATGGCTGTCCAGTCTTTTATATGAAGAAATGAATATCTTTTAGTGCTATTGTGTGCTTGGGTAGACACATTTGCTTATAACACAGACTTTTATTCTACCCAAACAGTTCAAGAGAAAAGTAATCTCTTGTTTTTCATTTAAATGTCCACATTACTTCTAGGTCATTGATTTGATTTAAGTAAGGTAAAGGTAGAGGTTCCCCCGCACATGCGTGCTAGTCATTTCCGACTCTAGGGGCCGGTGCTTATCTCCGTTTCAAAGCCGAAGAGCCAGCGCTTGTCCGAGGACGTCTCCGTGGTCATGTGGCTGGCATGACTAGATGCCAAAGGCGCACGGAACGCTGTTACCTTCCCACCGTAGTGGTCCCTATTTTTCTATTTGCATTTTTACGTGCTTTCGAACTGCTAGGTTGGCAGAAGCTGGGACAAGTAACAGGCGCTCACTCTGCTACGTGGCACTCGGGATTTGACCCGCCAAACTGCCGACCTTCTGATCGACAAGCTCAGCGTCCTAACCCACTGAGCCACCGCGTCCCTTTGATTTAAGTAGTACGTACTTTAAAAATATTGGATTTAAGATTACTCTTTCCTCTACCCCCCCCAACCAAGGAAATTATATCTTATTTGTCACAATAAATGTTTTTCTTTGAGCTCAGCTTAGAAGGGAATATATAAAGCTGTCACATTTCAAAATGATTTGCACAACTACCATTACAACTATAGTTGTTGCCTTCATCTTATTTTCTGTTGTTACGCTAAAAAAAAATATAGGGTGGTGTGGTGGCTTAGTGGTTAAGACGCTGGACTTGTCGGCTGGAAAGCCAGCCGCCCAGATTCGAGACCTAGGAAGCACACGACGGGGTGACCTCCCGTTCCTCGCTCCAGCTCATTCCCACTTAGCAATTCGAAAGTATGCAAGCGTGACTAGATAAATAGGTACCAGTTTGGCGGGAAGGTAACAGAACCGTGGAAATGCCTTTGGACAGCATTGGCTCAAGGGCCTTGAAGCGGAGATGAGCACCGCTCTGCATAGTTGGCAGTGACTAGCAGAGTAAAATCCGCAGGGACTCCTTTTACAGAAAGACCTATGATGCGCTAGCTGAGGGGTCCCCAACAAAAATGGCTGTCTGGTGCGCGCACACGGCTTGCATTCCCCCCCCCACTCGCGCTTGTGCCTGCGGCCCCCGTTTGCACTTGCACGTGGGCTCAAATGGAGCTGCTAGCACCAGGCAGGGGTGTGTGGCCCGTTTGCGCATGCGCGAATGGCACCGCTAGCACTGGGTGGGTTGCGCGGCCCATTTGCAGACGTGTAAACAGCCACTAGCCGCCATGGGGGGGTGCACGGCTGATTGCGCATGTGCACGACCCCTGTATGTGCCACATGCGTGAACGGAGCCGCTACTGCCTCGCAATGCGTGTGGTTCTGCTGGCGTGCACGCATGCACGCACACCAATTTGAAAGCTGCTCTCCTTCCCTCCTGGCCATGAGGTTGGGGACCTCTGCGCTAGCTGACTCAAAAGTAGCTGTACATCGTAGTTGAAAAGAATGCAGTTCAACGTAAGTGAGATATATCGGCTCTAAAGATCTAGATCAGGGGTGTCAAACTCAATTTCATTGAGGGCCGCATCAGCATTGCAGTTGGCCCTCAGGGGGCTGGGTGGGTGTGGCCAGGGTGGGCGTAGCCTACTGGGTGGGCGTGGCTAGCGTGCGTATGGCCTACTGGGTGGGCGTGGCCAGCTCTACATGGTTCGCATGAAGGGTGCCTATGGGGGCCTGGGCAGGAGTGGGACAGATCTGAGGGTCTCTGGCAGGAGGAGGGTCTCTGGGCCAGGGCCAAGGCAGTGGGGGCCGTTCCCTCACTGTTTCCAGGATGGCTTTGCGGGCCACATGAAACCACTTCACGGGCCGGATCTGGCCCCCGGGCCTTGTGTTTTACATGTCTGATCTAGATTGTACCTATGTCTTAAGGAGGTCTAAGCTAGTTATAATCATGATTGGTATCTCAGCGGAAATGGCACATAACCTTTTTCTGAAAAGGTTTTGTTTTTAATTTTCATAATTAAGGGAACGATGACGCTAAAGCAGAATCTTAAGGTCACACTGAAGCACCTTTGCTAATAGGAGAAAAAGCTATAGATTGGTTTTGGGTTTTTTTAAGGACCAAAGGAACTCTGCTTTTATAATTGTAATCACAATACAATCTGACCTATCCAAAAATAAGATTCCCATTTTTTTCCTGAAGGATATTATCATGATAAATTCCTGTGATTATACTTAATTACCGCCATCCGTTTTGCCAGATAAGAGTTCCGATAATGTCTTTCATTGCTTTTATTTCTTCTCATTTTAAAAAAAAAACACGATCGTCACATCTTTCTCAAAACTGCTGAAGTTGTTGCTTTTCTGCGAAAAGGTTGTGATAGAAATTTCTCAGTGAAATAAATTGGCCCTCTGATAATGAAAACAACCTAATCATCTATTTAGATTATAATAATTACCTATTAAAGCAGCAATTATCGTAAAGCAATTTTAGAGAGAGAGAGAGAGAGAGAAGAAAATGCCAATATTCATCTGGCTACAGGGATATTTTTGAATGGAAGACTGGATTTTGAAGCTGTGGCCTCCGTCAGTCCGTGAAATACACCACTTTTTTTAAAAAAAAAATTCTAAGTGCTTTACGTTCCTTTTGCCAAAATTCGTTTTTGTTTTTGTTCTCCTCTTTTGGACGGTTTTAATTTCTTGGAAGAACCATTTTTGCCTATGTAGTATTAGTTTTTTTTAAAAAAATCCTCTCTATTAATCAGCCTATTGATGCCTTGCATTTGGTATTGTATATTTTATAAGGTACATATTTTAGCTGGACGTTTTGTAGTTCTGAGTAATCTACAGAAGAGGTAGGCTATGGATGGAAATGACTTGTTAAAGAGAATAAGATTCCACGATTTGAACATATTGTACTTTGAGTTGGTACTTAACTGATACTTTGCAATTTTAATTTAAATGAATGCTTTCAAATTTCAAAAGGAGGTACTTAACATTAGAATCTAATTAGGTGTCCTTGCTTGGCCAGGATACTGTCTGTACATTTGTGCTGATTGGAAAAAAGTGATGGCACTAGATTAAAAATTTCAGTGCATATGGACCGAGAATTGGAGGGCAGCCAAGTTTGTTCATTTCTTTTTAATTTCTTTCTCCCCAGACTTCAGTATCGATGCTCTTCCTTCATTTAAACCAGTCAAAAAATATTCTGATATTTCAGGACTTCCCGTAAGTGTTTTTAGAATTTAACTTCCCTCTGCACTCGTCTAAATACCTCCACTGTTGTTTAGCAGTTTAGCATTGTTCAACAATTTTTTCTTACACTTTTATGTGGGAAAATTCTCAATACGTTGGAAATTCCTTAATGATAGATTTAAAAAAGTAGACATCTTTTCTGAAAGACAGCTGCCTTGTCCGTCACATCAGTCTGTTCCTTTCATATTGCAGCTACAGTAGTGGCCAAAATTGTGGAAACCTTTTGGGAAAAGTGTATTTTTGAGGTTTGATGGCTAATAACACCACTTTTCTTTTGCAGTGGTACCATAAAATTATATATCGATGGGAAGATAATTTAATCAAGAATGTAACGCAACAAAGTTTGTTCAGTTATCTGGACTGTATTCTATGAAATGTTACATAGCCAGATAACCAGAAAAAGGAAGCACGACTTGCTTAGGTTGGTATCAGGTAGCTTTCCTTCATCTGGTTGTAGCCAATGAGTACAAGTGTTTAGAGAGCCAATCAGGTGTCGCCTTGTTTTGGAAATGAGCCAATCAGATCACAGTAGGAGTAAGTTATTGATGTCGTGCGGTGGCTCAGTGGGTTAGGACGCTGAGCTTGTCGATCAGAAGGTCGGCAGTTTGGCGGGTCGAATCCCGAGTGCCATGTAGCAGAGTGAGCGCCTGTTACTCGTCCCAGCTTCTGCCAACCTAGCAGTTCAAAAGCACGTAAAAATGCAAGTAGAAAAATAGGGACCACTATGGTGGGAAGGTAACAGTGTTCCGTGCGCCTTTGGCGTCTAGTCATGCCAGCCACATGACCACGGAGACGTCCTCGGACAAGCACTTCAGGCTTTGAAACAGAGATGAGCACCAGCCCCTAGGGTTGGAAACGACTAGCACACATGTGCGGGGGAACCTTTACCTTATTGAAGCTGAGAGGACACTTGAAAACCTGGTTTTTCGAGCTGTCTGGCCCAGACAGAGGGGTTTTAACTAATTTAATTAATGGGGTTTAATTTCAGGGACTCTAACTGATTTTAATTTTGTATGTTATGTATTTTAATTTTCCCTGTAAACCGCCCTGAGTCCTACGGGAATAGGGCGGTATATAAATTTAAATAATAAATAATAAAATAAATTTGTCAGTAAGTTATATGATCGCTGTTCAAGTTGGTTGGGTTTTTTTTTCTTCTTTTCTTCTTCTTTCATATTACCTTGTAAAACGTAATAAAGTAATGGTGCAAAGAGCTGACTGATCGTCCAGAAAGCAATGTAAAATAGTATTATTAAGTGAACAAGGCTACAGTTATAAAGAAATTAGAAGAAAAATGGGTGGAAACTTAACAGAGGTAGCATTTCTACTGTACACTTTTCCCAAAAGGTTTCCACAATTTTGGCCACTACTGCATAGCATAGTTGAGAGACTGAAAGGGCGTATTATCAATTTACACAGAACATTTGTGAGACCCAGCAGAGCTGACCTGTGCTTTAAAAATTGGAGATTGTATGATTTTTTACTATTATGGATGATGTGCTGTTAGCCCGTTAAAGGTGAAGGATGCGGCATCAGAAATTCCCGTGGCATCACAGGCTGCATACGAGGGCAGTTTGGAAATAATCCTCTGCTTGAGCATGTGTGAGAAATAGGCAGGGGCATAGCGATGCCCGTCCTACAGCACCGGGCGTAGTAGTTCAGTAAGCAATGAGGAGTGGAAGGAGAAAGCCGTGTTGCATCTGGCTTGTCCGCTAGATCAATTGAAAATGAAACCTGTGTGCGAAAAAACTTTCCGGCAGCTGCGATTCATTGCACACTGTATAATGTTTACGGACCAAACATTTGGCAGGATTTTTCTATGGCAGGCTTTCATTTTTAACTGATCTAGCACAGAGGTCCCCAACCTATGGCCGCAGCCCACTACTGGGCCGTGGCCTCTTGGCCACTGGGCCGTGTGAGTGGCTGGCCGTGTACACGCGCACATGTATATGCTCACCCCCCTGCCCTTGCATTAGCATTAGCCGAGCTGCAAGCCACTCACCGGTGCTAGTTGAGCCGTGCGCCTGCGTTAGCAGCCCCATTTGTGGAGCGTGCATGCTCACAGCCCCCTTTGCATGCATGCTCACGGACCCCTTCGCATGCATGCGCACATGGCCCCATTTGCGTGTGTGCACGTGCGTGCATAAAGGTGCCTGTCCCTCCCTTTCCCACCGGGCCGCCACCCCAGAAAGGTCGGCGACCCCTGGACTAAATGACCTCCATGATTCCTTCAGATATTAATGATTCTATGGCAAGTCTCATATTTGTACTATTATCCTATTGCTGTTCTCTTTTTTTCAGGTACTGATAACCATTATTAGCACGTGGAACTTAGTTAAATGGAAAATCCATTTCAGGACAGATTTTAAAATTTGAACTTTTATTATTAGGAAAACATGGATGGATAGAACAAAAGAAGGAAAACTAAATGGCCACCTCGTGTCTGCCCTATATGGCACAGGTGCCACAGGTGGCATGCAGAGCCCTCTCTGTGGGCACATGCACCATCCCCCAGTCCTAGGCCTTCAGCTGAGTTTTATAAAACCTTTTTGCTTTAGGCCTCCGCCGAGTGCAAAAAAAAAAGAAAAAAAGATTCAATCAATTTCAACTTCTCACGGGGAAAAAAAAATCTCGCAAAGCTGGAATTGATTGATTGAACTTTTTAGTCCCAGCCAGTCTGCCCTTACCACTGCAGCCACGCCCACCCAATGGGCCACGCCCACCCAATGGGCCATGCCCACCCAATAGGCCACGCCCACCCGGCACCTGACAATACATAAGTGGGTTTTGGGTTACAGTTTGGGCACTCGGTCACTAAAAGGTTTGCCATCATTGCCCTATAGCATTGATTTTCACTGGGTTGTTTTTTTTAACTGTGCAATTTCTGATACATTTCTGTTTGTGCTTCTCTTACAGGCAGACTACACTGATCCTCAAACCAAACTGAGATTTAGTACAACAGAGGAATTTGCCTATATCCGAATGCTTCCTTCAGATGTTGTTTTGGGTTACCTTACACTAAGGAAAGCAACACATGTTGTTCCCTGAAAAACAAAAGCAAAGCCATTGTCGTCGTCTTTAAAAAATGTAGGATGTATTCTACTGAGTGCACAGAATGTATGTTGTCAAAATGATAAATGTTATCCATTCGACTAAAGTAATGTATTATTATTATTGATTCAGTGTGGATGCTTATTTTTCCTTCCCCCCACCCCCAGTGATACTGATTATAGCGAACAATGTGCCCAACCTTTATCACTGCACTGGCTATGTTGAAATTAGTAGGACTAAAATACTACTTGCAAACGGCTTTAGTAATCACTTTCTTGAAACAGAGAGTAATTAGGGGGAGTTTTAAAGTTCCAGCAAAACATCTCTCCCAGTTGGCTGAATCAGAATGAGAAGAGATACTAAGTCCAGTTACATACTGAATATACGTAGTATTGAGGGAAATTAGAAGGCCAGATCCTGAAGCTAAAACTCAAATACTTTGGCCACCTAATGAGAAGGAAGGACTCACTGGAGAAGAGCCTCATGCTGGGAAAGATTGAGGGCAAGAGAAGAAGGGGATGACTGAGAATGAGGTGGCTGGATGGAGTCCCTGAAGCAGTAGGCGTGAGCTTAAATGGACTCCAGAAGATGGTAGAGGACAGGAAGGCCTGGAGGAACGTTGTCCATAGGGTCGCGATGGGTCGGACACGACTTCGCAGCTAACAACAACAACAACAACAAGGTAAATTGGATTGGAAGAAGATGGCCATGGTTTTAAAATTGGGGGGGGAAGAAAGAGCAATGCTTCCCATTGCACTGATAACACTAGCTTGACAAGTTGTGTTTTAGAATAACAAATCAAAGCCACTTGTACGTGGCAAAAAAAAAATTCTAGTAGTTCATCCAGTATGGGAGGCGCAATTCAACAGCAGCTAAAGAATGTTGAGGCAGTCTATTTTTAGACCTGTTCCCTCTTTCATGATCTGGACTTGCCCAAGTTCTCTTTATAATAATAATAATAATAATAAGTTGGAAGGGACCTTGGAGGTCATCTAGTCCAACCCCCTGCTAAGGCAGGAAACCCTATAAGATAAGGGGAAGGAAGAATGGGAGAAGGAGAAGAGAAGGGGAAGGAAGGAAGGGGAAGAATTGGGAAAGGGGAAAGGGGAAGGAAAGGAAAGGAAGAATGAGGAAGGGGAAGGAAAGGAAAAAAGAATGAATGAATGAACCTTTATTGTCAAAGTACAACCATGTATACATTGAGATTGGCTGAGCCTCCCTTCCTCATTCTGCCTTTCCTTTCCTTCCCCTTTCCCAATTCTTCCCCTTCCTTTCTTTCCCTTCTCTTCTCTTCTCCATCTCCCATTCTTCCTTTCCCTTATCTTTTTTTTTTTGCCTTCCTTCTGAGTTTAGCTGTTCCTTTCCGATTAGTGCCCCAAAGCCCCAATCTCTCATCGGAGCCTGGAGAGGTTCACCTGAAGGTCTTCAGGGAAGGAGGGTTGCGAGCTCAGTCCCGCCTTATTCACCATGAGGTCTAGCTGCTTCTCCTTAAATTAAATGGCAGATTGTCTGTGTAATATATATCTAACATACAGAATCTATATGAACAAACACTTCTGGGGCAGGGAATGAGAGCCAGAGTGAAGAGTATGTGTGTCTCTGTGTGTCTCTGAAATACTTTGCAGAAGTGTGTACAACAACAACAACAAAAAGCAAATTATGTCAGACTGGATTGCTTCTTGTCCCTCAGATGTGAGAAACTGGGAAAAAGGTTCTTGGCCTGGGAGCTTAGACTGCCAGCCAGGGTTGTTCCTGGGGCTGCCCCTGGAGACTGTCTAGAGCAGTGCTTTTCAACCGGTGCTATGGTGGTACTTTGGCACCTGACAGGTGGTACATGACGTAGCCCTAGACAACTGTGGTGGGGGAGGGGAGAGCATGAGTTGAAGTGGTGGCAACACCGCACAGGCCTGGGAGAAGAGTCAGCCGGAGCTGCGCTGTTCCTGGGGTTCTGCCCAGGATCCGGCATCCATGGCTCCAGCTGATTGGCACTTCCGGAGGTCTAGCGGGTGGCCGGCAGCCACACGCAGGCAGTCTTCTGGTGGAGAGTCAGCTACAAGCTGATCAGTGCTTCCAGCACACCCAGAAGAGAAGAGGAGGGGGAGAGAGAATGACTTTGCTTGTCAATGCTGCCCCCCTCCCGCAATGCCTTCATGGAGGGCCCGATTCTGGACCAGAATCTTGGGACCAGGTTATCTGAGGGACCGTATCTTGCCAGTCACATCCACCCAGCCCACTAGAGCGGGGAGGCAAGGAATGTTCCGGGTCTGTCCATCTGGCAGGACTCAGAAGAAGGGCCTTTTCAGTGGTGGCTCCCTTTCTCTGGAGCATCACCTGCCCCCCTCCCCCTGAGATTAGACTGCCTCCCCCACTCTAACACTCTTTTAGAAGGCGCTGAAGATGTTGTTCCGCCAGTGGGCTTGGGGGACCCAGAACAGGATGGCGCCTATTAAATGGCTGGTCTGGATATGTGTTGTCACCAGGGTGGGGGGTTATTATTTTTCTTCTTGTTATTTTGTATACTTTTTATAGGGTGTTTTTATGTCTGTGTAAGTCACCCTGAGTCACCATGTGGCAGTAGGCAAAAATATACATGTTCTAAATAAAATAAATAAAACGCCCGGGGATGGAGGGGCGGGCGGAAAAGCCCTGGCGGACCAATGGCAGGAGAGGAGGGTGGGTGGACAGCCAGCCCAGTAAGAATGTTGGCTCAGCCACGGTGCAGTGCCTGAGATGCAGTGGGCATGTTAAGGCAGCCGCATTCAATTGTCCCATTTTGCAGAAGTGAAGACTCCTTACTTGCCCAAGAGGCACTGGAGCCACGCCTGCCCCCAGAGGCACCCAGCAGCCTCTGTTCAGTATCTGTTACATTCCCTCCCACTCTCGCTGGTTTCTCCTTTTTTCCGAAGTTCCCATGCACGTTGTGGAATCGAAGGCAGGACTCCAAAACCAATAATCCAGGATCACTGCAGTAGGTATGGATTTTGTGTGCCCTGGAGGAATTCCCTGCAGAAAATAATGGGACGGACTCCTATATAGTCATCTACGTAGATTCCCCGGGAAGGCAGAGTCGTTTGGTATCGTCCAGGTGCAAAACGGACGGCGGCGAGGCTCCTGGGGAGCCAAGTGTTGCAGAGTCCAAGAAGGAGGTGAAGATCGGTGGGGGGAGAGGGGGACTCAAGGGCTGTCTTCCCTCCAGAGGAAGCCGGGTGGGCAGAGCCGGGAGATGGAAAGGGCGGCAACAAGTGCAAAGAAGGGCAACAAGGATGATCAGGGGACTGGAGGCTAAAACATGTGAAGGAGGGTTGCTGGAATTGGGGATGTCTAGACTCTAGTTTAATGAAGAAAAGGACTAGGGGTTGCCACAAAGAAGAGGGAGTTGTTCTGATTCCATGCCAGCCTGTGCTCCCGACAGCTGAGTCTGGGGAATCTGAGGAGGAGGGGCCTGGGGAGCCATCGGAGTTGGGGGAAGGCTCTGATGAGCTCCAAGATTTACATTCCAGTGAGGAGCCTGGCCCTTCCGCTGGTGCTCAGGATGAGACGCAGCTGGGTGGGGAGGCTGGGTCCAACTCGGAAGACGCACAGCTGGAGGACACGAGAGACGCCCGCAAAAGAAGACAGGCCAGGAGAGTAAGCCAGAGAGAGACAATGGGGCGACTCCGGAGAAGACATTGAGAAGCCACGCCTTGAGCACTGAATTACAAAAGGGGAAGGTGTGGGAGGTGCTGGATGCTGAAGGCAACTGTTGGAAAGTACTTCATGGGATCATGTTCTGTTGGTATTGGTGGTGACTAATTCTCTGTTTTGCACCACACAATGCAAAACAGAGAATTAGTCACCGGCAATACCAACAGAACATTTGTGTGGACAATTGCCTCCATTTGGATTGTGTTTTGTTGCTTTTTGTTTTTGGACCATTCGGCAGGTTTGTTACCAAGATTAAAAGGGGTTTTGTTTTCTTCTGAGTCTCCAGCCTGTTTGTCAAAAGGGGTTTTGTCCTTGTGCATTTAACAAGGACGTCCATAGGCTGGCACAGAACAGGAGTCAAACTATTCTCCAAAGCACCTGAAGGCAGGACAAGAAGAAACTAACCAAAGAGAGAAGCAACCTAGAACTAAGGAGAAACTTCCTGACAGTTAGAAAAATTAACCAGTGGAACCACCTGCCTCCAGAAGCTGTGGATGCTCCAACACTGGAACATTTTAAGAAGAGACTGGACAACCATTTGTCTGAAATGGTATAGGATTTCCTGCCTGAGCAGGGGGTTGGACTAGAAGACCTCCAAGGTCCCTTCCAACTCTGTTATTCCGTTCTGAATGGTGGCATTGTGAGGGGAGGCTGAGTGGCTTCTTGTAGTGGAGTTTGGGAAAAGAACCGGATATCTAGAAAGAGGCTGTGCCCCACTCAGAACACAAAGCTGGACTGTAAAGGGCTTTGGAAGGAACCTCCCAGATTCACAACCACACTTGGAGGACTCTGGGGCCAGCAAGCGTGGCTGCCTTAAGATCTCCTCCCTTCCACGCTTGGCGGTTTGCACACCTGCCATTTCCCCTGCGTGCTTCCAGGAGGGCAGAGAGGCAAGCCTTTCTGGGCAACCGGGAGCCTTTTTAGACAGTCTCCAGGGGCCAGCCCCAGGATCAACTCTGGCTGGCAGTTTAAGCTTCTGGGGAATCTCCTAACTAGAAGACCTCCAAGATCCCTTCCAACTATTCTATTCTATTCTATTCTATTCTATTCTATTCTATTCTATTCTATTCTATTCTATTCTATTCTATTCTATTCTATTTCTCTTTCTCTTTCTCTTCCATTCCAATTCTATTCTGTTCTGTTCCTATTCCTATTCCTATTCCTATTCCAATTCCTATTCTATTCCAATTCTATTCTATTCTATTCTATTCTATTCTATTCTATTCTATTCTATTCTATTCTATTCTATTCTATTCTATTCTATTCTATTCTCTTTCTCTTTCTCTTTCTATTCCATTCCAATTCTATTCTATTTTGTTCCAATTCCAATTCCAATTCCAATTCCTATTCTATTCTATTCTATTCTATTCTATTCTATTCTATTCTATTCTATTCTATTCTATTCTATTCTATTCTATTCTATTCTATTCTATTCTATTCTATTCTATTCTCTTTCTCTTTCTATTCTATTCCATTCCATTCCAATTCTATTCTGTTCCTATTCCTATTCCTATTCCTATTCCAATTCCAATTCTATTCCAATTCTATTCTATTCCATTCCATTCCTATTCCTAGGGCTTTTTCTCTCATAGAACGCTCAGAACGGAATTCCGGCACCTTTTTTTGGATGGAACCTTGTAGGGTAGGCAAGGCAGGTTGTATGACGTGTGAGTTCCGGCACCTTTTTCTTTTACAAAAAAAAGCACTGCCTATTCCTATTCCTATTCCTATTCCTATTCCTATTCCTATTCTAGTTATCACCATGACTCACAAAAGTTAAAATTGTAAAACCCTACAAGGTGCCACGCTGCATTTTCTCTCCACGCGATCCGGTGTGCTCTCCAGTAATCCCCAGAAAGCGGGCTGAGTACGCACACTTTTAGGAACAATAGAGGCACTTTTTCTATATAAGAAACCACTTCAGAACAGGCCTGAAGTGAATCACTGGAGCTGCTAAGTTAGTAACCCAATTGTAACAACAACAACAACAACAACAAATTGGAAGGGACCTTGGAGGTCATCTAGTCCAACCCCCTGCTCAGGCAGGAAACCCTCTACCGCGCACGATCCCCAGGATTGGGGCCAATGAGCTTTGCGGATCGGCCGTCGCCTTTTCTGGGAAATCAGGCGGTGAAAAAGAAGCGCTATTTTTTACAGTGGCCGAGGGGGGGCGCTGCCGCGCCAATAAAGCATTCCACCGACAGGGCTGGTTGGAAAGATTGAATCACTGCAGGGACGCCGAGTGAAGGAATTTACTGGGTTTAAATGATGGGAGGATTGTTTGAGGCATGTTTCCCCCCCCCCTTGTTTAGAGACCAAAGACTTTTAGAGCTTGGGCAGATATCGAGCTTCCTGGTCGATCAGGGCTCTTCAAACTTGGCCCTTTTATGACTTGTGGACTTCAGCTCCCAGAATTCCTCAGCCGGCTGAGGAATTCTGGGAGCTGAAGTCCACAAGTCATAAAAGAATTCTGGGAGTTGAAATCCACAAATCATAAAAAGGAGCTGAGGAATTCTGGGAGCTGAAGTCCACAAGTCATAAAAGAATTCTGGGAGTTGAAGTCCACAAGTCATTAAAAA
This sequence comes from Vipera latastei, assembly GCA_024294585.1. Classification (NCBI taxonomy): domain Eukaryota; kingdom Metazoa; phylum Chordata; class Lepidosauria; order Squamata; family Viperidae; genus Vipera; species Vipera latastei. Next base: position 293,588,057 of record CM044355.1, read on the forward strand.
GGAGCTGAGGAATTCTGGGAGCTGAAGTCCACAAGTCATAAAAGAATTCTGGGAGTTGAAGTCCACAAGTCATGAAAAGGGAGCTGAGGAATTCTGGGAGCTGAAGTCCACAAGTCATAAAAGAATTCTGGGAGTTGAAGTCCACAAGTCATGAAAAGGGAGCTGAGGAATTCTGGGAGCTGAAGTCCACAAGTCATAAAAGAATTCTGGGAGTTGAAGTCCACAAGTCATTAAAAAGGAGCTGAGGAATTCTGGGAGCTGAAGTCCACAAGTCATAAAAGAATTCTGGGAGTTGAAGTCCACAAGTCATGAAAAGGGAGCTGAGGAATTCTGGGAGCTGAAGTCCACAAGTCATAAAAGAATTCTGGGAGTTGAAGTCCACAAGTCATAAAATGGAGCTGAGGAATTCTGGGAGTTGAAGTCCACAAGTCATAAAAGAATTCTGGGAGCTGAAGTCTACAAGTCATAAAAGAATTCTGGGAGTTGAAGTCCACAAGTCATTAAAAAGGAGCTGAGGAATTCTGGAAGCTGAAGTCCACAAGTCATAAAAGAATTCTGGGAGTTGAAGTCCACAAGTCATAAAATGGAGCTGAGGAATTCTGGGAGCTGAAGTCCACAAGTCATAAAAGAATTCTGGGAGCTGAAGTCCACAAGTCATAAAAGAATTCTGGGAGTTGAAATCCACAAGTCATAAAAGGGTGCTGAGGAATTCTGGGAGTTGAAGTCCACAAGTCATAAAAGGGCCAAGTTTGAAGACCCCCCCCCCCACTCTGTCGTACATACAAGTCTCCGTATCCCTCAGCCAGAGGCTGGGCCGAGGGAGCCCAAACTCGCCCACCTGTTTTTCCTTCCCTAAAGTAGGAAGAACCGGGGAGAGATGGAATTCTCTCTCTCCCTCCAAAATGGGCCCCATTCCGCCCTTCCAGGGCCCTCTGTGCTTCCTTCGGGAAGACGGATTGGCGTCTTGGCAGCCTTCCCGGTTTGGGACACTACGCCGGCGGAATACGGGGATGGGGCAAGAAAGTAACGGCTGGCAGGAAGCCCCAGCGGGGGGGGGGGAAGGGGAGAACTGATGGGCCAGAGAACAAGCAAGGCAGGGCAGGGCAAGAAGGGGAGGGGAGGGGAGGGGAGAAGAGCAGAAGGGGAGGGCAAGGCAGGGCAAGAGAGGAGAAGGAGAAGAGAAGGCAAGGCAGGGTAAGAGAGGTGAGGCGAGAAGAACAAAAGAGGGGAAGGCAAGGGGGAGGGGAGGGGAGGGGAGGGGAGAAGGGAGGGCAAGGCAGGGGAAGAGGAGGAGGGGAGGGAGAGAAAAGAAGGCAAGGCAGGGGAAGAGAGGGAGGAGAGGAGAGGAGGAAGGGAGGGAAAGGGGAGGAGAACAGAAGAGGGGAGGGCAAGGCAGGGGGAGGGGAGAAAAGAGAAGGGAGGGCAAGGCAGGGTAAGAGGGGAGGAGAGGGGGAGGGAGAGGAGAACAGAAGAGGGGAGGGCAAGGCAGGGGGAAGGGAGAAAAGAAGGGAGGGCAAGGCAGGGTAAGAGGGGAGGAGAGGGGGAGGGAGAGGAGAACAGAAGAGGGGAGGGCAAGGCAGGGGGGAGGGAGAAAAGGGAGGGCAAGGCAGGGTAAGAGGGGAGGAGAACAGAAGAGAAGGAGGGGAGGGCAAGGCAGGGCAAGAGAGGGAGAGGAGGGGAGGGGGAGGAGAGGAGGGGAAGAGAAGAGAAGCATGGCTATTCTAGCAGAAAATCAAAAAGAAGAAAATTGGGTGTTTGGGCATCAGCTTTGGAAGAGAGGGTTGAGGGTTATCTGGTAGAGTTGCCAAAAGTGTGGCCCACACACAGCCTAAGTGATCACCCCTTATGGGTCCTGGAGTGAAAGGGTGAGCCTTTTCAGTTTTAGGAGGGGGGAAGATTACAGGGATGTTGTTTTTTTTAAGAAGGATAAGATGGCTTGTCCAGGGAGCAGCGGTACAGAAACGGTTTGCAATGGGGGTGGGGGTTGGACTATTTTTCCTTTTTAGAATGTTTCATCTCACCTTTATTATTTTTATAGGTAACTTAAAGGTGGCAAACATACCTAATACTCCTTTCTTCTCCTGTTTTCCTCACAACAACAACAACCCTGTGAGGTGGGTCCGTTTGAGAGAGAGCGAAGGGCCCAAAGTCACCCAGCTGGCTTTCATGGCTGAGGCGGGACTAGAACTCACAGTCTCCTGGTTTCTAGCCTGGTATCTTCACCACTAGATCAAACTGGCTCTGCTTTCACTTTTACTTCTTAGACTAGCCCGGGAATTTCTTGGTGGTCTCCCACCCAGAACTAATCGGATCTAATTGCATCAGCCTAGATTGACCAGGCACTGCAATGGGTTACTCTTGAACTGTGTTGTGTCCTGCCTGTGTCTGGAGTGTAACCCTCAACCACATCCTGGAGCAATGAGTGAGGCTGTTGCGCTCTGGACTGGGCTGGGCCACACAATCCCACAGGGAAGGTAAAGGAAGGCAGAGCTGCAGAGCGTCACGGTTTCCTCCATTTTCAGGGCCCTGGTCTCTACTACATTGACGATAGAGGAGCCCGGCTGAAAGCCCCCCTTTTTTCCACAGGAAGCGGAAACACGTATGCCTATGGAGTCTTGGACAGTGGCCACTGGCCCCACCTTAGTGTGGAGGAGGCCTACGAGCTGGGCCGAAGGGCCATCTGCTATGCCACCCATCGTGACTCCTACTTGGGCGGGGTGGTAAACAGTACAGAACCACTGGGTTCTTTGGGCACCCGGTGACCCTGAGCATGGGGTGGGGAGCAGAGGCAGAACAGAACAGAACAGAACAGAGTAGAGTAGAGTAGAGTGGAGTGGAGTGGAGTGGAATGGAATGGAATGGAATAGAATAGAATAGAATAGAATAGAATAGAATAGAATAGAATAGAATAGAATAGAATAGAATAGAATAGAATAAGGAATGGAATGGAATAGAATAGAATAGAATAGAATAGAATAGAATAGAATAGAATAGAATAGAATAGAATAGAATAGAATAGAATAGAATAGAATAGAATAGAATAGAATAAGGAATGGAATGGAATGGAATGGAATAGAATAGAATAGAATAAGGAATGGAATGGAATGGAATGGAATGGAATGGAATGGAATAGAATAGAATTGGAATGGAATGGAATAGAATAGAAAATAGAACAGAACAGAACGGAATAGAAATAGAATAGAATAGAATAGAATAGATTAGAATAGAATAGAATAGAATAGGGAATGGAATGGAATGGAATGGAATGGAATGGAATAGAATAGAATAGAATAGAATAGAATAGAATAGAATAGAATAGAATAGAATAGAATAGAATAAGGAATGGAATGGAATAGAATAAAATAGAATATGGAATGGAATGGAATGGAATGGAATAGAATAGAATAAGGAATGGAATGGAATGGAATGGAATGGAATAGAATAGAATTGGAATGGAATGGAATAGAATAGAAAATAGAACAGAACAGAAAGGAATAGAAATAGAATAGAATAGAATAGAATAGAATAGAATAGAATAGAATAGAATAGAATAGGGAATGGAATGGAATGGAATGGAATGGAATGGAATGGAATGGAATGGAATGGAATGGAATAGAATAGAATAGAATAGAATAGAATAGAATAGAATAGAATAGGGAATGGAATGGAATGGAATGGAATGGAATGGAATGGAATAGAATAGAATAGAATAGAATAGAATAGAATAGAATAGAATAGGGAATGGAATGGAATGGAATGGAATGGAATAGAATAGAATAGAATAGAATAGAATAGAATAGAATAGAATAGAATAGAATAGAATAGAATAGTTGGAAGGGTCTTTGGACGTCGTCTAGACCTAAGCCTAGCGGCTAGCCCAAGAACCTTTTTTTTCCAGCTCAAATCTCACAACTGTGTGATGAGCAACAATCCAGCACGATACGATTTGCCCTTTTTGGTTGCACAGACCGGTGCAAAGTATTTCATGCACACACACACACAGATCCAAATACTCTTTTGTATGTCACATGCGCGCGCGCGCCAAAGACTGTTTTTTTTTAAAAAAAAAATTCCATTTATATCCCGCCCTTCTCCGAAGACTCAGGGCGGCTTACAAGCTTAGCTTAGTTTGTTCCCATAGGGACCTTCTGCCATTTAATTTCGGGGGAAGCCGCTAGACCTGGTGGCGAATCCGGGTCAGACTGAGCTCACCACCCTCCCTCCCTCCCTCCCTCCAGACCTTGAGACCCACGCGAGCTTCTCCCAGCCCGGATGGGAGATTGTGGCTTTGGGGCAAAACAAAGGGAAAGCCACCAACTCCACTCAGAAGGCAGATAAAGGTAAAGGAAAAGAAAGAACAGAGGGGAAGGAGTAAATAAATAATAAACCTTTATTGTCAAAGTACAACATGTGTACATTGAGATTAGCTGAGCCTCCCCCTGTGCTCTCTCCCCCCAACACACAGTGACAACAAACCCTCCATCCCACCACACCATGTGAACCAACTACATCAGGAGGTCCTGAGTCCTTAGAGAAAATGGGCGGGGCGGGGCTTTTCTTGACTAATACTTAGGTGCTTTCTTGGTGGGAGATGATTTCATATTTTCAGAATATGCGCCCGGGGATCTTCTGGCTGGAGGGCGATGCGGCTGCCCCGGGCACCCCTCTTGCTCCTGGGAGCCGTGCTGGGGACCTCCTTGCTGGGGGGCGGCTGCGGTGAGTTCGTGGGGGGAGTCGTGACCCGGAGGGGAGGGAGCAGAAGACGTGTATTTGTGTGTGTGTGTGTGTGTGTGTGTGTGTGTGTGTGTGGTGTCCTTGGCTGGGTCTCCCCCCCCACCGCTGAGCTCCTTTCTCAGAAGGGAAAGTCCGCCTTTCCTGGGGTGGGTGGGTTCTCGAAGAAATACAAAAGTTAAGACAAGAAAACATAAGTTACTCTTGGTTTCAATACACCCAATTGAAAGCTAGGTGGAAGTCAGATCAAAAGGTTGGCATCACAATTACAGATCAAAATTTAGTAAAGCAAATTAGAGATTTAAATTGTGCACATATAAAGAGGATATATAATGCTTTAATTGAATTGGATTCGGAAACGGAACTGGTTAAAGACGGCATGATAAAGTGGTCACAAAATATTCAGGAACCAATTTCGTTGGACACCTGGGAGATAATTTGGGTCAGAAATGTTAAATTTACTCAGGCTCAAAATTTAAGAGAAAATTTTTATAAAATGTTTTATAGATGGCATCTGGATCCCAAGAAGTTGTCCAACATGTATCCTAATTTACAGTCTAAATGTTGGAGGTGTGGTAGTTTAGAAGCTACCTATTTTCACATGTGGTGGACTTGTAGAAATATAAAAGCTTTTTGGATTAAAATTTGGTGGAACATTCCAAAGATTTTTAAGAGAAAGATAAAGTTTTCTCCGCAATTGTTTTTATTGGGTATTGTTGTAGATTGTGATGTTAAAGAAACCAATTTGATGTTGAATATGATAACAGCAGCACGGTTACTGGTGGGACAATATTGGAAGAAGGACAGTTTGCCTACTATAGAAGAATGGGTGCTTAAAGTTTCGAATCTTGCAGAAATGTCTTAAGATTTCTGCTTACTTGAAAGATCATTCACAGGAAAGACATATTTCAGTTTGGAGGAGATGGATAGATTATATTCAGAATAAATATGGGACTAAAAAGTTCCATTTAGCTTATGAGTAGATTTTTTGTTAAAGGGGAGTTAAAGCACATTATGAATTTGGTTAATTGTATATTATGTATAACTTTTTATTTAGAATATGATTATTATAACTATAATCCTGTATTTAGCTCTGGGAAGTGGGGGGGGGAAGTGGGCGGGTTTGGGGTGGAGGGGATTTGGGGATATATTGTAAAATCTTGTTTTTGTAAAACTCTTTAATAAAAAAAAAGAACGTTGGGCGTCTCCTTGGTAACCGGTTCTCCCCCCCCTTTCCACTTGGGAGAAAAGAGCGGAAGAGAGAGAGAGAGAAAAGGCTCATTTGGGTAGCGAGGACTCTGTCCTGTTTTGAGTCCTACATTATCATCAGACTGGTCTAATTTGCATATGCAAATGGGGGCAGCTGGAGCAGGGACAGAAGAGGGAAGGGGGGGTTAGGCGGGGGAGAGTTTGAGGGACAGACAGGAGGGACAAAGACTGCCTACTATAGAAGAGTGGACTCTAAAAGTTTCCAACTTGGCAGAAATGGCAAAAATTTCGGCATATTTGAAAGAACAATAGCAACAGAGATATATCTTGGAATGGAGAAGATGGATTGATTATATTCAGAATAAATATGGGACTAAAAAATTTCACCTAGCATATGAATGATATTAGAATTATAAGATGTATTATTTACTTATGTTTAAGGGGAGTTAAAGTGCGATAGGATTTAAAATGTATTTATAGTTGGTTAGCATATTTTAGCTTAAGTTTGTTAGAGGCAGTACCCTGTATTCAGCTCTGGGAAGTGGGGGGGGGGAGGGAGGGGGTGTGTGGGGGGAGGGGGAGGGAAGGAGTATATGTTTAAAATGTACTGTAAAACCTTTCAATAAAAAAAAGGAGGGACAAAGAAAAGGAGGGGCTGTTTGTAGAAGCGTTTGCAGCCTGATTTGATTTGATTTGATTTTTCCAGCGCGGAGGAACCATCAGAGCTCAACCCTTTTTCACCCACATCTTTCCTCTCGGGCTGGCAAAGGGGGGGAGGGCTACCTGCCTTGGAGTTCCACACGGATCAGAAAGTAGAGTCACCTGGGAAAGGCCAGAGGGTGGGGAGGGGCTGGGTTGTCTCTCTGGAGAGCCCCCAGGTCTCTGACTCTAACAAGGAAACTCCAGGTCGACACCTCCCCTGTGCCTGACTGAGTGACTGGCACTGCCTGTGGTTGGCAAGGGAGATTCCGATCTCGGTCAGGCACAGAAACAGCTGGCTGGGAATCCTGAAGGCCCCAGAGGAGCTGTGGGGGGACCTTAACCAGATGTGGGTCTGCCCAGATGTTTTTAAGGTCAGCCAAGGGATGCTGGGGCTTCTTCCTTTGGTTTAAAGGCAGGAATCTTCCCAAGCAGAGCTGAAAGAGGGTGACCCATTTGTTGGGGATGTTGGGTGACAATAAAATGGTGGAGGGGATGAAGCTGCAGTGCAGACAACCCCCCCTCTAATTCTGCCCTTCTCCCTCCTCCCTCTCCAGGCTCTCCCTCACACTCCCTGTGCTACTTCTACCTGCATCTGGCAGAGCCCAGCCAGGGGCCATCTCCGTCCTTCATTAGAGGCTACCTGGATGACCAGCCCATCGCTCGCTTTGACAGCCTCAGCAGGAAGGTGGAGCCTCTGGTGCCCTGGATGAAGAAGGTGGAGAAGGATCCCTTTCTGGCCCCTGAATGGGTCTTCAGGGCTGACCTGGAGAAGTTATCCAAACTGGGCCACCAGACTGGAGGTGAGCAGAGCCGGTGACATCTCTGGCCTTTAGTGCTTGGAAGGGGTGTATTGGTGAGATTTTCTTTCCTGAAGAGGAAAGACATCCCACTACTCCACCCCCCCAACCCACCGCCAATTATCTCCCACACCTAGAAATTCTTCATGGCCTGACTCCAGCCAAACAAAGTTAATTGAAGTAGAGGAGATTTCTCCTCGTGTGATAAAGAGGGGAAGGAGAAATCAGGCTTTCCCCCCCCCAGGTGAGAAGTGGGAAAGTCTGTAATGCTCTCTGAGGAGAGTTATCCTTGACCTTTCCATTCACACCTACCTACCTCTGGGTGTTCTGTTCCAGCCTACGGCCGGCCCTGTTTGTGTGTCAGGGACAACCCCTTTTTCCTTTTTACAGTCAATAGGCTGTAAAAACCCAACCCAAATTTATTTACAGTTCAAACAAAAAAGCAACAGAATATTTCCTTCAATAAATGAATCAAAATATCAAGCAAGAGTCAACAAACAAGAGTTAAACAGAAGTATCAAGAACAGACCAGGATTCCCTTAGAATGTCTCCAAATGGTTGCCTTCAGCAACCAGCCCTGCCCACACCTTCCCCTTTTATTATCATCCCAAGACGTGGCTTCTCACTGCCTTCTCCTCCTCTCATTGAGTTGCCTCATTGATTTTCTCTGCTCTGCTCTGCTGGATTGCCTTCTGCTTCTAGCGTCTCTGAACAGATTCAGCTGTGACTCTCCTGAGTGCGGTACCTCGTACTCACACAGCTGAGCCTCATGAGGAACATGACTGGAGGGGCCAGGCTGAGAGTCCTGCAGTGCATTAGAGCCTCCCTCTGACACCAAAGGCTCTCCAAACCCCTCCTCCTCCTCCTCCTCAGATTCATCAGACTCAGCTGCTGGGAGCACAGGCTGACACTGAATCACAACACTGGGTCTCTTTCAGGGCTTCAGACCTGGCAGGTGGTTCTGGGTTGTAAACTGGGGGAAGACGGGAGCAAAGAAGGATTTTTGCACTACGGCTACGATGGGAGGGACTTCATCAGCTTTGATAAGGGAACTGTCCGATGGGTGGCAGCTCAGCCCCAGGCCCAGAAGGTCAAGGAGACGTGGGAGGACGATCCAGGGTGGTCCCAGAGAAAAAAATTCTACCTGGAGGAAACCTGCATTGAGTGGCTACAGAGATACCAGTCCTACAAGAAGGAGGCTCTGCAGAGGACCGGTGAGTGGCAAAGGAGGGTCTCCACTGAGCATGTTTCTGTGGGTTCCCCCTCCCCATATTATTTCTGTCCTTTGCAGAAAAGGGTCAGGTAGCATCCCACATCACATTAGGAAGATAACCTACCATGACCCCCCCTCCAAATAAGTACTTCAAAGATAAAATAATTAACTGAGCAAGAAATTAAGGCCAAACATCTTGTTCTGTGTTTCCCTGGGAAAACCTTGCAAAGCAGAAGAAACGGATGTCCTGTTTTTTGGGTCAGCAGGAAAAGATCAGTCTGTTCCTGATTGTTAGCTGTTCCTGGAACAACTGGAACACATTCAGTTTGGGGAAGTGAAATTACACCGAACCCCCAAGTGTTACAATTGTTTTGGTCAATTTGAGAGCTTTATCCCAGATTCTATGCAACCTTTTCAAAAATATATCTAAAGAGCTTCAGTGCACCAGGGCTTCTAGGGGTTCAGAGGAGGAGAAGGGGAGGATGGCCAAAGAGAAGCCCTTCCCTGTTAATAAATCAACTTGACAAAAACTCGAAATCCCGGGAACTCTGGTGTTGTTGCTGTTTCTGCAGAGGCCCCAGTGGCGAAGGTGACTCGCAAGCTGGTGGATAACAGCCTGGAGGTCCTCATCTGCCAGGCCTTTGGCTTCCATCCCAAGGAGATCCAGGCCACCTGGACCAGGGATGGAGAGATCTGTGACTATGAGACCCTCCCTAGGAACGTGGCCCCCAACTCGGACGGGACGTATTATGTCTGGCTCAGCATTGAGATCGACCCGAAGGAGAGGGACCGTTTTCGGTGTCGTCTGGAGCATCAGGGCTTGCAGGTACCCCTGATCTTGACCTTGGAGAAGGAAACAGGTGAGAGGCTGATGGGTTATTATAGAAGTAAACTTTGTATAGAAGTAAATGTTACATCAATATTTGAAAAAGCGGGTGGGGGGGCAGGCAGCGGAGTGTTCTGCTGCATCACCTCATGTTTTCAAGTGGAGAGCAGGAAATATTATACAGTCCTGTGTGCAGCAATGGGAGAGAAGTGATTTCTGTCAGAAGAGCTGGAATCGAATAACTTAATGGCAAAAGTATGAATGTATTATGATGATATGATGATAGATGAGATGATTGGTTGTGGCTCTTCCTTCTGCCCTTCTGGGCCATTTGCTCCACCCCCTGCAGCTTGGGAGGGGAGGGACTCCCTTCATGTGGGGCCGGGGGCACTTCCTGGTAGCCAGGGCAGATTGGGAATGGCTTCCATTGCTCAGCATCTCCATTTCAGGGAAATCGGCATCTGTCTAATCCAGGGGCAGGCAACCTTGGCTCTTTTATGACTCGTGGACTTCAACTCCCAGAATTCCTAAGCCAGCCATGCTGAGGGGATAGGGAGAGGTTTCCAAGCTGAGCCATACTGGCTCAGGAATTCTGGGAGTTGAAGTCCACAAGTCATGAAGGGGCCGTGGGTCCCCCATGCTGGCTCAGGAATTCTGGGAGTTGAAGTCTACAAGTCATGAAAGGGCCATAGTTCCTCCATGCTGGCTCAGGATGTTAAATAGCGGGTCCTTTGGTGCAAGAATGAAGACGCGGAACACAGTACAGGATAACTCATTGTTTATTTCATCCTGGAACTGTACTGGGGAATTGTCTGCAACAAGCTGCAATATATAGTCTAGCCCCTAGGCGGCAGCCAATAAGTTTGAATCAACCCTTGCCGCCTGGAGATAGCCAATTGCAGCACAAGAGACTTAAAGTCTGGGTTGCTGGAGAGCCGTTAGCTGCTCCAGCAACCCACATGGTGTTAAACAAGAGCCCAGTACATAACACAGGAATTCTGGGAGTTGAAGTCCACGAGTCATGAAGGGGCCATCGTTCCCCCATACTGGCTCAGGAATTCTGGGAGTTGAAGTCCATGAGTCATAAAAGAGCCAAAGTTTCCTACTCCTGGTCTAATTCAAACTTCTGGATTTCTCCTTTAGCTATAATGTGGCCAATTCCTGTGGGGATGGTGGCTGCCATGATCTTGACACCTGGGATTCTCTTCCTGAGACGTAAGTGAAACACATCCACTGACACCCCCAACCTCGCCTCGTGTCTTTCTTTGCTGATGGAGCTGGTGTGGCTGGCACAGCCACCCTGGGAGTTTCACCCATGATCCCCAGGAACAGCATTTTGCACAAGAGTCAGAGAGGAAGAAGAAACCATGAGCTGCTTGAGATTTGTCTTGTTTGCTTGCCAGTCTCAGGTGCAGGTGCCAAGCCAACGAGGCCTGCCGACTGCTGATGGGGAGGTGCTGGGGTCTTTTTGTTCCCTTTTGGGTTGGTTGATTTGGAGTAATGAAGCATCTGCAAGAAAACGAGGCATCTCAGAGAGCCCCAAGAAGCCCCAAGTGGGACCTTGCTTAGCTTTCCAGAATCAGCCACGGTTGCTTCTTCTTAGATCTGGCTAGGTTGGATGTGGGCCTTGGAGTATAATGCAGCCGCGAGAGTTGTCTTGGGAGTTTCCCGGTACTCCCATGTTACACCTTTGCTCCATGAGCTGCATTGGTTGCCAGTTGTCTTCCGAGTGAGATTCAAGGTTCTGGTAATGGTCTTTAAGTCCCTACATGGCATGGGTCCGGAGTACCTCAGGGACCACCTGCTGCCGGCGTCAACTTCCCTCCGCCCTGTGCGTTCCCACAGAGAGGGCCTCCTCAGGGTGCCTCCGGTCAGAGAATGTCGGCTGGTGGCCCCCAGGGGGAGGGCCTTCTCTGTGGGCGCTCCGGCTTTATGGAACCAGCTGCCGGTAGAGCTCCGGATGGCATCAGACCTTCGCTCCTTCCGACGCGGTCTGAAGACCCATTTATTTGAACAAGCTGGCCTGGCCTGATGGGGGATGTTAGGTTTTTTAACGGGGTTTTTTATATTGTTATTGTTTGTATCTGGGCTATTATTTAATCCTTTTTAATTTTTGTATTCTCTATTTATATGTGCCCTGTTCACCGCCCTGAGTCCTTCGGGAGAAGGGCGGTATACAAATATAATAAATGAAATGAAATGAAATAAAAACGAACGGGATAGACTCTAACAACTTCATCCCGTGAGTGACAATCAAAGGGGGAAAAATTAATAGGGTAGAGCTGGAAGGGACCTTGGAGGTCTTCTAGTCCAGCCCCCCACTTAAACAGGAGAACTATACCATCTCAGGCAAGCGACTGTCTCTAGCCTCTTCTTAAAAATCTCCAGTGATGGGACACCCACGATTTCTGGAGGCAAGCTGTTCCACAGGTTAATTGTCCTTACTGTCAGGAAATAGGAGACAAAAAGAAGAAGGAAATGGCAAAGTCATCACACATTGTTGTTTAAAAGTGATTTATGATGATTTAGGACAGGTAAGTACTACTTAGCGCTATTTAGGACCAGCCCTGCTGGAAAGGTTTGAAAGATGATGGAAAAACAGGTCTCCTAGCAGCTGCAAACTGAAACCTGGAGTGTTTCAACTTGATTCTTTCTCAAAACCCCCCAGGAATTTTCCATTTATTTATTTATTATTTATTTATTAATTTAATTTGTATACTGCCCTTCTCCCGAAGGACTCAGGGCGGTGAACAGGGCATTTCATTTTCACCCTGGTTAGCAACTCTTGAAAGCCAACCATTTTGCCCTGTTTATCTCAAACAGAAGAAAGCACAAGTATATTTTTCTCAAGATGCTGGGTTTAAAATCCAGGTGGTTGTATTGTCTGGGCCCTTTGAGATCTTTACCATAAATGCTTCTCCAGCCCAGACAGGACTTGCTGTCTCACAAATGAACTGTCTTCTCTTTTTATCAGCCTGGAGGTGGAAATGCAGGGAAAAAATCCACCAGGAAGAGACAACTTGCCCCGATTGTGTTTCTCTAGAACTGCTTCCTTCTCCTCCAACTACAAAAGATGAGATTCAGTCATAGGTGACGTCCCAGCCGAAAATAACCTGAGGTGAGCTGGAATATTGCTTAAATCTACTTAAGAAGCAAAACTCCCAGCTTGCAAAATATCTGGGAGTCAAGAGCATCAGGCTTGTTGGGGAAAGGAATCCAACCTCTAAGTCTTTCCAAGGTAGCCATGAAGAGATGGTGGTGGGCTGTGTCATGTACTGGGTTTCTTGCAAGCAGGAGGCGAGACGAGAGAGTTCAAACAGGAACATTGTTTTATTGAATAACAGGAACTGAACTGGTAACCAAGGCTTCTACGCAGCTACTTATACAACTGGCCACTAGGCGGCGGCCAATAGGTTTGAAGGAACCTATTCCTGCCCCAGAGCCAACCAATGGTTGTCCTGGAGACTGCATGTCTGGGCAGCCTGCGACCTTTACACAGACTCCCTGATTAAGCAATCTCAAGCAGCATTCAAAGACACGTGGAACAGGAAACATCCAACCCAACTCAGTCTCTCCATGCCACCATTTCTAAAAGAAGAATCTGAAAAATGAAAGAAAGAAAGAAAGAAAGAAACTGTCGGAAAATGAGGGACGTCTCTCCAAGAAGGACTGGAGGGGAGGGAGAGAAAAAGATTGGGGGATGGTGAAATATGGTGGTGGTGGGGAGTCCAGGACAAAAGCTCTTTGGTGATGATGAACTGGAGGGGGTAACAGGAAAGGAACTCTAAGGGGAGAATTGAGGATCGCTCCCCAAGAATTCCTTTCTCCAGGGAGGGGCTGCCTTTGGGGCTGGAAATTGCAGGCCTTTCTCCAATTTGGCTGCTTCCTCCATGCCTCCTGGGGTCGCTGTGGGGTAAAGAGGGAGCCAACGAGAGGAGGGAAAAGGCCCTCTCCATGCAAACCAGGGCACTGACTTCCTCCATTTTCTGGCTCTGAAGCACAAGGCAATCTATGGAGGGCAGATCCAGCTTGTTATGGTTTAATGTCTATGGAGATTCTCAGTCATCCAGGTCCTGGTTGTCCCAAAGGTGCTTTTTCAAGAGGCATCTAGACTTTCTTGTTTTTCTTTGAAGACGTTTCGCTTCTCCTCCAAGAAGCTTCTTCAGTTCCGGACTAGAATTGAAGAAGCTTCTTGGATGAGAAGCGAAACATTTTCAAAGAAGAGCAAGAAAGTCCAATTGCCTCTCGAAAAAAAACCCTTTGGGACTTAATTAGTGTTTATTCTGTAGCACAAAGTGGTTGCTGTGGCCATTTGCATATACTGGTGGGATTACCCAATGGTTGACCTGGGACAGTCCAGTTGAAAACATTTTCACTTATATATTGAGAGAGTTCTCTCTAATTCCCAATATATTTAACACATAGAGATGACCTTGTATCTTCTGATGAGAGCATCCATTGGTTGATCTGGTTTTGATCCACTGGTTGACCTGCACTAAATGAAAGTCAGACCTTCATGCTGAAGGATGCCTGTCCATTAAGGTGGTGGACCAAGTTTGGGAATGCTTTCAGCGAAGGAATGTTACTGATCAGGGAAATGTCTTCCATGGTTTGTAAGCTTTAGCTGAACTTTGGCTGTTGCGCTGACTACAGAAGATGTACAGCATTTATGATGTTGTTCTTGATGATTGGCGTATCGTGATGCGTGTGTTCATGACTGGTTCATGACAACGTGGGCTTTTCAAAACTCTAGAAAAGGGGGTCCACTGTGGAGCAGAGGTGTCCCATTTTGGAATTTGCTTCTTTGTAAATAAAACTCTTACTCCTTTCCACCCCTCAGGTGAAAGTCCCAGTTTTGCCCAGGTAGCCCTGGTGCTTTTATGAGGCAAAAATATGGCAAGAAGTCTTCAAAAACAAATCTTTATGCAGCGATTGGGAAAAGGGTTGTGTGGAGAACCCTGAGGAAGGAAGATTTCAGTTGAGAAAGATCATTTATTTAAAGGATCTAACAAACATGTTGGTATATGTTGCTCAGGGAGGAAACTGTTATTGCCGTAATACATCTATCAGTATTCAACTAGGAGGGACGATGTCTGCGTGTGTGCTTTGGTCTTTTCTATTGTTAGGCTGCGCAGATTATTTTAAAAATGGTTTGTGTAATTTTCTCTTTGGAAATATTTTTTTGAAGTTACAGTTGTAATTTTTTGAATAAAATAAAATTAAAAAAGAAAAGAAAAAAAGAACGAGTTTAACAAACTTACCGTCGGTGGGAAGGGAGCGTCATTTTAAAGAGGCCCCAATGCAAGTGGGGAAAAAGCAGGGCTTTTTTTTTCTCATAGAATGCTCAGAACGGAGTTCCGGCACTTTTTTTGGATGGAACCTTGTAGGATAGGCAAGGAAGGTTGTGTGACACGTGGGAGTTCCGGCACCTTTTTCTTTTACAAAAAAAGCACTGGGAAAAAGAATCAAACCATCTCCAGCTGCAGGTTAGTAATAAGAGTCCGAAGCAGCAAAATGAGAAGTTCAAGGAACAAGGGGCTGAATGGAGGGGTCCTGCTGAAGCACCTGTCCCCTCATATCCCGCCTTTCCCAATACTTTGTCGGCTGCTCTCCAAAGGATCTTCAATCTAGACTTCTCAGAGATCATGGCCCCCTCCCATCTCCTCCTTCATGTCAAGAAGAAAAAGAGCATCCCGTAGCAAGCCATAGACCAGGTCGGCGACCCCAGACTATATCCATGTTCAGAGATACCCAACTGCCAGCTCTGAAATTGGAATTACCTGGACAGACAGGATTGTTAGGGTTCCAGAGGGATTTAGCCCCACAATGAGTTTATTTACACTTGTGTGGTACCACTGCCCCTTATAGGCCCCAGGTTTTTGTCCCACAGAGCCCCCCACAATTTACACAGCCTCTTTCTCCAGCTCCCTAAGCCAGAAGGTGATCTTTTGGGGTTCCAATGGGAATTAAAGGCCACACTGGAGGCACAGCAGTCTTTCCCAATGGCCTCTACCAGAGAGACTGACGTGGAAAGGCAGGCTAATGTTAGCTGAGGAGGTCTATCTAGTGGGACGAAGAAGAAGGTCCTTCTTCTTGGTGATTCCTTCCCTGTGGAACATCATCCCTGTGAAGACAAGATTGGCCTCCACCTTGATACCTTTTTCAAAGGCCCTGAAGGTTTGGCCAGTAGGTCTTGGGGTTCCCAGAACTATTGGTTTGAGTGTTGTCACCAGGAGGTTGGGGGTCTATTGGGTTTTGTAATAGCATCCGGCCCTCTCAATTCCTGGCAAATAGATTATTTATTTTATTTATTTATTATTAGATGGGGAAGAAATGGAGGTAGTGACAGATGTTATATTCCTGGGCTCCAAGATCACCGCAGATGGGGACTGTAGCCAAGAAATTAAAAGAAGCTTGCTCCTCGGGAGGAAAGCCATGGCAAATCTAGACAGCACACTAAAAAGCAGAGACATCACCCTGTCAACAAAAGTGCTTATAGTCAAGGCTATGGTCTTCCCAGTTGCAATGTATGGCAGTGAAAGTTGGACCATAAAAAAGGCTGAGCGCCAAAGAATGGAGGTCTTTGAACTCTGGTGCTGGAGAAGACTCCTGCGAGTCCCTTGGACTGCAAGGCGATCAAATTGGTCAGTCCTAGAGGAGATCAACCCTGACTGCTCTTTAGAAGGCCAGATCCTGAAGCTAGAAGTCAAATACTTTGGCCACCTAATGAGAAGGAAATACTCACTGGAGAAGAGCCTAATGCTGGGAAAGATTGAGGGCAATAGAAGAAGGGGACGACAGAGAATGAGGTGGCTGGATGGAGTCACTGAAGCAGTAGGCGTGAGCTTCAATGGACTCCAGAAGATGGTAGAGGACAGGAAGGCCTGGAGGAACGTTGTCTATGGGGTCGCGATGGGTCGGACACGACTTCGCAGCTAACAACAACAATGAGTGCAGGAGGGGAGGGGGCAGAGGCCCCGAAGTGGGGTTTTTCCCCAACCATCTGACAAAATCCCCGCCCCCTGAGATCTGGTAATCCTCTCCAGGGATCTTCCAAGAAGCTGTTCAAAGATACAGTTGCTATTCTCAGAAGCTCCGAAAATGAATAGCTGTAGTTTCTCTCCATCTGTTGCTCCTTTCCTTGCTGTTCAGGCTTGGTGGTGTCACTTGGTGGTTTCACAGTCTGAGGTTGCTGGATCACCCAGGGCTGCTGGGAGGAAGAAAGAAAGGGACCCGAGACATCGAGTGCTTGAAGCAAAGGACACAAGGACACCCCACTTTGCATTCCCTCTCCAGCATTCCCTCTCCAGCCGGCATCAACTTCCCTCCGCCCTGTGCGTTCCCACAGAGAGGGCCTCCTCAGGGTGCCACCGATCAGAGAATGTCGATTGGTGGCCCCCAGGGGGAGGTCCTTCTCTGTGGGCGCCCCGGAGCTATGGAATCGGTTACCGGTTGAGCTCCGGATGGCGCCTGACCTTCGCTCCTTCTGTCGCGATCTAAAGACATTCTTATTTGAACAAGCCGGCCTGGCCTGATGGGGGATGGGTGGGGTTTTTTATTGTTATTTTAATATTTATATTTACTGTTTTTAGTTGGGCATATATTTAATCCTTTTTAACTTTTGTATCTCTGTATTTTTTATGCTTGCCCTGTTCACCGCCCTGAGTCCTTCGGGAGAAGGGCGGTATATAAATAAAATAATAATAATAATAATAATAATAATAATAATAATAATAATAATAATAATAATAATAATAATAATAATAATAATAATTATTATTATTATTATTATTATTATTATTATTATTATTATTATTATTATTATTATTAGGGACGCGGTGGCTCAGTGGGTTAGGACGCTGAGCTTGTCGATCAGAAGGTCGGCAGTTTGGCGGGTCGAATCCCGAGTGCCGCGTAACAGAGTGAGCGCCTGTTACTCGTCCCAGCTTCTGCCCACCTAGCAGTTCGAAAGCACGTAAAAATGCAAGTAGAAAAATAGGGACCACTCCGGTGGGAAGGTAACAGCGTTCCGTGCGCCTTTGGCGTCTAGTCATGCCGGCCACATGACCACGGAGACGTCCTCGGACAAACGCTGGCTCTTCGGCTATGAAACGGAGATGAGCACCGGCCCCTAGAGTCGGAAACGACTAGCACGCATGTGCGGGGAAACCTTTACCTTTACATTATTATTATTATTATTATTATTATTATTATTATTATTATTATTATTATTATTATTATTATTATTATTATTAGAATCTTCCTCCTCCCACTCCACTTTTAGTAAAAGTTGCATTCACAATTTCTGGAGGCACGTTATTTCACAGGTTAATTGTTCTAACTCTCAGGATTTTTCTTCCTTAGTTCTAGGTTGCTTCTCTCCTTGACTAGTTTTCATCCATTGCTTCTTGTCCTGCCTTCAGGAGCTTTGGAGAATAGCTTGACTCCCTCTTCTTTGGAGCAACCCCGGAGATATTGGAAGACAGCTATCATGTCATCTATCCCCTCATCCAAATCATTGATGAAGATGTTGAAGAGCACTGGGGCACCCCATTACACACTTCCCTCCATGTAGATGCAGTTCCATAGAGGACTACACGTTGAGTGCGGTTGGTCAGCCAGTTATAAATCCATCTGGTGGTGATGCTGTCCAATTCAAATTTTTCTATCTTATCTAGTAGTAGGTTGTGGTCTACTTTATCAAATGCCTCACTGAAGTGAGAGACTAGATGTCCTCTAATAACTTTCATTTCTACCGCAGGAGACATGAAATCATGCAAAAAGCCTACAGCAGGATTAACAACGTGTATTTATTTCTTATTATTATTATTATTATTATTATTATTATTATTATTATTATTATTATTATTATTATTATTATTATTATTATTATTATTATTAATTTAATTTCTATACCGCCCTTCTCCCGAAGGACTCAGGGCGGTGTACAGGGCAATAAAATGCAATAAAAATATAATATACAAAAGTTAAGATAAGAATTAAATAGAAAAGCCCAATTGCAATAAAATTAATTAAAATTACAATTAAAATTAAAATACCCCAAACCCATCAGACCAGGCCGGCTTGTTCAAATAGGTGAGTTTTCAAGTCACGGCGAAAAGAGCGAAGGTCAGGAGCCATCCGGAGCTCAACCGGTAAATGATTCCAAAGGTCTGGCGCGCCCACAGAGAACGCCCTCCCCCTGGGGGCCGCCAGCTGACACTCTCTGACCGACGGCACCCTGAGGAGGCCCTCTCTGTGGGAGCGCACTGGACGAAGGGAAGTTGATGCCGGCAGCAGGTGCTCCCGTAAGTAACCCGGACCCATGCCATTTAGGGCTTTATAGGTCATCACCAGCACCTTGAATCTCACCCGGAGGGCAACCGGAAGCCAATGCAGCTCACGGAGTAGAGGTGTTACATGGGAGTATCGGGAGACCCCCAACACAACTCGTGCAGCTACATTCTGCACCAGTTGAAGCCTCCAAGTGGTCCTCAAGGGCAGCCCCATGTACAGAGCATTGCAGTAGTCTAAAGGAGAGGTCACGAGCGCATGAGTGACTGTGCGTAGGGCATCTCGGTCCAAATAGGGCCGCAACTGGCGCACCAGGCGAACCTGGGCAAAAGCCCCCCTGGTCACGGCTCCTATATGATCTTCCAGGGAGAGCTGTGAATCCAGGAGGACACCCAAGTTGCGGGCCCTATCTACAGGGGGTAATACCTCACCCCCCCATGTTTAAAGATGGAATAACCTGAATTTCCCGAGATGCCGGCACGTACACCCCCCTCTTGGGTAACCAGGGACACTGAACTGACCCGCCTCCTCCATAAAGCCCATTCCCGAGATGCCGGCACGTATATTGATAACATGGCCTCGAACCTGGCTCCCCAAGTGGGTGAAGCCTCTGAAAGTCGCTGCCACAAGAAAACCAGGCACAGGTCTCCTTAGACCCGCCCCCTCCAGCCACTCACCTACACAGCCTCAATCAGTTGGCAGTGAAGGAGAAAGTCAGCAAAAGGGCGCCGGAGGGGCTGAGCGCTGGAAAGTGAAAGGGGTGCGGTTGTCATCTGTGGGGGTGGGGGGTGTCCCAGCACCGAAGCTCCCTTTGGGGAGAAGGAAAGGAGACCCCCGAGAGAGCCAGGAAAGGGAAGGAGCCGGAGTGAAAGGAGATTCGGGGCAAAAATCCACCCAGCCCTGAGAGCGCAGAGGAACATACGGTAGTATACTGAAATAAGGTTGGAAAGGACCTCGGAGGTCATCTAGTCCAACCCCTCAGTTGGTGGGCCAGGCATTGTGGGAATGGGCTTTATGGAGGAGGCGGGTCAGTTCAGTGTCCCTGGTTACCCAAGAGGGGGGTGATGGAGGGTGTGTGTGTGTGATGCTACAATCCCCATCCTCCCCTGCGGCCTGGGGATGATGGGGGTTGTCTCGAACTCCCGAGGAAGGCGCTGGATTCCCTCTGGGTTGAAAACGGAGGAACCGGGGCAGCTGCTGGCTGGGCTCTGACACTTTCAGGTAGAAATAGCACAGCGAGTTCCTGGGGGAGCCTGGAAGGGGAAGGGGGTGAAGGCAGAATTAAGGGTTGCACCTCCATTCCCTCCCCCCCCCATACAGTATATTATCCTCCACTGTTACTTAACGTTAAGATGTTCCAGAGGTGGTGAATGCTCCAACACTGGAGGCTTTTAAGAAGAGACTGGACAGCCATTTGCCTGAAATGGTATAGGGTTTCCTGCCTGAGGAGGGGGTTGGACTAGATGACCTCCAAGGTCCCTTCCAACTTTATATTATATTATTATTATTATTATTATAATTACTTAAGTCTCTCTGTTGGGAAGTTCTGCGACAAAGAAGCCGTGGGGGGATGGGGGGGGGAGGAGGGGGAAAGGGGAGGGGTCTCTCTCCGGAGGGGTCTCGCCAGAAAAATTAAGGCAACACTGTGGCTGCCTTCACACAATAGGCGTAACGAGCTCGTTCGCAGGCTAAGCCTGCCTGTGGATGACGTGAAGAGGGTCGCTGCTGCGTGTTGTGGGGAAAGTCAAGCTAGGCGCCGCCCGCTGCCTTGTGCAGACGTGTCCAAAGAGAGGCGGTCCTGTTTTCCTGCAACCGTTTGCTTTGTTCTCTTCTCGGGATTTGATTCAGCCTGAGCTCGGGGCAGATGGGGCGGGGAGCTCCAGGACGCCGCCCGGCAACCGTTGGCGGTGCTTGGAGTCTCTGGGTGCGCAAGGGGGTCTTCGGTCGCAGGTGCGGAGCTGCGCGTGGTCGGAGGGCGATGCGGCTGCCTCGGGCGCCCCTCTTGCTCCTGGGGGCTGTGCTGGGGTCCTTCGTGCCGGGGAGCCGCTGCGGTGAGTTTCGGGAAGGGTTTGCGACCTGGTGGGAGGCAGCAGAAAGCGGTGTGTGTGTGTCTGGGGGGGGGCGAGGTATGGGCAACGCGTCTCCTGCCCACCCCCTTGACCCACCGTGGCAAGTTCCAGCAGGAAAACACCTGTCTTCCCTCCTCCTTCGCTGGGGCTCGCTTAAGCACTGTTCATATTCTGATGAGAGCAGGACACCCCCTTCTCACCCCAAAGAGAAAATACTTAGCAAACAGAAAGAAGCCAATACCAGTTAGTCAGACTCAGCCTGAGGCTAAATAAACAAAGGCAATGTTACACAATGGCTACCAAGTCTAGCAGAATTGGCTCGAATAATAATAATAGAAGAAGAAGAAGAAGAAGAAGAAGAAGAAGAAGAAGAAGAAGAAGAAGAAGAAGGAGGAGGAGGAGGAGGAGGAGGAGGAGGAGGAGGAGGAGGAGGAGGAGGAGGAGGAGGAGGAGGAGGAGGAGGAGGAGGAGGAGGAGGAGGAAGAAGAAGAAGGAAGAAGAAGGAAGAAGAAGAAGAAGAAGAAGAAGAAGAAGAAGAAGAAGAAGAAGAAGAAGAAGAAGAAGAGGTAGTTGGAAGGGACCTTGGAGGTCATCTAGTCCAACCCCCTGCTCAGGCAGGAAACCCTATACCATTTCAGACAAATGGCTGTCCAGTCTCTTCTTAAAAACTTCCAGTGTTGGAGCATTCACCACTTCTGGAGGCAGGTTGTTCCCCTGGTTAATTGTTCTAACAGTCAAGAAATTTCTCCTTAGTTCTATGTCTGTACCAGTGATTTTAACTAAATTAACTCAGTAACAGTAACAGAGTTGGAAGGGACCTTGGAGGTCATCTAGTCCAGCCCCCTGCTCAGGCAGGAAACCTTATACCATTTCAGGCAAATGGCTGTCCAGTCTCTTCTTAAAAACTTCCAGTGTTGGAGCATTCACCACCTCTGGAGGCAGGTTGTTCCATTGGTTAATTGTTCTAACTGTCAGGAAGTTTCTCCTTAGTTCTAGGTTGCTTCTCTCCTTGACTAGTTTCCATCTGTTGCTTCTTATCCTGCCTTCAGGTGCTTTGGAGAATAGCTTGACTCCCTCTTCTTTGGGGCAGCCCCTGAGATATTGGAACACTGCTATCATGTCACCCCTCACCCTTCTCTTCATTAAACTACACATACCCAATTCCAGCAACCGTTCCCTATATGTTTTAGCCTCCAGCCCCCTAATCATCTTGGTTGCTCTTCTCTGTACCCTTTCTAGAGTCTCGACATCTTTTTTACATCGTGGTGACCAAAACTGGATGCAGTATTCCAGGTGTGGCCTTACCAAGGCATTGTAAAGTGGTATTAGTACTTCACTTGATCTTGATTCTGTCCCTCTAGAAACACTAGAATAGAATAGAAACACTAAAAGGTACACAACAATAAAAATAATTACACCAGATCCCTCCTGGAGCAAAAATTAACACTTTTTTAAAAAAGACAGAATTGATAAATGAACCCAACAATAGACGCTGACCAGCAAATCAGGAAAGACAAATTTTAAACTCGCGAATCAGAAAATGACAATTTTGGAAACCCAGAAAGGGTGTAAGAACTCACGCTTGAGTGAATGAACCTTTATTGTCAAAGTACAACCATGTATACATTGAGCTTAGCTGAGCCTCCCTTCGTGCTCCCACCCCCCCAACTCACAGTGACAACAAACCCTCCGTCTTATTACACCATGTGAACTAATTGCACCACACACCGGCCTTGCAAGTCAATTCTGCATAAAGTTTATAAAAATTATTTCCCGTTCAAAAGCCTAACAGCCCATGGATAAAAGCTGTTCTTCAGCCTGTTGGTGCGGCTGGCTATACTCCTGTATCTCCTACCGGATGGTAGGAGAGTAAAGAGATACCGTCCAGGGTGTGAGTCATCCCTGAGAAATTTCCTCACTCTTTCAAGGCAACGAGCCCTGGCGAGGTCATCCAGTGGTGTCAGGGGACAGCCCACAATGTCTTGTGCTGTACTCACCACCCTCTGTAATACTTTCCTATCCGCGGCTGTCAGACCGGCATACCAAACCACAATACCGTACGAGAGGACGCTCTCTATAGTAGACTGGTAAAAGAGGGTCATTAGCTGTTGTTCTACCCTGTTCTTCCGCAAGACCCTGAGAAAGTGATGCCTCTGTTGGGCCTTTGTAGCCACCTGGGTTGTGTTAACTTTCCAGGTCAGATCTTCGCAGAGGTAGACTCCCAGAAATTTAAAGGAGGAAACTCTCTCCACACAGCCCTCCCCGATGTAAAGTGGGGCAGGTTCTGTCTAGCTAGCCAGGCTGAATTGTCATCTTTCATCTCGTGAGTAAACCTCTCTTTCCAATAGCTGGTTTCACGTTCTAGTTGTTCTCCTCTCCGCCCGCTTGTGAGAATCCCGGCTGGGAGAGCATGAACGGGGGAATTCCTCCCAACAATTCAGAGTGTAATCCGTTCCTGTTTGCATTTGAGCAAGGAAGTAAAATGGAGAACTTCGATATTCAAAGTCCCCCCCCCCTGAGCGCAACTTTTCTTTTGGTTAAATTTGCTTCCTCTTATTTTACTTTCTTTTTTTAAAATTTCCTGCTATCAACTTATGAACAAGGGCCATATGCGCAACGCACGGAAGGTTTGAATACCGGTAACCAGTGGCTCATGTGGGACAATAACATTTGGGGTTTCATTTGCTCTCGGTTCTGAGTGACTTTCTGAGCAAGGAGGGAATGTCAACAGAGGACGTTTAGCGTTTTGCCCAACCTGTTTTTTCTGGTTCTCTCCTGAGCAAGGCGTGGAGGTCAAAAGAGTATGTTTACAGTTCTCCTTGACTCTTTCTGCCCATCCCCCAGCCAGGCCTGGAATCAGCTCTCTCCTGATCATAACAGTGTCAACTCTACAAGGAACTTGGCTGCAGCCTTCTTGTTCCAGGTTGCCACACAAGGGTGGGTGGGGAATGGAGTCTCTGTTAGTCTACTCTAACAATACTGTGCCCCATGGGAACCAAGCTCATTCTCTCGCTGGGGAGATGGGGTGGGTGGGTGTTGGGCATTTTGCTGGAAAGCCCGCTAAACTGATCTGTTGGGTAATGTAAATTATTGCACAGTACTGGGCTGGGAACTTTTGCTTTGTAATAGTGTAACTCTTTGGAGGGAATTTCAGACACAGTTTCACTTTTGATTGTGCCAATATTTTGTATCCAATAAACAAGTTCTTTGAGGAAGCTTCAAGCCTTGGACTGTGATTGTGGGAGGCTTCTAGTGGGTGTGGTGCAGATTCCTGGACCCTGAATTCTCCATACTCTGTAGGGTGCAAAACTCCAAACAGCTACTGTCCTGGTGGTCTTCCAGGCAGTGGGCATGTAGGGTCCAATGCCCCCCCATTAGATTTTCCCAGCTGTTTCCAAAGTCAGCCAAGAGATAACAACAACAACAACAACAAAATTGGAAGGAACCTTGGAGGTCATCTAGTTCAATCCCCTGCTCAGGCAGGAAACCCTACACCATTTCAGACAAATGGCTATCCAGTCTCTTCTTAAAAACTCCCAGTGTTGGAGCATTCACAGCTTCTGGAGGCAGGTTGTTCCACTGATTAATTGCTCTGTCAGGAAATTACTCCTTAGTTCTAGGTTGCTTCTCTCCTTGACTAGTTTCCATCCTTGCTTCTTGTCCTGCTTTCAGGTGCTTTGGAGAATAGCTTGACTCCCTCTTCTTTGGGGCAGCCCCTGAGATACTGGAACACTGCTATCATGTCACCCCTCATCCTTCTCTTCATTAAACTAGACACTCCCAATTCCAGCAACCATTCCTTATATGTTTTAGTCTCCAGTCCCCTGATCATCATTGTTCCTCTTTGTTGCTGCTTGAGACTTCTTTCAGGGTTAATCTCATGATTTGAATCCTCCGAGGTAAAGCAGACAGTTGATCTTCCTGTTGGACAGCGGCTTTTCACCATAGCATTGAGGGAGTTGCTGGAGCTGCAGACCCCTCCTCAATTCTATCCTCCACCCTCTTCTCCTTCCAGGCTCCTCCAGGCACTCCCTGTGCTATTCCTATTGGAAGGTGTCAGAATCCAGCCAGAGGCTGCCCCAGTTCCTCTCTATGGTCCACCTGGACGACCAGCCCATTGCTCGCTTTGACAACCACACCAGGAAGATGGAACCTCTGGTGCCCTGGATGGAGGCGGAGGAGACAAAGATCATTGTGGCCTTTGAAAAGGTGTTCAGGGCTGACCTGGAGACATTATCAAACTTCAACCAGAAAACTGGAGGTGAGCAGAGGCAGATCTGCCTTCAAGACCCAAATTCTCCCTCCAATCTTACTTTTTGCCTCTTGTCACTTTAATTATCAGGAGAGGGAAGCAGGCAAAATCCTAAAGGTGCTTTTTCCAAAAGTCCAAAAGTTTTGGAAAAAACAGTGACTGCCCAGATTCTTCCTCAGAGATAATAAGTTCAAGGGAGGAGGAACTGATTCTTGACACATTGGGAACTGAATTAATTAATGACTCTGAACAGCTGGCTGAATGGAGGAGGCTTCAGATGGGCAAAGCTTGCAGGGGCAGCAACCAGCGAAGAGGAGGAGGAGGAGGAGGAGGAGGAGGAGGAGGAGGAGGAGGAGGAGGAGGAACTACCTACTGCACCTGCTCCGAGAGCATGTAGGGCAGAGAAAAGGCAGGAGCAATGGAGGTCAGCCAGACTACTTGGTAGGAGAGGGCCCCACCCATCTTGTTGGGCTGCACCAGAAAGCTGGCTAGATCGTGCTGCTTCAGCGTGTTGGAATTGTGCCTTGGAGACTCTGAACTTTTCTTGCTAAGTGAGCTTGTGTGTGTGTGTGTGTGTGTGTGTGTGTGTGTGTGTGTGTGTGTATTTAATTCTGGCATGGTGGATTTAAGTTTGTTTGGTGGAGCTATTGGTTTGAGCAACTTTCACTTGTTTTTTTGGACTATTGACCAATTGCTTTTTTGGACTAATCTTGGCTTGCTTGTGGCTGGACTTATTGGGACAGTTCTGAGTATTGGTAAGGGGAATTACTGGGGAGCATTAATAAACTCACTAAACCACAGTTATGTGTGTGTGTGAGAGAGTGGGGCATCACATAACCATGACCTGGATGATTGATAATTTCCGTAGCAGGCCAAGACTAGAAAGTGGGTGGCTGGGGGCTTCGATGGTTGACATGATTTGGAAAGGAAAATATCATTTGACTAAGCCCTAGCTCCTAATATAAGCCCCAACCCCAAAATAAGCCCGTTATGATTGTCAGCCAGAGGGATTCATTTAGTACTGTATTTCTATGAAAATAAGACCTAACCGGAAAAAATAAGCCCTAATGAGTCTTGTGTAGCAGTAACTAATATAAGACCCAGTCTTATTTTGGGGGAAACATGGAACCAACAGTTGCAAGGGGCATAATGGTGAGAGATCCTTTCCTGTAAAAGAAAAAAAAAACACCTCCTCCCTTTCGTGGACTTTATGATCTGGCACTATCCCCAGAAGAGCCCCTGATCACAAAAGAGATTCCCCACCCCACTGAAAGAAAGAGGGGAGGAAAGATCTAATTCCCTTGTTGGGATGTTGTTCAATTTCTGGGTGGGATGTTGTTCGATCGCTAAATCGTGTCCAACTCTTTGTGACTCCATGGACCACAGCATGCCAGCCCCCGCACCCTCTCCCCATCCTCCACTGTCTCCTGGAGTTTGCCCAAATTCATGTTCACTGCATCAATGACACTATATAAACATCTCATCACACCTGCTGTCCCCTTCTCCTTTTGTCTTCCATCTTCCCCAACACCGGGGTCCAATGAGTCCTCTCTTCCCATTTGGTGGGCAAAATGTTTGAGCTTCAGCTTCAGCTGGTGGGATGGAAGCAAACATTTGAATCAAGTGTGGGGTGTCCAGGGGAGAGGAACTCTGGACTATTCTCACCTTCTCTGGGTGACTTTCAGGGCCTCACTCCTGGCAGGAGATGTTGGGGTGTGAGTTCTGGAAAGACGGGAGCAAA
The DNA here is from genome assembly GCA_024294585.1 of Vipera latastei. Taxonomy (NCBI): domain Eukaryota; kingdom Metazoa; phylum Chordata; class Lepidosauria; order Squamata; family Viperidae; genus Vipera; species Vipera latastei. Next base: position 293,614,891 of record CM044355.1, read on the forward strand.
GGAGGGTTTTTGCACTATGGCTATGATGGGAGGGACTTCATCAGCTTCGACAAGGAGACCCTCAGATGGGTGACAGCTCAGCCCCAGGCCGACAAGATCAAGGAGAAGTGGGAGGAGAATCCAGGATGGTCCCAGAGAAACAAAGTCTTCCTGGAGGAGACCTGCATTGAGATGATGCAGAAATGCCTGTCCTACAGGAATGAAGCCCTGCAGAGGACAGGTGAGTGGCTAAATGGGCCCTATTGTGCAATTTTTTGTAGGCTCCTACCTGTCCCCTACCTCATATTATTTCTTTTCTACCCTGGCACAAAAAGAGCTGGGCATTTACCAAATCAAAATTCAGGACAGGGGAACTATCCTTTAATGCCCCCCCCAAGTAAGTTCCTCAAAGATAACAAAAAATGAAATGAAACGAGCAAGATATTAAGATTGAAATCCATTCCCATTCCCATGAGGAAATCCTGCAAAGCAGAATAAATTTTAATCTTCATCTCCTGTATTTGGGGCAGAACTAAAAGATGAGTCTGTTCCTGATTTCTATCTAGATAGAGTCAACTCCCAAGCAGTACAATTATCTTGGTCAGAGTGAGAACTTTACCCCAAAGTCTATGTGTCTCTTTCAAAAATAAAGCTAAAGAGTTCAGTACCCCCATCTCTGAGGGTGCCCGAGGTTCAGGAGAGGAGAGGGAATGGGGAGAGGATGTCCAAAGGAGGTCTTCCCTAATATTAGATTCTTGGAATTGTGTTGTGTTGCTGTTTCTGCAGAGCCCCCAGTGGGGAAAGTGACTCGTAAGGTGGTGGATGGCAGTCTGGAGGTCCTCATCTGCCAGGCCTTTGGCTTCTACCCCAAGGAGATACAGGCCATCTGGACCAGGGATGGAGAGGCCTGCCAGTACGAGACCCTCCCTAGGAATGTGGCCCCCAACTCAGATGGGACCTATTATGTCTGGCTCAGCATTGAGATCGACCCCAAGGAGAGGGACCGTTTCCGGTGTCGTCTGGAGCATCAGGGCTTGCAGGAGCCCCTGGTCTTGGCCTGGAAGGACGAAACAGGTGAGAGGCTGAGACGAGACCAGGAGTCATAAAAGAGCCAAGTTTGCCTACCCCTGCACTAGGTCATTCAATACCCCTTTCAGCAAGGGAGGCTGGGCCAATGTCAGCTACTTCAGAACTACTTTTTTTACAGAACTATAAGTTATAAAACTGTAACTATTGCAGTCTGCACATGCTTCCTCTTCACACCATTTATCTTCATGTAGACAAGGGAGTGTTCTGTGAGACACATGTATTTAATCTGATTTCTTGGCCCAGGCTGAAGCAGCATTTATCTGACTGCCTCCTTGATTGTGGCTCTTCCTTCTGCCCTTCAAAGCCGTTTGCTCCGCCCACTTCAGACTTGTAGGGGAGGGTCTTCCTTCAGGTAGAGACACTGCCTGGAGGGCCAGTTCAGGTGGGAAAATGCTTCCATCGCTTAGCATCTCCATGTCATGTTCCGGCTGAAAAGCCCAACAAAGGAAACACACAGGAGACATTGCAATCCCCTAATGTCAAACTTTATTAGGCATACCATACCGGCAGGATAGAAAGAAAGCTAGCTCTGGCAATATGGCGGGAAAAAGATAATTAAAAGAGTAAAACTTCCCCTCCCTTCTCTGACAGCTCAGCTCAGATTGTCCAAGTAGCCTTCAAACATTTGTTGTGAGAAGAAAGTCTCTCTTCGCCGAAACATCTTTCTGGTGACTTCTGGTGACTGATAGGGGATCCCAAAATGTCCCCCCATCACAACTGTCAGCAAGCTAGAAGCAAAATGGCAGTTCTAAAGACAAGAATCTTCATAGCTTGACATTCCATGTCGGGGAACTCAGCATCAGTCTAATCAGAACCATGTTTCTCTTTTTTTTAGCTATAGAGTCATTTGCTTTTGTGGCACTTCTGCTTATCTTGGTACCTGTGGGTGTCTCCCTGATCTGTAAGTGAAACACATCTGTTGACCCCAAACCCTGTGTGTTTTTGTGTGGACTGATCTGGTGTGGGTGGGAGACAGCCTCTCTGAGAGTTGCAGTCAGGATCCCTAGAAGACCCTTCCCGACAAACAGCGTTTTGAATGAGAATTAGAAAGGAAAAAGATGCAGATATTTTCCCACTTCCTGTAAATGTTTGACCTTGCTGTTGTGTGGAAGGGAACCTTCTTAGCCTCCACTGACTTTCTTCAGAAGGGTAAATATTAAATATCAGGGGCTCAGGAATCAAGGGAAAGCCCGATTAATAATCTCTGAAGTGCCAGAATAACCATCATCTTGCCCTGAAGATGATCCCAGTGACTTCTCACCTGGCAAGAAGGACCCTCAGGTAAGCTTCAGTGAGGTGGGCTATGGAGGGACGGGTGCCATGTCATCTGCCCCTGCTCACAATCGCACTTGGGAACAGACAACAACAGAGGGGAAGGTCCAACGATGGAAGCTATTACTGCTTGCTTGGCTCAGAGCAACAGACGTGAGATGTGGGAAGTGTTTCCTCAGCTGAGCTTCACCAAGTGTGGCTCAGTACATCCATGTTATTTTTTTTCAGCAGTGATGTGGAAAGGCTTTGCCATTTCTTTCTTCCCAGATGTGCCTGTTGGGCTTGCTAGCAATTTGTCTCCTTTGCTTGCCAGTCTCAGGTGCAAATACTAAGCCAGTCAGACCTTTCCTTAGCTTTTCAAGACCAGCCAAGGATGATGGTGCTTAGATCTTGCCGGGTTGGGATTGGGGTTTTGGAGTAGAAATCAAAACAAATTACCATGTCTGGAAGTGTATGGGGAACAACACCTGTCTTGTACCAATAACAGAATTCCCAGAAGTTTAACATCATTACTTAAAAGTTATTGAGGGTGGCCAAGGTCCTCTTAGGAACAACCCTATTGGTCAGATTTGAATGGCTTCAGTGGTGATGGGAAAAGCAGGACTGTGATGTCCCGTCAGAGCTCTAATAGGGACACAGGCACTTTCAACTTCATTATTGCTTAATATCCCCAGGATAATATCTCCTTCCAGTTCCTCATGGTCAGCACCTCTAGACAGCCAACAATTTTGCCTTTCGGCTATAATAAACAAATCAAGATGCTGGGTTAAAATCCAGGCAGTTGTTCCATCTGGGCCCTTCGGGGTCCTCATCTTATATTCTAGAGCTGCTGCCCTAGAAATAAACTGTCTTCTCTTTTTGTCATATATTAGGCTGCAGGCTGAGAAGCAGAAAAAAATTGCAGCAGGATGTGACATCTTGCCCTGATCAGAGTTATGTAGAAATGCATCCTTCTGCCCCAATTTACGGCACGGAAGATGAGATTCAACCGCAGGTGATGCTCCAGCCCAAAACTGCATCTGCTGTTGGTGAAGTCTATTTAAAGGATAACACTTCACACAGGGGGAAACACCTGAGAGCTTTTAACACCTTCAGGATCATTTGGGGGAAGGGGGGGGATTTATCTTTGAAGTCTTCCCAAGGCAGCCATGGAGGGATCGTGGGATGTCTGGGGCTCCTCTGGGGCTCAGCCCCGCCTCTCGGGGATCCTCCGATTGGCTGCTTTACAAGGGAAAATTGGTCAAAGCTCAGCTTCTCTGGCCCATCAGCTCCAAGGGAGGAGAGGGAGACAGGAAAGGAGCTGGGAGCAGGACCTGGGGCATCCTGGGAAAATGGGGGGATTTCTGTCCAGGAAAGATTGGAGGGGAAGGGGGAGACAGAGAGGGTGGGCTAGAAAATCATGAGGGTGCCCGTCTAGGATAAAGTTGTCTTGGTGGTGATGAGCTGGAGGTATAAGAGACAAGAGGAAGGAAACACTTGTGTGTGTGTGTGTGTGTGTGAGAGAGAGAGAAATGATGACCCCTTCCTAGAAGTTTCCTCTTGTTTATATGGAGGCATAATGCAAACCTTTCTTCTCTTCGGCGGCGTCCTTCCCCACAGGGTTGCTGTGGGGGGAAGAGACAGCTAAGGGAAGGAGAGAAAACACCCACATTTGATTATAAATAGGGTTGTTATCTCCATTTCCTCTCTTTGCAGAACAAGGTATCCTGTGGAGGGTGGTGGCTCCAGAAGGCTCCCAGAGCTATTGGACGAACATTTCATAGGCCGAGAAATGTTGCTCTGAAGAAGAAGAAGAAGAGATCTTCCAGATTAGAGAAGATCATTTTCTTGACATGATTAGACAAGATGCCTTCTCCATGGGCAACCTGGAGTTAAGGAGAAACTTCCTGACAGTGAGGACCATCAACCAGTGGAACAGCTTGCCCCCAGAAATTGTGGGTGCTCCATCACTGGAAATTTTTAAGAAGAGACTGGACAGTCACTTGTCTGAAATGGTATAGATTCTTCTGCTCGAGCAGGGAGCTGGACTAGAAGACCTCCAAGGTCCCTTAAGAGATTGGACAATCACTTGTCTGAAATGGTATAGGTTCTTCTGCTCGAGCAGGGAGCTGGACTAGAAGACCTCCAAGGTCCCTTCCAGCTCCTATTCCATTCCATTCCATTCTTACGCTTTCTCTCATTAGGTACATGGAAAAAACCATTCCGCAGAGGAATCCACCAACCTTTCAAGATATTCTTCCAGGGCTCTACTAGAAACAGGAAAAGTGAAGAAAATAGTGATATCAAAAATGGAGACTGAATTCCCCCCCCCCCGGGTCCTTTTGATATTTGGACATGACCAAGGTCATACCCAAGGTCATCTCTTTGTCTCATCCTATCAGACCCAAATGGACCCCCTTGGCGGGGGTCAGGAAAAGTGCGGTCTCCTTTTGTTTAACTTCATTTCCTCCACTGCAAGTAAACCATCTTTTGTGGGGAACGCAACCCCTCTTGACCCCAGTGTGGCTGCCTTATCAGAAGCATAGCATTTTATTTATTTATTTTTGTAGAAAAATTATATTGCTGGCCACACTCACTCTCTCTCAGTGACTCTTGGCAGTATACAAAGAATCAAAAACCCAGTATAAAATAATAAAAAATAATAAGGGCAACAACAAGCAATCAAACAAGACACTTCACGAGCTTCATCCTGTTCTGTCTTCCCCAGACCTGTTGGCAAACCCAGGTCTTCAGGACCCTGAGAAAGAGTGTCAAAGTGGGGTCGGTCTAATCTCTGTAGGGATGATGTTACCAACAAGGAAGGTGTCACCACAGAGAAGGCCCTTCTTCTGGGTCCTACCAGATATGTGTGTGTGTATGTGTGTGTGTGTGTAAAGTTTTATTACTTTTCTATTTTTACAAATCATAAATGCATAGTAAACAACGTGTAATCTGGGTTCATTTTTGATTAACATTTTAAAATTATTCTCTGTCTTCATTTTCTTTGTTCTTCAATGACGCTCTATCCATTTCTACAAATTCTGGCATTTCCTTAATCCCTTCTTCTTCAGATGGTATTCTTCACTTTTCAAACTAAATCAATATAATTCTTTCTGCTATTAATATATATATAGCATACATATAACATTAAGTATACAGTTCTTTGTCATATTTTTCTTAAATCTATTAACAATAGCTAAATTACAGCATTTTTTCTATCCAGTACATACCTCAATTTTATTTGCAATGAAATTCACCTTGTTAAGCCAATACCCAGATTTCCCAACTTATTTCATTTTTGTTTTCCCTTCAGTATTCTAAGTATCTTTATAGATTGCGATTTCCTCAACAATGATTACATTAAAATAAGTAAAAGCTTCTCTTGTTACAAGCCATCCTATTATTTTCATGTTTCCCATCTCATAGAAAAGTATACTGTCCTAAAGATAAATCCTATCACTCTAAATATAACAATCTTTTTGTATCTAAAAGTTATCTGTTCCTAACCATATTCAAACACCTGTTTGCTAATATCGGGCCCCAAGTAATAGATCAAGGTCTCTTTTTTCTCTAGTCTAACTCTAGCTTACTTTCTTTGCCAGATAGACTTTCAAATCCATTTATTTAAGAGTCATCAAAGAGTTTTCCCTCTGTTTTTATGGGTACTCTTTCTTCTCCTGAAGGCTCTGCAATTTGTTCTAAAATGATCTTCTTCCTAATCCTCAGGGCTTTTTTTCTCATAGAACGCTCAGAACGGAGTTCTGGCACCTTTTTTGGGATGGAACCTTGTAGGGTAGGCAAGGCGGGTTGTATGACATGTGTCTAGGGGATGTCACTGTTGGTGTTCTTGGCAGCTCGACTGGAGCAACACAAAAATCATCAGCCACGCTAGCACCCGCCACACTTGTGAGTCCATCGGAGCCTGGCAATTCCATCAACAGACACACTGACCTACAATGAGCCTACTTGTTGAGAATTCAACTTAACCACACAACCAACCGGAGATTGCACTGACCCTTAACCAACCCACCCAATCCCCCTCTCCCCCCACTAGTTCACCTCCCAATGTCCCTGACCAGATGTAACCTCCCCATCACATCAGAAGCCTCCCACTGATGACCCACACCTGACCCATCACAAGACCCTCACTCGACGCACCCACACCCAAAGCCCTTATAAACAGAACAACACTGACATTGCCATCCCCTAAATGCCGCTGAAGATGGTAACTAAATGTTCGGACACCAACCCACAAGCTCGGAGAACGAATCTTCACCCTCACTTAGACAGCCTGGACCAAAATGGTTCCACAGGACCACCCCTCCAATGGGCTCCGGCTGGCTTTTCTGTCCCACTTACCTCGATGAAGACTCTCAATCATTCAGCAAAGGAGTCCAAAGATTGAATCCTGGCAACTGGATCAGTATCTGTCAACCTGTCATTTTGGGGGAGAAACCCCTGAAGCTGGTGTGGTACCTTCCAAAGACTGTAGGCCTAACCGAATTGCTTTTACTGAGGTAGCTGCTCAGATGGCAGCGAAATGTCTCAAGTGAACAAATATCGGTCCAGTTCCCAAGATTCAACATTTTGACACTTTGGCCTGGATGATTCAACCTTTAGTTTCTCCTGCTTATGAGTACAGGAGGGGAGGGCCCCCCCAGAAGTGATGGCTTTCCCCAACCCCTCTGACATAATCCCCCCAAAATCTTCCTTAACTGAAATTTTTCTTCCTCAGGAAACTGGTCCTCTGCACATTTGTTTGTCCAATCTCTCCACAAACAATTGTTTTTAAAAGTCTTTTGCCATATTTTTGTACCATAGAAGCTCTGGAGTTACCTGGGGAAAATTGGGAAGTCTTTTTCCTGGTGTGCAAGCCCGACAGCCATACCTGATAGGTTGGAAGGAGTAAGACTTTTATTTCCAAAGAAGTTCCAAAATGGGTCACCCCTGCTCCATCCCTTTTTTTTTACAGTTTTGAAAAGCACACATTGCCGTGAACCATTCATGAAAACACACGTCACAATATCGAACATACTGTACAACTTCAGGCGAACCTCCATAGACTGTGGTAGTCATAGCAACAGCTAATGTTCAGCTAACACCTACAAGGTATGGGAGACATCGACCTTGATCAATAACATTCCCACACTAAAAGCGTCCTTAAGCCATTTGGGTACCAGCATCTTGTCCACCACCTTAACGGACAGGCATTTTTTTCCAATAAATATTTTATTCAGAAAGCTACAAAAAAAATTACAAAAGCAAAACTAGAGAAAATATTTTTTTAAAAAGTGCATTAGAAAAAACAAAAATCAAAACACATATATGTCCCACTTATCTGATTTGTGCTAAATATATTATTGCAACAGTGATAGTTACTCTCATCTGTGTATCCATACATATAGTATTAACATGTAAACAAACAGCAAAGTTAAAAGTCAAAGCCCTCTGTTAACAATCTATTATTGTATTTAACAATAAGTCTACAATGGCTTCTGATCTACCACAAATGACGAGGATGTCCTGTACTTTAACAAAAATAGAAATGGTACTGACCCCAACTTCATTTTCCTATTTAAATAAAAACATTATATAATTACAAAAAAAGCCATTTTTTTTTTCAATAACTTCCCCAAACCAAAACATATAATGTTGGGAAGAAAAAAAACACCCCTATACATTGGCACAGGAGTTTATTCAGTGTTCGGACTGCCTGTACAGCCAAAAGAAGTTTGGAGAAAAAAATCAGACCATATCATTTCATTGAGGCTCTACCAAACACTGCCCTATTATTTTTCTTTTTTAAAAAAAAATTTGGTGTCACACTGAGGGATAAAAAAATCCAGCAAATTTCTCCTCATAACCCATTTAAATAATAAAAAAATAGAACACTTTGTTGGCCTAATGTGACCGGATACACGTATAATTTGTCTCTGATGCAGAATTTCTCATTGTACACACAAACTTTGTATTTATAAAGTCATATAATCATAATACTATAAAAGGTAAAGGTAAAGGTTCCCCCGCACATGCGTGCTAGTCGTTTCCAACACTAGGGGCTGGTGCTCATCTCCGTTTCAAAGCTGAAGAGCCAGCGCTTGTCCGAGGACGTCTCCGTGGTCATGTGGCTGGCATGACTAGACGCCAAAGGCGCACAGAACGCTGTTACCTTCCCACCGTAGGGTTCCTATTTTTCTACTTGCATTTTTACGTGCTTTCGAACTGCTAGGTTGGCAGAAGCTGGGACGAGTAACAGGTGCTCACTCTGTTACGCGGCACTTGGGATTCAACCCGCCAAACTGCTGACCTTCTGATCAACAAGCTCAGCGTCCTAACCCACTGAGCCACCGCGTCCCTTAATAATACTATACTGATACCAATAAGAGGTAGTAGGAAAGATGAGAAGGATATTAGTAGTACAGTCTTACTAAGGGGGCATAAGGGCGCTTACCCTTAGGCATAAGAGTGCTGTGGGAATTAGATGTTCAGCAGAGCGATGGCACAAGGGCAGAAACAGCCCTTGTGTCTGCTTGTTTTGTCATGCAATGCCTTTTATAGCAGTGTTCCGAGGGGGGGAGTTGAAATAGTTTATATCCAGGATGTGAGGGATTTATAGATATTTTCTTAGACCTCTTTCGGGTTCATGCAGTATGCAGGTCCTCAGCGTAAAGTATCCTGCATTGTGTGGCTATTGGATTGCTTACTCTGGAATAAAATACAAGATACACACACCGACACACACACAAACACACCATTCCTTTTGCACTTCACCCAAGTTGTGGGCAAAACAAATTGTCTTAAAAAGATTCAAAACCTCTTGAGGGTTATTATTTGACCTAGCTATACTCCAAAGCACCGGAGGGCAAGACAAGAAGCAATGGATGGAAACCAATCAAGGAGAGAAGCAACCTGGAATTAAGGAGAAACTTCCTAACAGTGAGGACAATTAACCAGTGGAACAGCTTTGCCTCCAGAAATCATGGGCGCTCCATCACTGGAGGTTTTTAAGAAGAGACTAGACAATCACCTGTCTGAGATGGTGTAGGTTCTCCTGCTTGAGCTTCCAAGGGCCTGATCCAAGCCTCCGGAGACATGCAGAAATCCCCAGCCTTCCTGCTGAAAGCAGCTAGGAAAACCCCTCCGACGCTTGGAAATGGCCCTTGGAAGCTCCGTCCCAGGCAGCAGCAGTTAGGAGCAATCCTCTGAGGGCTGGATCCAGCCTCCGGAGGCATGCAAAAGTCCTCCTCAACCTCCGTTCCTGGTGCAAACAGCTAGGAAAACCCCTCCGAGGCTTGGATCAGGCCCTTGGAAGTTCCATTCCGGCCGGCAGCGGCCGTTTGCGCCAGGAACGGAGGTTGGGGGCGGGATTTCTGCATGCCGCCGGAGGCCGGATCTAGCCCTCGGAGGACTGCTCCAAGCTGCTGCTGCCTGGGACGGAGTTTCCAAGGGCCTGATCCAAGCCTCCAAAGGCAAGCTGGAGGAAGGCTCCAGGGGCAACAGGGTCACTTTCTCCCCCAGTGCAGTGAGCTCTGGCGGGTTGGACGCGGGTGCGAGGAGCCTGGCCTTCTCCCTCAGTTGAAGGCTTCAGACTTGCTGTCCGGCAGAAAGGAGTTGGGGGCAGGAGCAGGAGACGGGCAATGAAACACATAGTATGCAATGAAACACATATTCTGTAATGATAGCAGTGTTCCAATATCTCAGGGGCTGCCCCAAAGAGGGAGTCAAGCTATTCTCCAAAGCGCCCGAAGGCAGGACAAGAAGCAACGGATGGAAACTAATCAAGGAGAGAAGCAACCTAGAACTAAGGAGAAACTTCCTGACAGAACAATTAACCAGTGGAACAACCTGCCTCCAGAAGGGGTGAATGCTCCCAACACTGGAAGTTTTTAAGAAGAGACTGGACAGCCATTTGTCTGAAATGGTACAGGGTTTCCTGCCTGAGCAGGGGGTTGGACTAGATGACCTCCACGGTCCCTTCCAACTTTTATTATGATGATGATGATGATTAAACCTTTTGCATAGAGAGGGAAAGTCTCTGAGGTCCGTGATTTGGCGCAACTTCAAACACTCGCGCGAGATCACAGACTCCAGAAACTTCCATCCTCGGTGCAAAAAACACTTCCAAGCCGACTCTCCTCTGCTTCAAAGGGAAAGAAACCGCCGCAGAGAGGATTTTTGGGAGCTAAGGGAGTCCGGCGCGGCAGGAAGGGAGGTAGAAGTAGTTGTGAGGAGTGTGTATGGGGAAATAGGGTGAATGTTGACAGTGCCACTCAAGTCGCTCATAAAGGTGAACGACTGCCGTGGTGCTGCAATATTCGTAACTTCGGGACTTGCTCGTAAACACTAGGGGGTGTTTATCATGTAACTAGGGGATTACCTGTATTCCTATTCCTATTCACATACCATACCATTCCATTCCATTCCTATTCTACTCTACTCTACCATTCCATTCCTATTCTACTCTACATTACTCTAATCTACTCTTCTCTACTCTATTCCATTCCACTCCACTCCACTCCACTCCACTCCATTCTGACATGTACTTGTCATACCTCGCCAGGCAACAGGCTGAATTGCAGTACAGACACTAATAGTGGATCCATCAAAATGAACCCACCAGCCGTTTTTAGTTTAAATGTTCTCCAGATTTTGGCTATCAAAATGAGGTTCCAGTGTCTGGAAACCAACACAATTGCTTGTAAGTGGCCTCGCCTAAATCTGTTAGAGCCGTCTACGTTGCTGCTTGGCCCGTTCTTCAGTTTCCTCTGAAAACAGGATCTTTACCTTTCGATGGGTTTTGTAGTCTACGACAGCCATCTGTTTAGGGGGGGGGGGAAATCCAACAAAATAAGTATATTTGGGGGCATATTCATTTTAGTTCCAGCTGCTGTGAAAAGACCCTCCACCTTCCACATTTAAAGTCTAAAAGGATGCTGAAAATCGTTATAATTACTCAAAGGTAAAAGACAGAAGTTCCAGTCTCTGGGTTGAGGTTACTGGGGGCCAACGGGTTAATTTCAACATCTTTTTTTCCCTGGGGTTAAAGTCCCACATAATCATTGCTGAAAGAAAGTTGTAATTAACATTTTTTTGCCCCCTCCCCCCTCCTTTTTAGAATCACTGGCAACCACTGCGGTGAATGGGCATTTCTCTCTCTCTCCCCCCCCTTTCTCTTCCCTTCAAAACCCTTTTGGCTGGCTTTCCTCCTGACCACTCCTTCATTGGGACTTTCAGAATAACAGAGTTGGAAGGGACCTCGAGAGGTCTTCTAGTCCAGCCCCCTGCTCAAGCAGGAGACCCTGTATCATTCTGGAGAAGTGGCTGTCCAGTCTCTCCTTGAAAACCTCCAGTGATGGAGCACCTACAACTTCTGAAGGCAATCCATTCCACTGCTTAATTGTTCTCACTGTTAAGAAATTTCTCCTTAGTTCTAGGTTGCTTCTCTCCTGGATTACTTTCCATCCGTTGCTTCTTGTCCTGCCTTCAGGGGCTTTGGAGAATAGCTTGACTCCCTCTTCTCTGTGGCAGCCCCTGAGATATTGGAAGACTGCTCTCATGTCATCCCTAGTTCTTCTTTCTCTTTTTAACATTTAACATCACTGGAGATTTTTAAGAAGAGTCTGGACAGTCACTTGTCTAAGATGATATAGGTTCTCCTGCTTGAGCAGGGGACTGGACTAGAAGACCTCCAAGTTCCCTTCCAAATTTCTATTCTATTATTCTATTCTATTCTATTCTATTCTATTCTATTCTATTCTATTCTATTCTATTCTATTCTATTCTATTCTATTCTATTCCTATTCTCCATTCCATTCCATATTTTCTATTCTATTCTATTATTCTATTCTATTCTACTCTAATTCTAATCTTCTATTCTATCCTAATTCTATCATATCCTATCCATTCCTTTTTTCTATCCTATCCTATCCTATCCTATCCTATCCTATCCTTACCATTATTCTATTCTATTCTATTCTATTCTATTCTATTCTATTCTATTCTATTCTATTCTATTCTATTCTATTCTATTCTATTCTATTCTATTCTATTCTATTCTATTCTATTCTATTCCTATTCTCCATTCCATTCCATATTTTCTATTCTATTCTATTATTCTATTCTATTCTACTCTAATTCTAATCTTCTATTCTATCCTAATTCTATCATATCCTATCCATTCCTTTTTTCTATCCTATCCTATCCTATCCTATCCTATCCTATCCTATCCTATCCTATCCTATCCTATCCTATCCTATCCTTACCATTATTCTATTCTATTCTATTCTATTCTATTCTATTCTATTCTATTCTATTCTATTCTATTCTATTCTATTCTATTCTATTCTATTCTAATTCTAATTCTAATTCTAATTCTAATTCTAATTCTAATTCTAATCTATTCTTCTATTCTATCCTAATTCTATCATATCCTATCCATTCCTTTTTTCTATCCTATCCTATCCTTACCACTATTCTATTCTATTCTATTCTATTCTATTCTATTCTATTCTATTCTATTCTATTCTATTCTATTCTATTCTATTCTATTCTATTCTATTCTATTCTATTCTATTCTATTCTATTCTATTCTATTCTATTCTATTCCTCCTATGTTCAGCCTCTTACATCAGGTGTCTGATCGATAGATAGCAACTGAACCATCCTTTAATTATTCTTCTCCCCTTGTGTTCTGTGTAATATTTTCTTTCCTTTGGGGATATAAAATAACATTTATGAAAATGATCACAGTCAACCCAGTGAGGCGGGTAAGAATCTGATTTTTCTTTGGTAGAAGAGCCCAAGCACAGCAAGTGAGCAGGGTTAAGAGGCACAGTGCAGGACCATCACCGAATTCCCACTTATATTTTACATATCTATTTGGCATGTGTGTGCCAGAGAAGCTGAGCTGGGCTGGCTATTCCCTGAACAGCAGCTGATCAGAAGGTCCCAGGCAGCAGAGGCTGAATCCCAAAGGAACCCCAGGCAGCCCATAATCTCTCCATGGCTACTTTGGAAAGACTTAGAGGGTGGATTCCCCACCCCAGCAAGCCTGATAATTTTGGCCCCAGGTATTTTCCAAGCTTGGAATTTTGTCTCTTAAATAGACTTCAGCAATAGTCAGGCTCACCTGTTGGAGGACCACTTAATTTGAATCTCATCTTCTGTACTTGGAGAGAACGAAATGTTTCTGGAGAAAATTGGCCAGAACAAGTCTTTTCCACCAGCAGCCTGATAAATAACAAAAAAACAAGAGAAGAGAGCTAGTTTATTTCTGGGACAGCTGCTCCCGCCTGGGATGGAGTTAGGGTGAAGACCCCACCCCAAGAGGATCCAGATGGTACAATAACAATAACAGTAGATTTATATACCACTTGGTGTTTAAATTACACCCCTCTCTAAGCAGAGTCAACATCTTGCCCCCAACAATCTGGGTCCTCATTTTACCGACCTCGGAAGGACGGAAGGCTGAGTCAACCTTGAGCCAATCAGGATTGAACTGCTGGCAGTGGGCAGAGTCAGCCTGCAATACTACATTCTAACACTGCGCCACCACGACTCCAGTACTATTGCCTGAACTATAACCCAGCATCTTAAGAAAGAAATGTATTTACCTCCATCTATTTATTATTGACAATGGGCAAAATTTTTGGCTGTCAAGCGCTACTGATCAGGGGAAAATGAAATGGAACATTCCTGAGGTTTATTGAGGAATAATCAAGTCGAAACGGTATTAGAGCTTCTATGCAATATGGCAGTGCTGTTTTCCCACTACCAACGCAGCCATTCAAATCTGGTCAAGCAGGGCTGTTCCCAATAATAATAAATAGTACTTAACTTGTACTAAACCATGAAGAATTAAGCAACAATGTGGAAGGACTTCACCATTTCCTTCTTCGTGTCTCGCTTGATTGCCAGTCATGGGTTGAAGTTGTGAGAGTCTATCCCGTTTGGTTTTATTTCTACTCCAAAGCCCGATTCCAACCTAGCCAGATCTAAGAAGAAGCAATCGTGGTTGATTCTGAAAAGCTAAGTATGTCTGACTGGCTTGGCACTTGCACCCAAGACTGGCAGGCAAGGAAGAAAAATCGCAAGCAGGTCAAAAGGCCCATCCTCGAAGAAGGAAATGGCAAAGCAGTTCCTCATGGATGTGAATGGACAAGGAGCAATGGATGGAAGCGCAGCAAGGAGAGAAGCAACTAGAACTTCCTGATAGTGAGAACAATTAACCAGCGGAACGATTTGCCTCCAGAAATTGAGGTTTTTAAAAAGAGACTGGACAGTGATTTGTCTGAAATAGTATAGGGTGTCCTTCTTGAGTGGGAGGTTGGACTAGAAGACCTCCAAGGTCCCTACTAACTCTTTTATTCTGGCATTCTGGATGGTATGGGGTCTCCTGCTTGAGGTTGGACTAGAAGGACCTCCAAGGTCCCTACTAATTCTTTCATTCTGGCATTATGAATGGTATAGGGTCTCCTGCTTGAGGTTACACTAGAAGACCTCCAAGGTCCCTACTAACTCTTTTATTTTGGCATTCTGAATGGTATAGGGTCTCCTGCTTGAGGTTGGACTAGAAGAACCTCCAAGATCCCTACTAATTCTTTCATTCTGGCATTCTGAATGGTATAGGGTCTCCTGCTTGAGGTTGGACTAGAAGACCTCCAAGGTCCCTACTAACTCTTTCATTCTGGCATTCTGAATGGTATAGGGTCTCCTGCTTGAGGTTGCACTAGAAGACCTCCAAGGTCCCTACTAACTCTTTCATTCTGGCATTCTGAATGGTATAGGGTCTCCTGCTTGAGGTTGGACTAGAAGACCTCCAAGATCCCTACTAACTCTTTCATTCTGGCATTCTGAATGGTATAGGGTCTTCTGCTTGAGGTTGGACTAGAACAGGGGTCTTCAAACTCAGCCCTTTTATGACTCATGGACTTCAACTCCCAGAATTCCTCAGCCACCATGCCTGGCTGAGGAATTCTGGGAGTTGAAGTCCATGAGTCACAAAAGGGCCGAGTTTGAAGACCCCTGGACTAGAAGGACCTCCAAGGTCCCTACTAACTCTTTCATTCTGGCATTCTGAATGGTATAAGGTCTCCTGCTTGAGGTTGGACTAGAAGACCTCCAAGGTCCCTACTAACTCTTTCATTCTGGCATTCTGAATGGTATAGGGTCTCCTGCTTGAGGTTGGACTAGAAGACCTCCAAGGTCCCTACTAACTTTTTTATTCTGGCATTCTGAATGGTATAGGGTCTCCTGCTTGAGGTTGGACTAGAAGGACCTCCAAGGTTCTGGCATTCATGGTACAGGCTCTCCTGCTTCCAATTCTACTATTCTGTTTTGTTCTGTGTTGCCCTGCACTTGGTGAAGCTCAACTGAGAAGACACTTCCCACATCCACCATCCCTCTCGTGTCTCTTGCTCTGAGTAGGAGCAGAGGAAGCAGCGGCTCCTTTTACCGCTAAACCTTCTTCCTTCCTGTTGTTGTCTGTCCCCAGGTGTGACTTCAAGGAGGGGCAGAGGACACAAGGCCCCTCCCTCCATTTCCCCCCCCCCCCGCCTTTCACCAGAACGTCCCTTCTTCAAAGGCAGGATGATGAGTTGTCTAGCACTTCCCAGATCACTCATGGGACTTCTCTTTCATTCCTGAGTTCCCGATATTCGCTTCTCTGAAGTACACCTATTAAGGCTAAAGAAACTTCCTCCCAGAGAAGCGGAAGGTGGAACTTTCTGAGATTTACAGGAAATGGGGGGGGGGAAGAGCTGCCTCGTTTCTTCTCCCTTTCTGATTCCTGTTCAAAACACAATTTGTGGGGAAGGGTCTTGGAGGGATCCTGGCTGCAATTCTCAAGAGAGAGACTCTCTCCCATTCACACCAGCTCAGTCAACACAGAAAAACACATTAGTGGGGGTCAGGGGACGTGTTGTTTCACTTACAGATCAGGCAGAGAAGAATCCCAGCTGCCAAGATTGCGCCAACTGCACTGCCCACAACAATCCACATTTTTCTAGCTGAAGAAGGAGAAAACATGGTTCCGATTAGACAGATGCTGAGTTACCCGAAGTGGAGATGCTGAGCAATGGAAGCCATTCCCAGCCTGAACCGGCCACCAGGAAGTGCAACCCCCCACAACCTGAAGGAAGCCCTCCTCCCCTCCAAAGCTGCAGAGGGAGGAGCAAATGGCCTTGAAGGGCAGAAGGAAAAGCTACCACCCCTCACGCTTCATTATCCCCATCAAGAGCCTTGGTGGAGCAGTGGGCTAATGCCTCCTTAAGTAACACCAGCTGCCTGCAATTAGTGCAGGTTCGCATCCCACTAGGCTCAAGGTTGACTCAGCCTTCCATTCTTCCGAGGTAGGTAAAATGAAGACCCAGATTGTTGGGGGCAATAAGCTGACTTTGTAATAATGCCACTTGGGGGGGGGGGCGAAAGCCCTAATAAGCAGGCATATACATAGAATGAAGGCTACTGCTAAGCTTGTAAGCCGCCCTGAGTCTTCTGAGAAAGGCGGGATATAAATGGAATTAAAATAAAATAAAAATAAAAATCATCTCCTCTAGTGTGTCATTTCTTCATACTTTGGCTGTTAAGCTACCACTTCCATCTCCCATAATAATAATAATAATAATAATAATAATAATAATAATAATAATAATAACAACAACAACAACAACAACAACAAAAAAACAACAACAACAACAAACAACAACAACAACAACAACAACAACAACAACAACAACAATAATAATAATAATAATAATAATAATAATAATAATAATAATAATAATAATAATAATAAAGTTGGAAGGGACCTTGGAGGTCATCTAGTCCAACCCCCTGCTCAGGCAGGAAACCTTATACCATTTCAGGCAAATGGCTGTCCAGTCTCTTCTTAAAAACCTCCAGTGTTGGAGCATTCACCACCTCTGGAGGCAGGTTGTTCCACTGGTTAATTGTTCTAACTGTCAGGAAGTTTCTCCTTAGTTCTAGGTTGCTTCTCTCCTTGACTAGTTTCCATCCATTGCTTCTTGTCCTGCTTTCAGGTGCTTTGGAGAATAGCTTGACTCCCTCTTCTTTGTGGTAGCCCCTGAGATATTGGAACACTGCTATCATGTCACCCCCTCATCCTTCATTTCATTAAACTACACATACCCAATTCCAGCAACCGTTCCCTATATGTTTTAGCCTCCAGCCCCATAATCATCTTTGTTGCTCTTCTCTGTACCCTTTCTAGAGTCTCGACATCTTTTTTACATCGTGGTGACCAGAACTGGATGCAGTATTGTAAAGTGGTATTAGTACTTCACTTGATCTTGATTCTATCCCTCTGTTAATGCAGCCTAGCACTGTGTTGGCTTTTTTGGCAGCTGCAGCACACTGCTGGCTCATATTGAAGTGATTGTCTACTAAGACTCCGAGACAGAAATCACTTCTCTCCTATCGCTAAATGTAGGGCTGTCTTCTCTGCTCTTGACCTGCAATCATGAGACGGTGCAGAGAAAACTAACTCCCCCTCCTACCATTTCAAACACTGGTGGGGGAAAAAAAATCTACTTCTACATGTTTCAATGCTCTCACCTGTTTCCTCCTTCCAGCCCAAGACCAGGGGCTCCTGCAAGCCCTGGTGCTCCAGGCGACACTGAAAACGTTCCCTCTCCTTGGGGTCCACCTCAATGCTGAGCCAGACATAATAGGTCCCGTCCGAGTTGGGGGCCACGTTCCTAGGGAGGGTCTCGTACTCGCAGATCTCTCCGTCCCTGGTCCAGGTGGCCTGGATCTCCTTGGGGTAGAAGCCAAAGGCCTGGCAGATGAGGACCTCCAGGCTGTCATCCACCTCCTTGCGAGTCACCTTCCCCACCGGGGGCTCTGCAGAAACGGCGACACCAGAATAATGGGGATTTCTAGAATTTCCACCAGTGTGAGTTAATAAAACGGAAGGGCTCCTCTTTGGTCATCCTCTCCCACTGCTCCTTCTCTTCTGAACCTGCGGGAGCCTCAAAGACAGGACACTGAAGCTCTTCATATTCATTTTTGAAAGGGGTACATAGAATCTCCATCACTGGAGATTTTTAAGAAGAGTCTAGACAGTCACTTGTCTGAGATGGTGTAGGTTCTCCTGCTTAAATAAATGTGTGTTTGTGTGTGTGGGGGGGGGGTGTTGGACTAGAAGACCTCCAAGGTCCCTTCCAGCTCTATTCTATTCCTCTGCAATTTGGGGTAAATCTTTCAAATTGACCAACATAATTGCAATGCTTGGGGTCTGATTTAATTTTACAGTCTTTCCCCCAATCGAATTTGTTCAAAGTTGTTCCGGACAGAAGTCAGGAATAGGCTATTTTTTTTTTCCCCTTCTGACCCAAACACGGGACTTTTTCTTTCTTCTTTGCAAGATTTTTCTCAGGGAAATAGAACAAGAATTTCAGCATTAATTTCTTGCTCAGTTACTTTATCTCTGAAGTCCTTATTTTTTTTTTGGGGGGGGGGGAAATTGAACATTATTTTTCCTTCTGCAATGTGATGTGGGATGCCGCCTGACCTTTTTCTGCAAAGGGTGGCTTGGCTATTGCACTGTAGGACAGAAATAACATGGGGAGAGGGGAGTGCACAGAAATATGTTCAATGGAGACCCCCTTTTGCCACTCACCGATCCTCTGCGGAGCCTCCTTCTTGCGTAACTGGTATCTCTGCAGCCACTCAATGCAGGTCCCCTCCAGGAAGGTTTTTTTCCTCTGGGACCGTCCTGGATGAATCTCCCACTCCTCCTTGACCTTCTGGGCCTGGGGCTGAGCTGCCACCCATCTGAGGGTCTCCTTGTCGAAGCTGATGAAGTCCATCCCGTCGTAGCCGTAGTGCAAAAACCCTCCTTTGCTCCCGTCTTCCTTGATCTCACAACCCAACATCGCCTGCCAGGTGTGAAGCCCTGAAAGAGACCCAGAGGGGGGTGGGTGTGAATGAAAAGGGTCTAGGATTCCTCCTGCCTCCAGAAGCTGTGAATGCTCCAACCCTGGAAGTTTTTAAGAAGAGACTGGACAGCCATTTGTCTGAAATGGTATAGGGTTTCCTGCCCGAGCAGGGGGTTGGACTAGATGACCTCCAAGGACCCTTCCAACATCAGGCTGTGTAGAATGTCTAGGTGAGGGACATAATTGGGGAGCAGGGGGTGGGGTTTCTTCCCTTTGCAGGAAAGAAAAGCTCACCATTACGCCCCAGGCAGGGACTGGAGGCCAAAAGTGAAACTGCTTCTGCTCACCTCCAGTCTGGTCGTCCAGTTTGGATAACTTCTCCAGGTCGATTCCAATCACCCACTCAAGGACCTGAAATGTCTCCTCCTCCTTCTCCTCCATCCAGGACACCAGAGGGTTCATCTTCTTGGTAAGGCTACCATAGCAAGCAATGGGCTGGTCATCCAAGTAGCCCCTAATGGAGAACTGGGGCAGCCCCTGGCTGGGCTGGGAGAGTTGCAGGTAGGAATAACACAGGGAGTTCGACAAACAGCCTGGGAACGGAGGGAGGGAGAAGGGAGAATTAGGGCGGGTCGGCACTGCGGCTCCATCCCCTCCAACATACAAGTACCTCTCACCACCCCCAACAAGTGGGTCACTCTCTTTTGGCCCTAGGCTCATGCCTGTAAACCCGAGGAGCGAGGAGGTTAACAGGTCAGTCAGTTGGAGCCCCGACTGCTCCCCAATCAAGCCACCTTCCGAAGCGAGGAAGCGCCGAAATGTGAGAGTTCTGGTTTTTTTTTTACTTTCACTTTCACTTTCCCTTCCCCCAGAAATACAAAGAGGCAACGGATTCCCAATCAAGGTGGAGCCGGAGATCGAATAACCTCCCCCGAGAGGGCGACGTTTGCTGATCAGGATGGGGCTGGATGACAGGAACCCCCGGTCTGTTGCCCGTACAGGGGCGGGGCGGGGTGGGCCCTGAACTGGAAAGCTTCTCTTTTGACTTTCACTTTCTGCCCTCCCAGAAATAACACCGGAAAACCCGATTCCAAATCAAGCGCTAAAGTTGCTAAAGAAGGAAAAGGTTTCTTTTTTTGGGGGGGAGGGGGGGAAAGAGCTCGGGACGGGAGTTGGGGGGCAAGGAGGGGGGAGAGAAAGACCCAGCCCGGGGGGGGGCCCTCCTCCCTTTCTGCTTCCCTCTCCACCTTCCCCAGCTCGCAAAGGAAGGCTTCCAGAAACTCACCGCAAAAGCGGCCCCGCCAGAAGGACGCCAGTACGACCCCTAAGAGAAAGAAGGGCGCCTGGGGCGGCGGCATCGCCCCCCTCAACCCCGCGCGCCTCCACCAGATGTCTGCGTTCAGCCGAGGACACGCCTCTCTCCGCCCCGGCCCCGCCTCCCCAGCTCCGTTGAATTCCGCCTCATTAGTGGCCGGGAAAAGGAGAGTGAGAGTGAGAGAGAGAGTGAGAGAGTGAGAGAGAGAGAGAGAGAGAGAGAGAAAAGCGCCGGTCTTTTGCACGTCTTACGGGATTTTGGAGGGAGGAAGGGAGCGGGGGGGGGGGGGGCGGAGGGTCTGTGGGATTCAGAGACCAGCCACCGCAGGGTGTCCCAAAATGCCTGTCTGCCTACGCAGAGTTTATTGTATTATTTTTATTTATTTATTTATTTTAATTCCATTTATATCCCGCCCATCTCCGAAGACTCAGGGTGGCTTACAAGCTTAGCAGTAGCCTTCATTCTATGTATATGCCTGCTTGTTAGGGCTTTCACACACACACCCAAGCGGCATTATTACAAAGTCAGCTTATACAGTTTTAACAAGGAGAAAAGAGCGCGCAGCAAAAGCATTGTTTATTGGTGTACTCCCTTGTCAATCTTAGAGAACATCCCAGCCAGGGCAGAGTCTCTCTTATCTAGCTGGTTCCCGCCAGTCCTTCGCAGGGCTAATTTACATATGCGGTAAACAAGATACTAGGGCAGGCAGTTTTCTCCACACGGTCCCTTCATATCCTTGGCCTCTGAACTAATAACAAGCTCCTTTGAGGTACAGTGACTGAAGGAAGGAAGGGGAAGAGGGGAGGAGTTTCCCCCCCCCTTTTTTTTTTTTTCTTCTGTGTGCCCTGTATGCTCTGTGATTTACCTCATGGTGCGCCTGCTAGCCTCCCTGACAGAAATGCCCTGAAGCAACACTAGTCAATTTATCTGAGGTAAAAGTTTCTTCCTGAACCTGAGGGAGGTTGAGGATTTGGCCTGTAAAGACAGCACAATGCAGGAAGGAGGAGGATCAGGAGAAGAAGAAGAAGAAGAAGAAGAAGAAGAAGAAGAAGAAGAAGAAGAAGAAGAAGAAGAAGAAGAAGAAGAAGAAGAAGAAGAAGAAGAAGAAGAAGAAGAAGAAGAAGAAGAAGAAGAAGAAGAAGAAGAAGAAGAAGAGGAGGAGGAGGAGGAGGAGGAGGAGGAGGAGGAGGAGGAGGAGGAGGAGGAGGAGGAGGAGGAGGAGGAGGAGGAGGTGGTGGAGGTGGTATTGAGGAAGTGGGCAGGGCTCACTGTGCTACTGTGCTGTAAGCTTGGCCAGCTATTTACTGGATCCAGGTCCCTCTTGACTTGTAAAAATGGTGAGGTCCATGTCAGCTTATGTGACAGGTTTAATTAATCAGAAGATTAATTAAAAATAATTTAAAAGGCGTGCCTTCAAAAGATGGAGGACCCTGTCCTGAATATGCTCTCTTCTAATGATTCCCCCCCCCTTCCACCCCTGGAAGTGTTCTGGCTGCAGCTGAGGGTGAGTGGTGGGGAAAGGAAAGCAGAGATGGGGAAACCTGGAGGGGGGGGAGGATGGAGAGATTGGCATGTCTCCTCCTCTCATATCTGGTTGTGTGCCAGTTACACCCTTTCCTGGACCAACAATCCCTCCTCAGGCTCACTCATGCTCTAGTCACCTCCCATCTTGACTATTGCAATGAGCTCTACATAGGGCTGCCCCTGAAGAGCATCCGGAAGCTCCAGTTTTGGTGCAAAAGGCAGCAGCCCACATGGTTTTGTTTAGACCTCGGTTGCACATGTATCACCTCTCCTGCGGGAACTGCATTGGTTGCCGATTTGCTTCCAGGTGCAATTCAAAGTGCTGGTTGTCACTCACCTTCATGGCTTGGGACAAGATTATCTGAGGGACCGTCTCTTGCCGGTCACATCTACCTCACCCACTAAAGTGGGGAGGAAAGGAATGTTGCAGGTCCCATCTCTTAAGGAGATACATCATTCTAGCAGGACCCAGAAGAAGGGCCTTTCCATGGTGGCTCCCTCTTTCTGGAATATCATCCCCCCAGAGATTAGATTAGCCCCCCCACTCTAACACTCTCGGAACATGCTGAATACGTGGTTCTGGCAGTGGGCCTGAGGAACCCAGAGTGGGATGGAGCCCATTAAATGGCTGGTATGAATGTGTGTTGTCGCCGTGGTGGAGGGATGGGGGTTATTATTTTATTATTTTTGTTCTATTATTTTGACTTCTTTTATATGGTGTTTTTATATGGTGTTTTTATATCCGTTTGAGCCATCTTGACTCACCATGTGTGAGTATGGGGCAATATAAATTTTCTAAAATATATATATAAAAAATAAATAAATTCTGACTCTTGAAGCAGGGGACGGGCCCAATTTGGCTTAGTTCCCAGCAACAGGGAAAGCCTGTCAGGTACCATCATGGTCTGGGCATGCTCTGAATTAATTTAATTTAATTTAATAATATTTATATACCGCCCTTCTCCCTGAGGACTCAGGGCGGTTCACAGGGCAAAAGTCAAACACAAAGTACAAACATTAAAAAGAGATTAAATAATTGCCCAAGTTAAAACAATTAATACAATAATAAAACCCCAAAAAATAAAATTAAGGATACAAAAAATAAAAATAAAAACCCCACCAATCCCCATCAGGCTAGGCCGGCTTGTACAAACAAAAACGTCTTGAGATCGCGACGAAAGGAGCGAAGATCGGGCGCCATCCGGAGCTCTACCGGCAACTGATTCCACAGCTCCGGAGCGCCCACAGAGAAGGATCTCCCCCTGGGTGCCACCAATCGACATTCTCTGATCGGTGGCACCCTGAGGAGGCCCTCTCTGTGGGAACGCACAGGGCGCAGGGAGCTTGATGCCGGCAGCAGATGTTCCCTAAGGTACTCCGGCCCCATGCCATGAAGGGCTTTGAACACCATTACCAGTACCTTGAATCTCACCCGGAAGGCAACTGGCAACCAATGCAGCTCACGGAGCAAAGGTGTAACGTGGGAGTATCGGGAGACTCCCAACACAACTCTCGCGGCTGCATTCTGTACCAGTTGGAGCTTCCGGGTGGTCCTCAAGGGCAGCCCCATGTAGAGAGCGTTGCAGTAGTCCAGACGAGAGGCCACGAGCGCATGAGTGACCGTGCATAAATCCTCCCGGCTAAGATAGGGCCGCAACTGGCGCACCAGGCGAACCTGGGCGAAAGCCCCCCTAGTCACAGCTCCTATATGGTCTTCCAAGGTGAGCCGTGAATCTAGGAGGACTCCCAAGTTGCGAGCCCTATCTACGGGGGGTAATAGTTCACCCCCCATAGCAAGAGGTGGAATGTCCGAATAGACCCGGGATGAAGATATGCAGAGCCACTCAGTCTTGTCGGGGTTGAGTTGAAGTCTGTTCCTCCCCATCCAGACCCGAACCGCCTCCAGGCAACGGGACATCACGTTGAGGGCATCACTGGGGTGGTTTGGGGTCGAAAAGAAAAGTTGGGTATCATCCACGTACTGATGATACCCAACTCCAAAACCACGAATGATCTCACCCAGCGGTTTCATGTAGATGTTGAACAGGAGAGGCGAGAGGACCGACCCCTGAGGAACTCCACAAACGAGAGACCTCGCGGTCGACCTCTGCCCTCCTGCCAACACCGACTGCGAACGTCCCTGGAGATAGGAGGAGAACCACTGTAAGACTGTGCCTCCCACTCCCAGTCCCCTGAGACGCCGCAGCAAGATACCATGGTCGATGGTATCGAAAGCCGCCGAGAGGTCTAATAGGACTAGAACAGAGGAATATCCCCTGTCCCGAGCCCTCCAGAGATCATTCACCAGCGCGACCAATGCCGTCTCCGTGCTGTGCCCGGGCCTGAAACCCGATTGGTACGGGTCTAGATAATCCGCTTCATCCAGGACCAGAGGGAGCTGATGCGCCACCACACTCTCAACAACCTTCGCAAGAAAGCGAAGGTTGGAGACAGGGCGAAAGTTGTTCAATACAGCTGGGTCCAAGGCAGGCTTCTTGAGGAGAGGCCTCACCACCACCTCTTTCAAGACGGCGGGGAAGCTACCCTCACCCAAAGAAGCCGATATAACTGCCTGGAACCAGCTGCGTGTCCTCTCCCGGGCTGCATAGACCAGCCAGGAAGGGCACGGGTCCAATAAACATGTGGTGGTGCTCAGCCTCCCCATGATCCTGTCCACTTCCTCCGGAGTCACAGAATCAAACTCATCCCAGATGGTATCGACAAGACCGCCCGTGTCCTGATCGCCAGACTCTGCCCAGTCAGAGTCCAGACCGGTCCGAATCCGAGCGATTTTGTCCGACAGATGCTGGTTAAACTCCTCGGCACGACCCTGCAAGGGATCCTCCCTCACCTCCTGATTTAGGAGGGAGCGAGTCACCCTGAACAGGGCGGCCGGGCGATTATCTGCGGACGCGATAAGGGTGGCGAAGTGGTTAGACCTCGCCTCCCTTATCGCAGCAAGATAAGACCTAATGTGGGCTCTTAGTCGCAATCGGTCGGATTCGGATCGGCTGGATCTCCAACCGCTCTCTAGGCCCCGTCTCCGACGCTTCATCTCCCGGAGCTCCGCAGAAAACCATGGAGCTCGACGGGATCTGCACCGGGTCAGGGGCCGCAGGGGTACAACTCGGTCAAGAGCCTCAGTGGCCGTCCTTTCCCAGGCTTCCACTAAGGCATCTGCCGAGCTGTGAGCAAGGGAGGCAGGTGGGGACCCCAGCGCCGCCTGGAACCTCTGGGGATCCATTAAGCGTCTGGGGCGGGTACCATTTAATTGGTTCCATACACCCACGGCGGGGGGTGGCGAAACGGAAGACCAGGCGCAGGAGATGATGATCGGTCCATGACAGGGGCATAATAATTGGAGAGCCCCCACCAAGATCATCTAACCACCGTCCAGATAAGAAAACTAAGTCAAGGGTGTGGCCTCCCTCATGAGTCGGTCCCAAAATTACTTGCGTCAGGTCCATGGCCGTCATGGAAGCCATGAACTCCCGAGCCAACTCAGATGATCCTCCCAGCGATGGTAGATTGAAGTCCCCCAAAACTATAAGTTTCGGGAACTCAATCACCAGCCCAGAGAGGACATCGAGCAGCTCAGGCAGGGCTGCTGCTGCGTGACTAGGCGAAAGGTACACCAGCAGCAAGCCCAACTGCGCACCAGGGCCGCATCTCAAAAAGAGAGACTCACACCCGACTATCTGGGGAACGGTGGCCTCCCGCGGACATAAGGTCTCCCTCATAACAACAGCCACTCCCCCACCCCTACCCTGAGCCCGAGGCCGGTGCAGCACCCGGAAACCTGGTGGGCAAAGGTCAACCAGAGGAATCCCGCCCTCTGGGCCCAACCAAGTCTCCGTGATGCAAGCCAGGTCCGCCTGCTCACCCTCGACCAAGTCACGGACGAGAGGAGCCTTATTAGAGACAGACCTGGCATTCAAATACACTAGCCGGAGCTCGGGAGGCTGCACACCCTCACTCCCGGGACCTTGGGGGAGAGCCAGAGGGTCGGAGTGCCCCACCGCTTGTAAACAGCGGAGAGGCCTTCCCTGAGCTCGATACGGCCCTCTGCTCCTACATCTGCTGCCAGTTCAACCCCAGCCCCAGAACCTCATTTACCAGCTCAGCCTACCTCACAGGGCTGTTGACTGGATGAATTGGAAGGAGTGTTTTTTATATATATAAAGAGCTCCTGGTGGCGTTGTGGAGTTTGGCTAATGGGTTGGAAGGAACGCAGAACTTCAACGGAAATCGGAAGGGGCGGCAGGGGAGGGGAAGAAGGAATGAAAGTGGCCTCAGTTGGGAGATGCCAATGCCCAGATGGTTGGAAGAAGATGCCACTATGTCAGGTGTCCCTCTTCGTCCTGGGGGTGGCTTTGGGGCTGTCCATGTGGGTGGATGGGAGAAACAGAAAGGTAGGGGGAGCACATGTCCTGGGCTGTCTCCTCTCTTCTCCCCTCCCAGCTTCCACCACAAACCGCTTCCTTCCCTTGTGCTTTGACTGAGCCTCACTTAAGAAATCCTCATATTTCATTTGGAATCGATTCCTGCTGTATTTCTGAGAAAAGGGAAAGTGGAAGTGGAAACAACGTTCAGAGCAGCTGCGGGGATTTCCTGAAAAGATTTGTGACCTGGGAGGGGTGTGGGGGAAAGCAGAAAGGGAGGAAGGGGCCATGTCCTGCTTCGGTCTCTCTCTATCTCTCTCCCCCCGCCCACCCGTCCATCCCCTCCTCCCTCCCTCCCCCATCCTAAACTCCATTCCTTCGCATTGCCCTGAGTCTTGCTTAAGTACTTTAAATGTTTCTGAGAAACAGGGAAGCTGACAGGAGGAATTTTCTGAAATCAATGCCATTCTCCTCCCTTCGTGACGAATACAATCATTGGTTGCATAAGCAGAGGCATAGAATCAAAATGGCGTGAAGTCTTAATACCGCTTTATAAAATAGTATAGTATAGTATAGGTGGTACCTTGCTCAATAGTAGTAACTGTGAGAGGGATCTCGGAGTCTTAGTAGACAATCACTTCAATATGAGCCAGCAGTGTGCTGCAGCTGCCAAAAAAGCCAACACAGTGCTAGGCTGCATTAACAGAGGGATAGAATCAAGATCAAGTGAAGTACTAATACCACTTTACAATGCTTTGGTAAGGCCACACCTGGAATACTGCATCCAGTTTTGGTCACCACGATGTAAAAAAGATGTTGAGACTCTAGAAAGGGTACAGAGAAGAGCAACCAAGATGATTAGGGGGCTGGAGGCTAAAACATATAGGGAACGGTTGCTGGAATTGGGTATGTGTAGTTTAATGAAGAGAAGGGTGAGGGGTGACATGATAGCAGTGTTCCAATATCTCAGGGGCTGCCCCAAAGAAGAGGGAGTCAAGCTGTTCTCCAAAGCACCTGAAGGCAGGACAAGAAGCAACGGATGGAAACTAGTCAAGGAGAGAAGCAACCTAGAACTAAGGAGAAACTTCCTGACAGTTAGAACAATTAACCAGTGGAACAATCTGCCTCCAGAGGTGGTGAATGCTCCAACACTGGAGGTTTTTAAGAAGAGACTGGACAGCCATTTGCCTGAAATGGTATAAGGTTTCCTGCCTGAGCAGGGGGTTGGACTAGATGACCTCCAAGGTCCCTTCCAACTTTATTATTATTATTGTTATTATTAAATCTCAGTAACACCACATCTGGAATATTGCACTGAGTTTTGATCACTACATTACAAAAAAAAAGATCTGGAGGCTTTGGAAAAAGTACAGAGAAGAACTAAGATGATTAAAGAGACTAAAACATATGAAGAATGGTTGCAGGAACTGGGTATGGCTAGTCTAGAGAAAAGAAGGATCCTTGAGGACTTCCTGAAGAATGTGAAGCTCTGGGGAGGAGCTGGATTTGCTGAGGGTCTGGGAAGGCTGGAAAGAGAGGGCTTTGAAGGCCTGCCTGTCTTCCAGTTTCCTGGCGCTTTCAGTTGGAATGCCAACGGCGGCCAGATTGTCTGCTTTGGGGTCCTTCTCTTGACTAGAAGTCAGCTAGATCTGCTTTGGGGGCCTTCTCTTGACTAGAAGTTGGCTAGATCTTCTGCTTTGGGCACCTTCTCTTGACTAGAAGTTGACTACATCTTCTGCTTTGGGTGCCTTCTCTTGATTAGAAGTCAACTAGATCTGCTTTTGGGGGCTTCTCCTCTTGACTAGAATTTGACAATGACTGCCAGAGGGGGAGAAACAGACACCTTCTTAAGGAGGACTTTGCAGAACACCCCCAGAAGCTACCCTTTTGACCAGCACTGGCAACCTTGACAAGGCCGCTTCCTTGGTCTCTAACAAAAGGCCAGTCTCTCAAAAACAGTAGTCGCAAGTGCAGCTCTATTTGTGCCACATATAGTCAGAAGCACTGATACTGCCTCCTTAATCTTTACAGGCACTTATTCATTACAAACAAAAAAGGATCTCTGGAGACTACTACTTGGGCAGCCCAAGGGGTTTTAGGTAGCTTGCTGGATGGAGAGCAGCCATCTCACTCCACAAGTTGCATACTTGGAGAAAAGGACAGGGTGACACTAGAGGGTGAAAACTGGGAAAGGACAAAACAAAGGACCTTCCTCAATTAAACTTCCCAAGAAAGGCGAACTCTTGAAACTTACATTGTCTCAACAGGAACTTTTATTGGAAGGTATTGATAGCAGCATAGCAAGGCAGGATCTGAGGATTTCTCATGCGAAATGTTACATTAAAAGAACCCTTTCAAACCCCATCCCAACTGTGCATCCAGCTGGTTTAAATTGAGCCAATCCATTGGTGCTAAGTTGTTGTGGGAAAGAACCATAAAGCGTCATTCTCAAGGCTGTCAGGGTTCTCCGTGGCTTCTTCCCATCTGGCTGGGAAGAATTCACATTCCACAAGAAAGATACATCAAAGAGGACAGAACAAAACAAAGGAAGTGCACTGCAGAACACCCCCGGAACCCCCTCCCCCAAATAGAATGGCAGAAACCGAAAATCAGGGCATAGGAAATCAGGGCATAGGAAATCAGGGCATAGGAAAGAAAGACGAAATACATTGAGGGTCGGACACCATATGTCTTTGTCTTGAACTTCTGCAGAACTGGAGAGCTTTCGCTTCTCTAATTAACCCATTGGAAGTCTCCCCCCCTTATTCCAATGACAAGATGAAAATAATAAGGCACGTAGCTGCCAGGTTTTCACTCCTGAAGCTTCCTTTTGAAGATCTGATTTTATCCTTCTGGGTTTTTGCTCAATACCTGGAGACAGGCACAATCCCAACACTAACTGATTGAGCACTTCAACTTGGAGAATACATATCAATGGCTGAATTTACATACATACAGCAGAAGTTTAGCCAAAATTGAAGCAAAATAGAATACATCACCCAGCATGGCAAATGCAATCAGAATCTGGCTTCAAGGGGGCTAAAACGTCTACAAGCCCTGTAAATCAGCAAATCTATGAAAAGGAATCAGAAATTAAGAGTTTAGGTTTCTTTCTATTATTATGGAATGTCGTGCAGTTAGCCAGATGTTTAGATTGGATTTGTCATTTTGATCCATTATACTGAGTCCTTCCCAAGGTCCTGGGATAGGAAGATGTGTTGTCTCAAAGGTGCTTTTTCAAGAGGCAACTGGACTTCCTGGTTTTTCTTGGAAGACATTTCGCTTCTCATCCAAGAAGCTTCTTCAGTCTGACTGGATGGTGGGGAATGGAAGGATTTTACACTTTGCAAACAGCTGGTCATTTGGCTTCCTTTAGAGGGTTGTTGAGAGGCCACTTGAAGGTTTATCTGTGTCCTCAGGGTCACCTGAGTGGTGCAAATGGGTGTGGAGTCGAAAGGACTGTGTTGTAGATTGGAGGTAGATGATGTTGTATCCCTCCCCCTCTGTTGAGCGAGGGCTGTTCAATTTTGACATACCGTATTTTCCGGCGTATAAGACGACCCGGCGTATAAGACGACCCCCTACTTTTAAGAAGTTTTTCAAGGTTTTTTGTCTTATACGCCGGAAAATACTTACATGCCCTGCCCTCCCTGTCCGTCATAATCCAAAATTCCGTTTGGATCAATCAAACACAACTCAGTGATGCCAGACTGGATTTGCAAACAGATCCAAAACTGTCACATTCAGAATCACCATGGTATCATGTTCTCCTAGAGTCCTCCATTGAATTCGACAGACTGAAGTAATGAAGGAGAGGTTTGAATGAAAAATACGCTAGACAGTTTTAACTGGAGTGTTAAATCACCACTCTAACACTCACGCGCCCCCCCCTTTCAAATGATTGTTTTTATGGTCCTGTCTTTCGATGTTCTTATCCCATCTCTTTCCATCTGCAATTTTCGGACAGCTTTTTGTTTAAATAAAAAACGTATCCCAAGAGTTATCGATAGTCTTTACAAAAAACTAAGGCCCCTCGAGTTCAGAAGTCTGCTCCCCCCACCAAAAAAAAAATCCCAGGAGGAAAAAAACATTTTCTACCCGTCAAATAAAAATATAATGGCTCTCTCCTCTTCCCTTCCCCTGTTTCACATACCATTAAGCAGAGCCGAAAACCCCGTGCCCCTCCTGTTTAAAAAGTTTTGATCTTTGCAAATGACCTTAGCAAAACTTCTGCGCAGATGTGGGAACAGCGGGGGCGTCTCATCCTTCCTCCCGCTCCGGATTGATCCCCGTCCCGCCGCCCCTCTTTCTCCAATTTGAGGCCGAAGCCAGTTTCTGAACCAAGAAAGGGGAGTTCAGTGCAAGGCGCCCCAGGATCGAGCTAAATTGCCGGTTAATGCAGAACGGAGAAGACGGGAAAAGTTCCCCAAGAGTTAGAGCAGGAAAGGCGAGGCAACCACTGACCAAGGGGATGGAAATCGTCCGAATCCACGCAAGCGCTCCTCGCAACTGCTTCTTGCCCTGCTTCACCCTCCCCAAATGAAATTAAAACAACCTCTTACCGCCTCGCCTGAGACGCAGGCCGATAAGGCGACGGCGAGCACCATCCACACGTTCCACATTATTCCTGCGTTTGCAGCTCTCGCTGCGGCTGCTGCTGCGCGTGGGGCTGCTGGCCGTCCTGCAGGCGCTGGGCCGTCCTGCCGCTGCGCGGGAGCGTCGGGCGGCTCTCCCCACGCGAAGGCGGCGCTGCCCGTCGGCTCTTGTCCATCGCAGAGGAGGCGAAGGCCCGACTGGCCCCGCCGGCCCTCCCGCTGCTCCCGCCGGCCCCCGAGGCGCAGCGTTTCCCGGGCGGCAGGCAGGCCTGGGGGGGGAAGCAGGAGGGGCGCCGGCCGTGGCGGGGTGGCGGCTGCCCTCCGGCGCTGCCTGCCGCCCGGGAAATGCTGCGCCTCGGGGGCCGGCGGGAGCAGCGGGAGGGCTGGCGGGGCCAGTCGGGCCTTCGCCTCCTCTGCGACGGACAAGAGCCGACGGGCAGCGCCGCCTTCGCGTGGGGAGAGCCGCCCGACGCTCCCGCGCAGTGGCAGGACGGCCCAGCGCCTGCAGGACGGCCAGCAGCCCCACGCGCAGCAGCAGCCGCAGCGAGAGCTGCAAACGCAGGAATAATGTGGAACGTGTGGATGGTGCTCGCCGTCGCCTTATCGGCCTGCGTCTCGGGCGAGGCGGTAAGAGGTTGTTTTAATTTCATTTGGGGAGGGTGAAGCAGGGCAAGAAGCAGTTGCGAGGAGCGCTTGCGTGGATTCGGACGATTTCCATCCCCTTGGTCAGTGGTTGCCTCGCCTTTCCTGCTCTAACTCTTGGGGAACTTTTCCCGTCTTCTCCGTTCTGCATTAACCGGCAATTTAGCTCGATCCTGGGGCGCCTTGCACTGAACTCCCCTTTCTTGGTTCAGAAACTGGCTTCGGCCTCAAATTGGAGAAAGAGGGGCGGCGGGACGGGGATCAATCCGGAGCGGGAGGAAGGATGAGACGCCCCCGCTGTTCCCACATCTGCTGCGCAGAAGTTTTGCTAAGGTCATTTGCAAAGATCAAAACTTTTTAAACAGGAGGGGCACGGGGTTTTCGGCTCTGCTTAATGGTATGTGAAACGGGGGAAGGGGAGAGAGCCATTATATTTTTATTTGACGGGTAAAAAATGTTTTTTTTCTCCTGGGATTTTTTTTTTTTTTTGGAGCCGCGCCGGAGATAGCTCGGTTGCACGCGGCGGCCCGGCTTTGCAAGAACGGGGACGCTCGACTGATTTGTTTTTTTTTTCCGGCGTATAACACGACCCGGCGTATAAGACGACCCCCCAACTTTTGAGGTGATTTTCAGGGGTTCAAAAGTCGTCTTATACGCCGGAAAATACGGTAGATGGCCTCTTTGATCCCTCTTTCAAACCAGGGGTCCTCTCTGTCCAAAATGTGGACTTTGCTTTATTCAATAGAGGCCCTCTCTCAACAGAGGGGGAGGGATATGACGTCATCTCTCTCCAGTCTATAAAGGTAAAGGTAAAGGTTCCCCCGCAAATGCGTGCTAGTTGTTTCCGACTCTAGGGGCCGGTGCTCATCTCTGTTTCAAAGCCGAAGAGCCAGTGCTTGTCCGAGGACGCCTCCGTGGTCATGTGGCTGGCATAACTAGATGCCAAAGGTGCACGGAACGCTGTTACCTTCCCACCGTAGTGGTCCCTATTTTTCTACTGTAAGCTACTACTATTTTTCTACTATAAGTCTGTAAGCAGTTCCAAAAATGTTCCACACCCATTTGTACCACTCAGGTGACCCTGATGGCACAGATAAGCCTCTAAAAGAATGCAAATGACCAGCTCTCTGCAAGGAGTATAAATCCTTCCACTTGCCACCCTCAAGTGAGAACTGAAGAAGCTTCTTGGATGAGAAGCGAAACCTCTTCAAAGGAAAAAAAAAGAAAGTCCAATTGCATCCTGAAAAAGCACGTTTTGGACAACTGTAACCTGGATGACTGAGAATCTCCATAGATGAGATCTTGCATTGTTGGCCTTCAAGTTGTTATGGCTGGTACTGTTCCAAGTAAAGCTGCCTTTTGCAATTGACTGATGGTTATGTTGTCAATGGCCACGGTGTTGAAATGGTGCTCCAAATTGTTTTGCAATTGTACTGAAGGAGCTTTTCACTACTAATCCTCGACTTATGACCACAACTGAGCCTGAAATTTCTGCTGCTATGCAAGACATTTGTTAAGTGAATTTTGCCCCATTTTACCACCTTTCCAGCCACAAGCGGTTAAGTGAATCACTGCAGTTGTTAAGTTAGTAACACAATTATTAAGTGAATGTGGTTTCCCCATTGACTCTGCTTGTCAGAAGGTCCCTAAATGTCAAGGGCTACATTTCTACAATAAGGGAAGTCAAAATGCATATTGTTTTAAAAATGAATCTGTCCTCATTTCGTATGGCCTCCTAGTAACAAACTGATTGTGAGCTATAAATTCATGGTGTTACCTTCCAAGCCCCTGGTCAGTGGACCCCATCCTTGTGATGCAGGCAGCACACGAAACCACACCCTCACCAGTCTGGTGCCCCAAAGCTTGGGGG
This sequence comes from Vipera latastei, assembly GCA_024294585.1. Classification (NCBI taxonomy): domain Eukaryota; kingdom Metazoa; phylum Chordata; class Lepidosauria; order Squamata; family Viperidae; genus Vipera; species Vipera latastei. The sequence goes on from CM044355.1 coordinate 293,648,436, forward strand.
CTCGCTGCTTTAGGGTGAAGGTTCATAATTTAAAAAGATCAATTAAAAATAATTTAAAAAGCCTTGGCTTCCAAAGACTGAGGCCCTCTTTTAATGATTGTCCCCTCCTTCCACCCCAGGAAGTGTTACTACGACTTTACAATGCATCCAGTTTTGGTCACCACGATGTAAAAAAGATCTTGAGACTCTGGAAAGAGTACAGAGAAGAGCAACAAAGATGATCTGGGGACTGGAGGCTCAAACATATAAGGAATGGTTGCTGGAATTGGGTATGCCTGGTTTAATGAAGAGAAGGACGAGGGGGGACATGTTAGCAGTGTTCCAATATCTTAGGGGCTGCCACAAGGAAGAGGGAGTCAAGCTATTGTCCAAAGGACCTGAGGGCAGGACAAGAAGCAATGTAATCAAGGAGAGAAGCAACCTAGACTTAGAGTGCAATAGAATTTAATGTTTTATTTTTGTTTGTTAGCATATTTTAGCTTAAGTTTGTAAAGTTTATACCCTGTATTCAGCTCTGGGAAGTCAGGGGGGGAGGGGAGGGTAAGAGAGGGTTAGGGGGAGGGGAGGGGGAGGGAGGGAGTTTTTCTTTTTAAAAATGTATTGTAAAACTTTTCAATAAAAAAAAGGAGAGAAGCAACCTAGAATTAAGGAGAAATTTCCTGACAGCTAGAACAATTAACCAGTGGAACAACCTGCCTCCAGAAGCGGTGAATGCTCCAACACTGGAGGTTTTTAAGAAGTGGTTGGACAATCATTTGTCTGAAATGGTATAGGGTTTCTCCTGCCTGAGCAGGGGGTTGATAATAATAATAATAATAATAATAATAATAATAATAATAATAATAATAATAATAATAATAATAATAATAATAATAATAATAATAATAATAATAAAGTTGGAAGGGACCTTGAAGGTCATCTAGTCCAACCCCCTGCTCAGGCAGGAAACCTTATACCATTTCAGGCAAATGGCTGTCCAGTCTCTTCTTAAAAACCTCCAGTGTTGGAGCATTCACCACCTCTGGAGGCAGGTTGTTCCACTGGTTAATTGTTCTAACTGTCAGGAAGTTTCTCCTTAGTTCTAGGTTGCTTCTCTCCTTGACTAGTTTCCATCCGTTGCTTCTTGTCCTACTTTCAGGTGCTTTGGAGAATAGCTTGACTCCTTCTTCTTTGTGGTAGCCCCTGAGATATTGGAACAACTGCTATCATGTCACCCCTCACCCTTCTCTAGAAGACCTCCAAGGTCCCTTCCAACACCACCACCACCACCATCGTGGTTGTTATTGTTATTATTGATGTGTCCTGGCTGCAGCCAGGGGAAGAGTGGAGGGAATAGGAAAACAGAGGTGGGGAAATCTGGAGTTGGGAGGGTGGGAGGATGGAAAGGGGATCCATCGTAGGATGGAGAGATTGGCATATCTCCTCCTCCTGGATCTGACTCTTCAAGCAGAGGACTGGCCCAATCGGGCTTAGTTCCCAGCACCGGACAAAGCCTGTCAGGTACCACCATAGTCTGGGCCGGCTCTGAAGTTCCCTTCCCCCGTCACCACTCTAAAAACCTCATTTATCGGGTGGCGTCCTGGAGCTCGGCTGATGGGCTGATGGGGCGGAGAATTGCAGCGGAGCTCCCGGGGTGGGGTGGGGGGTGTGCGGCGGGGCGGAGAGAAAGTGCCCTTAGTTGGGAAAGTCAAATGTCCGGCAGGTTGGAAGAAGATGCCACTATGCCCGGCGTGCCTCTTGGTCCTGGGGGTGGCGCTGGGGGTCTCCGTGCCCGGGGGCTGCTGCGGTGAGTGGGGTGGGCAGAAGCAGAAACGGAGGGGCAAGAGCCTGTGCTGGGCCGGCTTTCTCTCCCCTCCCCTCCCCCTCGCAAGCCGCTTCCTTTCCAGGTGCTTCGCCAAGCCTCGTTAAAAAAAAACCTGCTCGGATTTCATTCGGACTCAGTTCGAATTTTGTTTCTGAGAAAGTGAAAAGAGAACGTTCGGAGTGGGGTAGGAAGAGGAGGGGGGGCTGCTACGGGCGAGTTCCCGGAAGGATTGGCTCTCGGGCGGTAGGCGGCGGGGGGGGGGGGAGGAGAGGAAGTATCAAGGGGGGGAGGGGCGCGTGTGCCCTTCCTGGGGTCTCTTTCCCCCCCCCTTTCCCTCTCTCCCCCCCCGTCCCAAACTCCTTCGCGCTTCGTTTAAGTCGTTTTAAAGTTTCTTTTGTAATCGGTTGGCGTTTATGTTTCTTGGAAAAAGAGAAAGTGAAAGTGGAAAGGGAATGTACAGAGCGGGGTGGCTGCCGCGGCGATTTCCTGAACAAATTTGTGATCTCGGAAGAGAGAGAGGGAGAGAGAGAGAGGGAGGGAGGGAGAGGGAGAATGTGTGTGTGTGTGTGAAGCAGAAAGGGAGAAAGGCTCGTGTCCTGCCTAATGATGATGATAACTTTATTGTCACTTTGAATGTACACCAATGAAATGAAATTTCGTTGCATACAGCTCTCAAAGGGTCACCATCTCCGATATATACTCCCGCTCAAATTTCACATTGTCCATTTTAGTCTCTAGGGAGTGAATGATGGCAAACAAGACAGTTGGAAATGGGGCTCCATGTGGATTAGCCCTCAAATTCGCTTGTATTCTGACAACCTCGCCTTCTTTCCTTTTTCTGATCCTGACTCTTCCAACTTTTCCTTAAAGAGGCCTTGCTTCTTTTCACCCCTGGAGCATGCTGCTGCCGCCACCAACTCCTCCAAAAGCCTCTCTCTCTCTTCCTCTGGGCCTGCTGACAGCCTCATCCAGTTCCTTTGCTCCATAAGCTCCAGGTCCTCTCCTCCTCTGCCTCCTCTGAAAACAGCCCTGATTTGCAGTAGAATCCATCACTGGGCCAGATCTTGCTGCTGGTAGAACAAATTCAAACAGCGCCAACGACTTTTAACGGTCTCACCAACAGTTCCAAAACAACTAGAAACTCACCAGGCCAGCAAAGATTGTTGGTCGTATGTCGTATGTTACCTTAGTTCCACCATGTTGCTCAAACACATTAAAATCTTCCTGATCATGTGGCCTATAGCCCTTACTATCCCTCCCAAAACTATTCACCTTCAAGAGCCAATGCAGCCGCAGCCATTCCAGGCGCCGCCATCTTAGAACTAGAAAGAGAGAGAGAGAGAAGCAGAAAGGGAGAAGGGCTCGTGTCCTGCCTGGGTCTGTCTCTCTCTCTCTCTCCCCCCCCAGCTCCGTTCCTTCGCACTTCGCTGAGCCTTGCTTAAGAACGTTTGATGTTTCTTTTGTAAACCAGCTCGGCTTTGTATTTCCGAGAAAACGGAGCGAAAGTGAAAATGAAACCTTTGGAGCCCAATCCATTTGCCTGCCCTTTCCCCTTTCCCTCCTGGCCGGGCAAAGGAAGGAGCTCAGCTACCTCAGATTGGACCCTACCCTGATCAGAAAACCTCACTATGGCCTCTGTTTGTGTGTTTGTGTGTGTTGGGGGGGGGGTTGAGGTTGCTTCTCTCGAGACAGTCAGATCTCCCACTGGAAACTCCAGGCGAAATGGATTTTGGTGGCTCTCCTTGCGATGGATAAGGGGAAGGGAGGTTGCAATTGAGGTCAGACCACCAGCAGCTGGCTGGTGTTGAAGGAAAACTCTTCATCATGGTTCTGTCTAAGCCGGGAATAAACAACATGGCAACTGCTTTAGAAAGAAGGTTGCAGTTTATTGAAGAGGAGAGCTAGACAAAAAGATGGCTCTGGAAGGAAAGAGAGAGATAGAGCACATGTAGGGAGTGGGTTTTATACCTTATTGAGCCTTTTGTTTGGAGTTGTTCCTGTGGCATGAACTTTGACCTGCGTCTGTGTATGCCTTTCTGGTATTCTGATGGTGGTGGGTTAATCCTATTATGTCCCAAAGGTCATATCCTGCTTCCCTGGAGCTGTGGCTGATGACTTAGATTTTTGGTGTAAGGGATTGTTGATTCTAGGGATCTTTCTTCCTAATCCCAGTTTCCTGACTCAGAAAGACAAGATTATCACATCTGCAATTCTGCAGACTTGGTTTCTGTTTGGGACAGAAAGACTTAGGGGTGGGATTGGTTTCTGCTTTTTAAATCCTTTAGGGAAATATATTCTGCCTTTTAATATTTCCAAAAATATTTCTTTCTTTAGGGGGAGGGACTGACTTCCCACACTGGGAACCCCAAAGGTTCAGAGGGGCTATAGGGGTAGTGGGCACCTTAACCAGATGTGGACCTGCCCAGATGTTTTCAAAATCAGACACAAGCTGCTGGGAACTTCTTTGTCTTTAAAGGCATGGGCCTTACTACTACTACTACTACTACTACTACTACTACTACTACTATTACCGGTAGAGTTGGAAGGAACCTTGGAGGTCTTTTAGTCCAACCCCCTGCTCAGGCAAGAAACCCTATAACATTTCAGACAAATGCCTGTCCAGTCTCTTCTTAAAAACTTCCAGCGTTGGAGCATTCACAACTTCTGGAGGCAGGTTGTTCCAATGATTAATTGATCTCATTGTCAGGAAATTTCTCCTTAATTTTAGGTTGCTTCTCTCCTTGATTACTTTCCATCCATTGCTTCTTGTCCTGCCTTCAGGTCCTTTGGGGAATAACTTGACTCTCTCTTTGTGGCAACCTCTGAGATATTGGAATACTGCTGTCATGTCACCCCTCATCCTTCTCTTCATTAAACTAGACATACCCAATTCCAGCCACAGTCCTTTATATGTCTCTGTACACTTTCTAGAGTCTCACCATCTTTTCTCCCAAGCACAGCCGAAAGAGGTTAGACCACTTGTTCTGGTGGCAGTGTGGGGAGGGGGACAATAAAATGTGACAATAAAATCAACATTTTATTGGAGCTGCAGCGCGGACCCCCTAATTCTACCCTTCTCCCTTACCAGGCTCTCCCTCACACTCCCTACGTTATTCCTACCTGTGTTTGTCAGTGCCCAGCCAGGGGCTGCCCCAGTTCTCCATTAGAGGCTACCTGGATGACCAGCCCATCGCTCACTATGACACCCTCACCAGGAAGATGAAGTCTTTTGTGCCCTGGTTGAAGGAGGGGAAGGAGGAGAAGAAGGCATTTCAAGATCTTCAGTGGGTGATTGGAATCGACCTGGAGAAGTTATCCAAACTGGACAACCAGACTGGAGGTGAGCAGAAGCAGTTTCACTTTTGGCCTCCAGTGCCTGCCTGGGGCGTAATAGTGACCTTTTCTTTCCTGTGAAGGAAAGACACCCCACTCCCCACCCCCTGATCCCCAATTATCTCCCTCACCTAGACATTCTACACAGCCCGATGTTGGAAGGGACCTTGGAGGTCATCTAGTCCAACCCCCTGCAGGAAACCCTATACCATTTCAGACAATGGCTGTCCAGTCTCTTCTTAAAAACTTCCAGTGTTGGAGCATTCACAGCTTCTTGAGGCAGGAGGAATCCTAGACCCTTTTCATTCACACCCAGCCCATCACTCACTTTGACAGCCAAACCAGGAAGGTGGAGAGTCTGGTGTCCTGGATGGAGGAGGTGAAGGAGGTGATCTTTCTGCCTGTTAAGTGGGACTTCAGGAGTGAGTGGAGAATTTGTCAAAACTCAACAACCTCACTGAAGGTGAGAAGAGGCCCTACCACATTTGATGTCTAGGTTAGATTTTCTTTCCTGCAAAGGTATGACCCCCACCCCCCATCCTCACTCACATTTTCTCCCACACTTTAGACATTCTTCATATTCCGGCCCCTACCCAAAAAGAGTTAATTGCAGGGATCACTAAAAGTTTCATTCAATTTTGTAGCTAAGATTGTTGGATGAGCAGGCACAAAAACAGCCAGGGAAGTGATTGAAGCTTGGGAAACAGGCCCCTTGTCAGTCAACAGGAATGCTGATTTACCACCAGCGTATCAAGTACTTAGGAGGCAAAGGCTGGGGAACACAAGCAAACAACAGCTAATGACATAAAAGTCAGCCATCAACACACCCAAATCAACATCTAAAAAGCCACACACAACAGGGACTGTAAATACCCCATACAGAACAGTGCACACTCTGCTAGAGAGGTTCCCTGAAGGACTCCAGCATGAGTGTGAAAGCTTGGAAGGAAAAACTCATTTTTGATCACTACGATGTAAAAAAATATGGTGAGACTCTAGAAAGAGTGCAGAGAAGAGCAACAAAGATGATCAGGGGACTGTGGGCTAAAACATACAGAGAACGGTTGCTGGAATTGGATATGTTTAGTTTAATGAAGAGATGACCTGATAGCAGTCTTCCAATATCTCAGGGGCTGCCACAAAAAAGCTATTCTCCAGAGCACCTGAGAGCAGGACAAGAAGCAATGGATGAAAACTAATCAAGGAGAGAAGCAACCTAGAACTAAGGAGAAATTTCCTGACAGTTAGAACAATTAACCAGTGGAACAACCTGCCTCCAGAAGTTGTGAATGCTCCAACACTGGAAGTTTTTAAGAAGAGACTGGACAACCATTGTCTGAAATAGTATAGGGCAGACATGTCAAACTCGCGACGTCATATGACGTCACACAATGTATCTGGATGGTTTTGCCATTGCCAGCAATGGGGTGGGTGCGGCTTCTGGCCCACGGGCCGGCAGTTTGACACCTCTGGTATAGGGTCTTCTGCCTGAGCAAGGGGTTGGACTAGAAGACCTCCAAGGTCCCTTCCAATTCTATTATTATTATTATTATTATTATTATTATTATTATTATTATTATTATTATTATTATTATTATTATTATTATTAATCATCTCACAGTCAGCCAGATGTTCAGACTGGATTTGGCATTTTTGTCTACCTATCGAGTCCTTATCAAGGACCTGGGATTAGGCAGATGTGGATGTTTAATGATATTACAGATATTGTCGCAGGATGGAAGCAGTTCCTAGTAAGGCCGCCTTTTGCAATTGACTAATGGCGAATTTGTCAATGCCGATGATGGTGTTCAAGTGGTGCTCCAGTTGTTTTGGGATTGCACCCAAGATGCCTATTATTATTGGTACTACCCTTGCTTGCCTTTGCCACATCTTTCTATTTCTATTTGTAGGTCTTTGTATTTTGTTATCTTCTCCAGTTCTTTCTTGTCTATTCTGCTGTCTCCAGGCACTGCCATGTCTACTATCCAGACTTTTTTGTCTTTCTTATCGATAATTGTTAAGTCCGGTGTGTTGTGTTGTGTTGCAGGTGCTTGTCTGTTTGAATGCTGAAGTATTATTATTATTATTATTATTATTATTATTATTATTATTATTATTATTATTATTATTATTATTATTGTTGTTGTTGTTGTTGTTGTTGTTGTTGTTGTTGTTGTTGTTATTTCCAGATTACATCAGTTTCCTCTCTATGAGATTAAGAGAGGAAGGAGAGATTGGGGCTCCCTCTGCTGGCCAGATGAGGGCAGGGTTCCTTGCCTGAGATTCCTTAATGGCCCCAATGAAAGGGGAAAAGCGCCTGAGGAGAGGAATACAAGCTAGTCCTCAAATTACAACAACATTTAGTGACCGTTGTTAAGATATTTAAAATTTAATAGGTGGAGCAGTGAAGGGTTGGACAAATGAATAATAACACACAGTTATAGCTGATCGATTAAAGAGAGCTGGCCACTGCCTGAGGGAATCTGAGCTGTGATTGGTTGCCTGGAGTGAAAAGGGGGAGGTTCTTGATTTACCTGACAATGCTCCTGTTTGCCGCTCTTAACTGTAAATATATTTATATAAAACTTCAAATTCTTGTCAGCGTCTTTGACTCTTATTTGGACCCTGGCTGCGTAATTCCCTGACATGACCGTTTTTCACAGTTATGACCATTTCAGCATCCCCAGGGTCACGTGATTCACACTCAGATGCTTGACAACTTGTTCCTATTTATGACGGTTGCAGTGAGATCCCCTTTTGCGACCTTCTGACAAGCAAAATCAACGGGGAAAGCCAGATTAACAACGATGTTACTACAGGGAGTCCTCGACTTAAAACATTTCATTTAGTGACTAGAATAGAACTAAAACAGCATTGGAAAAAGTAACTGTTTTTCACACTTAACTATCATTGCAGCACCCCCATGGTCACATGATCAAAATTCAGACAGTTGGCAACAGACTCATATTGATGACGGTTGCAGTGTCCCAGAGTCATGGGATTCCCTTTTGGGATCTTCTGACCAGCAAAATGAAAGGGGAAGCCAGATTCACTTAACAACTATGTTACTAATTTAACAACTGCAGTAAACTTAATTTTGTTGTGAGTTACACAATGACAATAACGATATTCTATTCTATTCTATTCTATTCTATTCTATTCTATTCTATTCTATTCTATTCTATTCTATTCTATTCTATTCTATTCCTATTCCTATTCCTATTCTATTCTATTCTATTCTATTCTATCTGTTCTGTTCTATTTCCTGTTATTCTATTCTATTCTATTCTATTCTATTCTATTCTATTCTATTCTATTCTATTCTATTCTATTCTATTCTATTCATTTTCCATCTATTTTGTTCTATTCTATTCTATTCTATTCTATTCTATTCTATTCTATTCTATTCTATTCTATTCTATTCTATTCTATTCATTTTCCATCTATTCTATTCTATTCTATTCTATTCTATTCTATTCTATTCTATTCTATTCTATTCTATTCTATTATTCTATTCTATTCTATTCTATTCTATTCTATTCTATTATTCTATTCTATTCTATTCTATTCTATTCTATTCTATTCTATTCTATTCTATTCTATTCTATTCTATTCTATTCTATTCATTTTCCATCTATTTTGTTCTGTTCTATTCTATTCTATTCTATTCTATTCTATTCTATTCTATTCTATTCTATTCTTCTATTCTATTCTATTCTATTCTATTCTATTCTATTCTATTCTATTCTATTCTATTCTATTCTATTATTCTATTCTATTCTATTCTATTCTATTCTATTCTATTCTATTCTATTCTATTCTATTCTATTCTATTCTATTCTATTCTATTCTATTCTATTCTATTCATTTTCCATCTATTCTGTTCTATTCTATGCTATTCTAATTTTCCATCTATTCTTCTCTATTCTAATATTCTTATTCTATTCTATTCTATTCTATTCTATTCTATTCTATTCTATTCTATTCTATTCTATTCTATTCTATTCATTTTCCATCTATTCTGTTCTATTCTATGCTATTCTAATTTTCCATCTATTCTTCTCTATTCTAATATTCTTATTCTATTCTATTCTATTCTATTCTATTCTATTCTATTCTATTCTATTCTATTCTATTCTATTCTATTCTATTCCATTCTATTCCATTCCATTCCATTCCATTCCATTCCATTCCATTCCATTCCATTCCATTCCATTCCATTCTTTCACTTAACAAATGTGACAAGAAAGGTCATAAAATAGGGCAAAACTCACTTAACCAATTTCTCAATTAACAATATAAATTTGGGGCTCAGTTGTGGTCATAAGTTACTTAAAACATAAAGATCTGAGCTCCATTTCTGCACCCAACTGGAGGAGTTTCCTTCCATTTTTAGCACTTAACCACTGGCTCATTTAGCGACAGAAAAATTTGGCTCCATCATAGTTGTATGTCAAGGACCACCTTTAATTTAACAACTGCTGTGGTTCACTTATCAAAGGTGGCAAGAAAAGTGGTAAAATGGGGTGGAACTCAACCAATTTCTCACGTAGCTACATAAACTTTGGGCCCAATTGTTGTCGTAAGTGGAGGACTACCTATACTGGATCCTTCTCATCTATTCCTCTTTGGATCTCTTTTAGAGCTTCATACCTGGCAGGCAATTGTGGGCTGTGAAGATGGGAATAATGACATATTTTTCCACTATGGCTACGATGGGATGGACTTCCTCAGCTTCAAGAAGGAGACCCTTAGATGGGTGGTAGGTCAGCCCCAGGCCGAGAAGGTCAAGGAGGAGTGGGAACATGACCCAGAGTGGTTCCAGAAAAGTATTTTTTACCTGAACAACTGCATCAGGTTGCTGCAGAGGTACCTGTCCTACAGAAAGGAGGCTCTGGAGAAGACAGGTGAGTGACCAAATAGCAATAGCCAGTGCTTTTTTTGTAAAAGAAAAAGGTGTCGGAACTCACACATGTCATACAACCCACCTTGCCTACCCTACAAGGTTCCATCCAAAAAAGGTGCCAGAACTCCGTTCTGAGTGTTCTATGAGAAAAAAAGCCCTGGCAATAGCACTTAGATGTATATACCGCTTCATATTGCTTTACACCCCTCTCTGAGTGGTTTACAGAGTCAGCATCTTGCTCCCGACAATTTGGGTCCTCATTTTTACTGACCTCGGTAGTGACCCTTTTCTGCTATTAAATTACCTGGCCAGAAAATCCTGGGAATTCTGTTGCTGCGTTTTCTGCAGAGCTCCCAGCACAACCCTCCCCACATAGATAGATAAGATAGATTAGATGGATGGATGGATGGATGGATGGATGGATGGATGGATGGATGGATGGATGGATAGAGAATTGTCCCTTTACTGTATTTTTGGCACTTTTACAGCACTACCTATTAGATAATTCTCCCAGAAAGAAAACATTATTTCACCTTCATAATAGATCTACATTATGAAGCTGAAACTATGTTTTCTTTCTGGGAGAATTCCCTTATAGGGCCTCTTTGATACATTTCCTTAAACCAGGGGTGGGCAACCTTAAACACTCAAAGAGCCACTTGGATCCATTTCCCAGAGGGGAAAAAAACACACTGGGAGCCGCAAAACCCGTGCGCACACACAAGTGAGGGAGCTTGATTGAAGAGTTTAATTAAAAAGAAATAGAGGCTGCTGTGTATGAGTTCTCTCTCTCTCTCTCTCCCTCCCTCCCTCTCTCTCCTCCTCTCCCTCTCTCCGATCTTCTGCTCACCTGGCAAGCTGGCTTCACGCTGTTCTCGGACAAGCTGACACACATTCTTATTGGGCTGGCTCTCCTGCCCTTGAGGCTGCTGCTTTCTGCTGCTTCCTGCTTCCTGTGGAGACACAGCAAAGGCAGGAGCCCCGCCCAATAAACTTGTCAGCTTCTCCAAAAACAGCATGACACCACTCTCTTTTTTACATACACACACATACACACACACACACATACAGAGAGAGAGAGAGAGAGAGAGAGAGAGAGAGAGAGAGAGAGAGAGAGAGAGAGAGAGAGAGAGAGAAGGGAAGCACAAGTGCCCCTCTCTGTCTCTCTCTCTCTTTGTAAATGGCAGAGGACTGGGAGCCGCAGGAGAAGGCTGAAAGAGCTGCATGTGGCTCCAGAGCTGTGGGCTGCCGACCCGTGCCTTAAACTGATTTCTTTGCTTAATTGGCAATTTTTTCAAGACATCCTTAACTTGCTGCTGTTTCTGCAGAGCCCCCAGTAGGGAAGGTGACCCGCAAGGCCAATGGCAGCCTGGAGGTCCTCATCTGCCAGACCTATGGCTTCTACCCCAAGGAGATCCAGGCCACCTGGACAAGGGGTGGAGAGAACTGGGAACAAGAAACCATCCGGAGGAACGTGGCCCCCAACTCAGATGGGACCTACTATGTCTGGATCAGCATTGAGATCGAACCCAAGGAGAGGGACCGTTACCAGTGTCGCCTGGAGCATGACGGCTTGCAGGAGCCCCTGGTGTTGCCTTTCAAGGAGGAAACGGGTGAAACTGAGCTAAGATGACATGTAGAAGCATCTGTAGAGATTCTCCATCAACCAGATCATGGTTGTCCCAACGTTGCTTTTCAAAAGGCAACCGGGCTTTCTTAGCCACCTTTGGGACATGTAGATGTAGATACTTCAGCATGTTGGAAAGTATAGGGAGAGGAATGTTATGTATCATCACAAACTGGAGAACAGGAAGTATAGTCCTGCATTTAGTCATGAGAGAGAAGTGATTTTTCACAGGCAGGCTGGAAGTGGGTATTTGAGGACAAAGGTATGAAGGTATGATATGGTAAGGTACGGTACGGTAGGTGGTACGGCAGGGTAGGGCATGGTAAGGTACGGTAGGGCAGGGTATGCTATGGTATGGTATGATAGGTTAGACTAGGGTAGGGTATGGTATGGAAGAGTAGGGTATGGTATGGTGGGATAGGGTAGGGAAGGGTAGGGTAGGATATGGTAGGGTAGGGTATGGTATGGTGGGATAGGGTAGGGAAGGGTAGGGTAGGATATGGTAGGGTAGGGTATGGTATGGTGGGATAGGGTAGGGAAGGGTAGGGTAGGATATGGTAGGGTAGGGTATGGTATGGTGGGATAGACTAGGGAAGGGTAGGGTAGGGTACGCTAGGGTATGGTTTGGCATAGTAGGTTAAGGTAGGGTAGGGTGGGTAAGGGTGGGTAAGGTAGGGTGGGTAAGGTAGGGTAGGATGCAATATGGTATGGTACAGTAGGGTGAGGTAGGGTAGGTATGGTAAGGTGGGGTAGGCTATGCTATGATAGGGTAGAGTCTGTTAGGGTATGGTAGAGTAGGGTAGGACAGGGCAGGGCAGGGCAGGGCAGGGCAGGGCAGGGCACAGCTTGGTGTGGTATACAGAGGTAGTCCGGGACCTAAGAATGGTTGTTTAACAACCATATGAAACCGCAACAGGCTCAGAAATGGTGCTTTATGGCATATAAAGCACTTCTGGCTTTCATAAAATGTTACAACCCTCCCCCCACACATTGATAGATTAGATTAGATTAGATTAGATTAGATTAGATTAGATTAGATTAGATTAGATTAGATAGATAGATAAATAATTGTCACTTTACTGTATTTTTGGTGCTTCCACAGCACTACCTATCAGATAATTCTTCCAGAAAGAAAACATTATTTCACCTTCATAGTAGATCTACTATATTTTCTTTCTGGGAGAATTCCCTTATAGGGCCTCTTGGATACATTTCCTTAAACTGATTTCTTGGCTTAATTGGCAGTTTCTTCAAGACGTGACTGCTGCCTTAATTGTGGCTCTTCCTTCTGTCTTCTTCTTCTGCCTTCTGCAACCTGCAGGCAGTGCCCCCACCTGGAGTGGGCCCCTCCCCTCTAAGGCTGCAGGGGTCAAAAGGAATGGTTTTGAAGGAAGAGGGGGCTTCCTCCAGGTGGAGGGGGCACTTCCTGGAGGCCAGTGCAGCTTGGGAATGGCTTCCATTGCTCAGCATTTCCGCTTCAGGGAACTCAGCATCTGTCTAATCCAAACCATGTTTCTCCTTCTTTAGCCGCAATATGGTGGAAGATTCTTCTGGGAATTGGGATTGCAAGCTTGGGAGCTGTGTTTCTCTTCTTGATATGTAAGTGAGACAAACAGATCCACTGACTCGCACTCCTGTGTTGACTTTGCTAGCATGACTTTTTCTGTGTTGACTTTGTTGGTATGGATGAGAGACATCTGCTCTGAGAGTTTCACCTATTCCCCCCCCCCAAAAAAAAAACCCTTCCCCACAAACAGCATTTTGAACAAGGGTCAGAAAGGAGGAAGAAACCAAGCAGTCATTTTTCCCCATTTCCTAAAAGTCTCAAAATGTTCCACCTTCCTGTTTGGGAGGGAGCCTCTTTGGCTACAGTTGGCTTACTCCAGAGGAGAAAATATCAGGGGCTCAGGAATCGAAGAAAAGTCCAACAAATGATCTGGGAAGCACCAGAAACCCATAATTTTGCCCCTGAAGAAGAGTTCAGGTGGAAGGTAGGAGTGATGGAGGAAGGGCCCCCTTGTCTTCTCCCTCCCCCCACTTGCACTCACACCTTTTGTTGTTGTTAGCTGCGAAGTCCTGTCTGACCCATCGCAACCCTATGGACAACGTTCTTCCAGGCCTTCCTGTCCTCTACCATCTTCTGGAGTCCATTTAAGCTCACGCCTCCTGCTTCAGTGACTCCATCCATCCACCTCCTTCTCTCTCGTCCCCTTCTTCTCTTGCCCTCCATCTTTCCCAGCATGAGGCTCTTCTCCAGTGAGTCCTTCCTTCTCATTAGGTGGCCAAAGTATTTGACTTTTAGCTTCAGGATCTGGCCTTCTAAAGAGCAGTCAGGGTTGATCTCCTCTAGGACTGACCGGTTTGATCGCCTTGCAGTCCAAGGGACTCGCAGGAGTCTCCTCCAGCACCATAGTTCAAAGGCCTCAATTCTTTGGCGCTCAGCCTTTCTTACGGTCCAACTTTCACTGCCATACATTGCAACTGGGAAGACCATAGCCTTGACTATACGCACTTTTGTTGGCAGCATGATGTCTCTGGTGTTTAGTGTGCTGTCTAGGTTTGCCATGGCTTTCCTCCCGAGGAGCAAGCATCTTTTAATTTCTTGACTGCAGTCCCCATCTGCGGTGATCTTGGAGCCCAGGAAAATAAAATCTGTCACTACCACTGCACTCACAGCTGGGGACAGACAATAACAGGGAAGAAAGTCCAGCAGAAGCTGCTGCTTGTGCTGCTGCCAATCAGCACAAGAGACGTGAGATGGAGGAGGGACGTGGGCAGCGTCGTGGGCAGCTCGGACGTGGGCAGCTCGGACGTGGGCAGCTCGGTACAAGCTTGTGATTTTCTCAGCAACAGTGAAGAAGGGCCTTACCGTTTCCGTCTTCCAGGATGTGCCTTTGGACTTGCTTACGATGTAGGCTTCTCTCTTGCCACTCTCAGGAGCAAGCACTAAATCGATCAGAGCCCAGCCTAGACTTTCGAGATCAGACAGGTTTGCTGTTTTTTTTAGTCTATCTAGGTTGCGAATGGGAGTGTAATGATCCAAAGCCTGGAGACTAAAACATATGAAGAACGGCTGCAGGACTTGAGTCTGGCTAGTCTAAAGAAAAGAAGAAACAGGGGTGACCTGAGAGCAGCATTCCAGTATCTGAGAGACTGCCACAAAGAAGAAGGGGGTCAAGCTATTCTTCAAAGTGCCAGAGGGCAAGATGAGAAACAACGATTGGAAACTGTCCAAAGAGAGAAGCAACCTGGAATTAAGGAGACATTTCCTAACAGTGAGGACAATTAACCAGTGGAACAATCTGCCTCCAGAAATTGTGGCCGCTCCATCACTTTTTAAAAGACTGGACAGTCACTTGTCTGAAATGGTATAAGTTCTCCTGGTTGAGCAGGGGGCTGGACTAGAAGACCTGGAAGGTCTATTCTATTCTATTCTGTTCTGTTCTGTTCTGTTCTGTTCTGTTCTGTTCTATTCTATTCTATTCTATTCTATTCTATTCTATTCTATTCTATTCTATTCTATTCTATTCTATTCTATTCTATTCTATTCTATTCTATTTCTGTTCTGTTCTATTTCCTGTTATTCTATTCTATTCTATTCTATTCTATTCTATTCTATTCTATTCTATTCTATTCTATTCTATTCTATTCTATTCTATTCTATTCTATTCTATTCTATTCTATCTGTTCTGTTCTATTTCCTGCTATTCTATTCTATTCTATTCTATTCTATTCTATTCTATTCTATTCTATTCTATTCTATTCTATTCTATTCTATTCTATTCTATTCTATTCTATTCTATTCTATTCTATTCTATTTCTGTTCTGTTCTATTTCCTGCTATTCTATTCTATTCTATTCTATTCTATTCTATTCTATTCTGTTCTGTTCTGTTCTGTTCTGTTCTGTTCTGTTCTGTTCTGTTCTGTTCTATTCTATTCTATTCTATTCTATTCTATTCTATTCTATTCTATTCTATTTCTGTTCTGTTCTATTTCCTGTTATTCTATTCTATTCTATTCTATTCTATTCTATTCTATTCTATTCTATTCTATTCTATTCTATTCTATTCTATTCTATTCTATTCTATTCTATTCTATTCTATTCTATCTGTTCTGTTCTATTTCCTGCTATTCTATTCTATTCTATTCTATTCTATTCTATTCTATTCTATTCTATTCTATTCTATTCTATTCTATTCTATTCTATTTCTGTTCTGTTCTATTTCCTGTTATTCTATTCTATTCTATTCTATTCTATTCTATTCTATTCTATTCTATTCTATTCTATTCTATTCTATTCTATTCTATTCTATTCTATTATCTGTTCTGTTCTATTTCCTGTTATTCTATTCTATTCTATTCTATTCTATTCTATTCTATTCTATTCTATTCTATTCTATTCTATTCTATTCTATTCTATTCTATTCTATTCTATTCTATTCTATTCTATCTGTTCTGTTCTATTTCCTGCTATTCTATTCTATTCTATTCTATTCTATTCTATTCTATTCTATTCTATTCTATTCTATTCTATTCTATTCTATTCTATTCTATTCTATTCTATTCTATTCTATTCTATTCTATTCTATTCTATTCTATTCTATTCCATTCCATTCCATTCCATTCCATTCCATTCCATCCCATCCCATCCCATCCCATCCCATCCCATCCCATTCCGTCTTCTACCAATAACAGAATTCCCTAAGGTTTAGCATAATTGCATAAAAGTCACTAGCAAAATAACAGAGTTGCAAGGGACCTTGGAGATCTTCTAGTCCAACCCCCTGCTCAGGCAGGAGACTCTATACCTTTTCAGACAAATGGTTGTCCAATGTCTTGTTAAAAGCTTCCAGTGTTGGAGCACCCACAGCTTCTGGAGACAGGTGGTTCCACTGGTTAATGAGCCCTTGTGGCTCAGTGGCTAGAATGCAGTGTTGCAGCATGAGTCCTTCTCTATCTGAGGCAGGAGCTTCTGCCCCCTGCCCCCCACCCCCAAATTAACCCTCTGTCCTCTCTTTTTGCCATCTATCAGGGAAGCGGTGGAGACATAGAAGAATTCGCTATCAGGAAGTGAGAACTTCGCCTGGTGACTTTCCTTTAGTAAATGTTTCTGTTTCCTCTACTTCTGGCACAGAAGATGAGATTCAGCCAGAATCATTGCCCCAATCTGAAGTAAGCTTGGAGGTGAGTCTGACTGTGGTTGAAGTCTATGTGAGATGCAAAACTCCGGGCTTGGGAAATACCCAAGAGCCAAGACTATTAAGGTGTTAGGTGGGGGAACATTCACCCCCAAAGTCATTCTAATCTGAGGCAACCATGAAAGGGATTGTGGGCTGCTTGGGACTCCTCTGGGGCTCAGTCCCTCCAGCTGGAGACCCTGTGACTGGCTGCTCTGCAGGGAAGATCCAGCCCATCTCAGTCTCTCACACCCATCAGCTCTGAGGGAGGAGAAGGAGACAGGGAAGGTGCCAGGAACAGGAGCTGGAGCTGGGGTCACTCTGGGGAAATGGGGGGTTTCTATCCAAAAAGGACTGGAAGGGAGGGAGAGAAGGAAGGGAAGGAGGGAGGATGGCAAAACAAAGGGTGGCAGAGTGTGTGTGTGTGTTTGTATGTCCAGGAAAAAGCTCCCTGGAGATGGTGAGCTGCAAGGATAAATTCTGTGAGATGAGCGTCATACAAGTTGATAGATAGTTAGATAGACAGACAGGCAGACAGACAGACAGTCAGTTAGATAGATGACAGATGATAGATGATTGACACAGGCAGACATAGATAACTGAGGTGATAGAAAGTGATAGATGCATAGATAAATAGATGATAAAGATAGATAGATGGAAGACAGGTGATAGGTAATAGAATGATAGCTAAGTGATAGGTGATAGAATGAGATAGATAGATAGATAGATAGATAGATAGATAGATAGATAGATAGATAGATAGGTAGATAGGTAGATAGGTAGATAGATAGATAGATAGATAGATAGATAGATAGATAGATAGATAGATAGATAGATAGATATTTGAAAATAGACAGGTGATAGGTGATAGAATGAGATAGATAGATAGATAGATAGATAGATAGATAGATAGATAGATAGATAGATAGCTGGAAGACAGGTGATAGGTAATAGAATGATAGATAAGTGATAGGTGATAGAATGAG
This sequence comes from Vipera latastei, assembly GCA_024294585.1. Lineage (NCBI taxonomy): Eukaryota > Metazoa > Chordata > Lepidosauria > Squamata > Viperidae > Vipera > Vipera latastei. The sequence continues at coordinate 293,666,271 of CM044355.1, forward strand.
ATAGATAGATATATAGATTTGAAGACAATAGACAGGTGAGGTGATAGAATGATAGATAGATAGATAGATAGATAGATAGATAGATAGATAGATAGATAGATAGATAGATAGATAGAAGACAGGTGATAGGTAATAGAATGATAGATGATAGGTGATAGAATGAGATAGATAGATAGATAGATAGAGAGAGAGAGAGAGAGAGAGAGAGAGAGAGAGAGAGAGAGAGAGAGAGAAATTTGAAGACAATAGACAGGTGATAGGTGATAGAATGAGATAGATAGATAGATAGATAGATAGATAGATAGATAGATAGATAGATAGATAGATAGATAGATAGACAGATAGTTGACAGATGATAGACAGATAGATAACAGTGAGGTGAGAATGTGATAGATACATGCATAGATAGATAAATAGATGTAGAGATAGACTTGACAAGCAGACAGACAATAAATAGGCAATAGATAGATAGATAAATAGATAGATAGACAGACAGACAGACAGATAGGAACTTTGGGGAAGAAGTGAGGATTCCCCCCTCCCAACACCTACATCAGGAGCTGTTTATATTAAGCCTCTTTGGTTGCTTTCCTTCATCTCTGTCACGGTTGAGGTGAGGATGACTGAGATCTAATAAGGACTCCTGCCTTGAGCAGAGGGTTCAAGACCTCCAAGCCCTATGATTCTAATTGGAGGACAAGGGAAAAAAAACATTGTCAGTATAAATTTGGGTTTTGATGTCTTCATTTTCTCTCTTTGCAGGACAGGGCATCGTGTGAACCGTTATGGCCCCAGAGGGTTCTTGAAGACCCTGAGTCAACATTGCGCAGGCGAGAAGGGAAGCAACGGAAGCTCGAAAGGTCTCAGTCGTGGGCTGGGAACTTGGAGGCTCTGGGCGAAGCAGGAGTAACACGGTCAATATTGAGTCCGCGGTCATTGCCAAAATCAAAGAACGTGGCCTGGATATATAAAGAAAGATACACAGAGTTCGATTGGAGCAACACTAAAATCGTCAGCCACACCCCCCCGCCACACTCGTGAGTTCATCAAAGCCCAGTACTCCCACAAGCCATTCCATCAACAGACACCTTGAACTGCAACCAGCTTACAAACCTCTCAGAATCCAAATCAACCTCACAGCCAACCGGAGGCAACACCAACCCATACAAGCCCCCTCCCCCTAGCAGTTCACCTTCTGATGACCCTGGGCTGATGTAAACTCCCCATCACAACACCCACACCTGAAGTCCTTATAAACAGAAAAGCACTGACACAGATATCCCATAAACGCCGCTGAAGATGTTACCTAGCCTGGTAACGAAACCAACCCACAAGCTCTGAGAACGAACCTTCGCCCTTATCCATAGCAGTCTCAGATGACTTCGCTGACATCAAAGTTCAAAAGCTTCCATACAGTACTCTGATTGCTCTTTAGAAGGCCAGATCCTGAAGCTAAAACTCAAATACTTTGGCCACCTAATGAGAAGGAAGGACTCACTGGAGAAGAGCCTAATGCTGGGAAAGATCGAGGGCAATAGAAGAAGGGGACAACAGAGAATGAGGTGGCTGGATGGAGTCACTGAAGCAGTAGGCATGAGCTTAAATGGACTCCAGAAGATGGTAGAGGACAGGAAGGCCTGGAGGAATGTTGTCCATAGGGTCGCGATGGGTCGGACACGACTTCGCAGCTAACAACAACAACAACAACAACAGTACTCTTCTTACACCAAGTGCCGTTCAAAATGAAAAAAAAAAAAAGATCTGGGAATTCAGGAGCGTAATTCTCAGGACTTGCCTTTAGGGCAGAATCAATCCGTGTGTCTGTTCCTGATAGCCAGTCTAGAGTGACATGAAATACCTTCTCAAGGCCTGGTGTTACTAGCCTCAAAGCTCAGAGATGGTCATTTTGAAAAGGCAACCTGTGGGGCTCAAGGTGCTGGTGATGACCTATAAAGCCCTAAATGGCGAGGGTCCGGGATATTTGAGGGAACACCTGCTGCCAGCATCAAGCTCCCTTCGTCCAGTGCGGTCCCACAGGGAGGATCTTCTCAGGGTGCCACCGGTTAAAGATTGCCGGCGGGTAACACCCAGGGGTAGGGCCTTCTCAGTGGGTGCGCCTGTCCTGTGGAACCAGCTGCCTGCGGAGCTTAGGACTGCCCCCAACCTCCGTTCATTCCGCCGGGACCTGAAGACCTGGCTCTTCGAGCTCTCTGGCCCAGGCTGATAATTTTTTAATTTTAATTTTAACTGTGTTTTTTATTTTTTTCAGGGTTTTATTTAATCTTTTTAAATTTGTTTTAACATTTGTACTGACTTTCTTTTAAATGCCCTGTAAACCGCCCTGAGTCCTTCCAGAAAGGGCGGTATATAAATCTAAATAAATAAATAAATATTGCTCCGTTTCTGAGGATCCTTAAGGAGAAGAGAGGAAGTGAGGTGGCTGGAGAAGAAGTTCTCATAATGTCCTTTCTGCTTTTATCACTCTTACAGTTGTAACTATAGGTCACACCCTCGACACATTTCAATGTGCTCTCTGTGGGGGTGCTTTTGAAGGGCATCCAGAAGCTTCAGCTGGTGTAAAATACAGTGACACAGGCACTTGTGTGTGCATCTACTGTAGATCAGTGGATGTTACACTTCTGCTCTTTGAGCTGCGTAGCTTACCAGTTTCCTTCCAAGTTGAATTCAAGGTGCTGATAAAAGTCCTATGAAGTCTTCCATTGCAGGGTGGAGTTAGTTGACAGACTATGTCTCCCTGCTTACAACCATCCATCCCTTCAGGTTCAGTGGATTAGCGGGTCCTGTCCAGTGAGAAATGTCATCTGACAGGACCCAGGAGTTTTTCATGCTGAGGAACCCATCTTCTAGAACAGACATGTCAAACACAAGGCCCGGGGGCCGGATCCGGCCTGCGAAGTGGATTCATGTGGCCCGCGAAGCCATCCTGGAAACAGTGAGGGACCGGCCCCTGCTGCCTTGGCCCTGGCCCAGAGACCCTCCTTCTGCCAGAGACCATCAGATCTGTCCTACTCCTGCCCAGGCCCCCATAGGCACCCTTGATGCGAATGATGTAGAGCTGGCCATGCCCACCCAGTAGGCCATACGCACTCTAGCCATGCCCACCCAGTAGGCCACGCCCACCCTGGTCATACCCACCTGGCCCCTTGAGGGCAACCACAATGCTGATGTGGCCCTCAATGAAATTGAGTTTGACACCCCTGTTCTAGAACATCATTGTCCCTGAGGTCAGACCAGTCCTGACCTTAGCGGTCTTTTGGAAGGACCTGAAGACATCATGGCTTTGCCATCTGGCCTGAGGATCTGGTAGTGGTATGGAGCCTAACAAATGGCTGTACTGGCAGTGAGATTGTAATTTTGTGAAGATTTTGTTTATGGTTTTAATTGTTCTTATTGTTTTAACTTATCTTATTACGGTGCCAGGTTTTTGTTTTTGTTTTAAAAAAATGGTTCAGTTTTAACTCAAAGCAAGAGGCATGGTGGACTTAATGACACTGGAAATCATCTTTGTTCCAGTGGTTTGAGTCCTAGCACTGCGTAGCGGAATGAGCTCCTGTCACTCAGCTTCTGCCCACCTAGCAGTTCGAAAGCATGTTCTATGCAAGTAGATAAATAGGTACCACTTTGGTTGGGAGACAAGCTGGTGCTTCATGCAAGGGATCAGAATCCTGCCGGCACTGAACCTTCTCGATTGCAGTGCCCATTTGTGAGGTGGTTTCGCTGGAGGGAGTGGGTCTCAGAAGATCTGCAGGAAAGTCTGTCTTTCTGGTGCAAAGCTAGCTTGCCCTCCTGTGGCACATCTTGGGAAGCGCACGAGCGTGAACCAAACAGAGCTAGCAAACTGACAGCCAGGTACTACTCTACATTAGCATTGTAGTCTCCTGGCTAATGTAACATCGCCGTCTGCTGAGTAAACACATAAATGAAAAAACTCTGTAAGCCACCCAAAGTCATTTATGATGGTGGTTGAGTTTATGTAAACAGAATAAATACATTGATAGAGAAATGGCATTTTGTATCTAGAAGTAGTTTATTTCCATCTTTTCCTTAGAATGATTGAGTTGGACTACTGCCATTTTTACAGGAAAGGTGATGTGCAAGATAGAGTGAGACCCTGACCTACCAGGCCTGTGGCTGCTTCCCCAAGGAGATCCAGGTCACACGGAGGAGGGATGGAGAGGTCTACAAGTATGGGACCTTCCCTAGGAATGTGGCACTCAACCTGTACAGGAGCTTTTATGTCTGGCCCAGCACTGAGATCAGCCCCAAAGTGAGAGACCATATGGAGCACGAACTGGGATAGCCTGCCCCAAAGGTCCCCAATCCCAGCTGCTCACATGGAACCATCCTCTCCCCCCCCCACCCCCCGCCAGTCTGCAAAGCCGGAAAGTTGTGGAACTTTGGCCTACCTTACACTCCTCAATTTCTATAAGAAAAAGGATCTTTCTAACCGTTCCCATTGTTGTCTTCTTGTAATGCTGAGACCAAATGATCTAAATCATACATGTCAAACTTAAGGCCCGCAGGCCAGGTAATGTGTTTAGATCTGTCCTGCAAGTGTCAGGTTTCCGATGTATGGGCTTTTCAAGTGACTCTAAGACACTGTTTACCTTGAAAGTCCTTTATTAGCCTAATACAGGGGTGGCAAACTCAATTTCATTGAGGGCCGCATCAGCATTGTGGTTGCCCTCAAGGGGCTGGGTGGGTATGGTCAGGGTGGGCGTGGCCTACTGGGTGGGTGTGGCTAGAGTGCATATGGCCTACTGGGTGGGCGTGGCCAGCTCTACATCGTTCGCATCAAGGGTGCCTATTTGGGGCCTGGGCAGGAGTGGGACAGATCTGAGGGTCTTTGGCAGAAGGAGGGTCGCTGGACCAGGGCCAAGGCAGTGGGGGCCGTTCCCTCACTGTTTCCAGGATGGCTTCGTGGGCCACATGAAACCACTTCATGGGCCGAATCTGGCCCCCGGGCCTTGTGTTTGACATGTCTGGCCTAATACATTGGCAAATAAGGGATGTTGTGGCTCAGTGGGTTAGGATGCTGACCTGTTGATCTGAGGGTTGCCAGTTTGGCAGGTCGAATCCCGAGTGCCGCATAACAGAGTGAGCACCTGTTACTCGTCCCAGCTTCTGCCAACCTAGCAGTTCAAAAGCACGTAAAAATGCAAGTAGAAAAATAGGGACCACTACGGTGGGAAGGTAACAGCATTCCTTGCGCCTTTGGCATCTAGTCATGCCGGCCACATGACCACGGAGACGTCCTCAGACAAGCGCTGGCTCTTCAGCTTTGAAACGGAGATGAGTACCGGCCCCTAGAGTCGGAAATGACTAGCATGCATGTGCGGGGGAACCTTTACCTTTATCGGCAAATACTTGCTCGAAGGAAGCTGGAATCTGAAATCTCCACCCCTTGCACAATATATTAAAACACAATTCTCCACCTTTCTAATTTTGTCATTAATCATATTCTCCAATTCATTTAAAGAATCACTTTCCCTTCTGTTAGAAAACCCTTTAATTTTAGATGGCCTTGAGGAACAATCCTCCTCTTCCCCCCTCCCAACCTTAATTCAATCTCTTAAAGCAATACACAAGTTTAACATATGAAATGGCTACTTCTTCATCTCTTGTCAAGCAATAACATTTGATGTTAGCAGCGTTGACAGCAAGCATACTAGGAGGAGGAGGTGATTGAGTAGTTACCTCCTCGCTTCTTCAGGTGTCTCGTCAGTGGCAGCAGCATTAGCAGAGGATGGGGCAGTGGGAGCCTCTCCAAGGCGTGGAGCTGTGTGGCAGTGGTAACTGCAGGGGTGGGCAGGCATGGCTAAAGCTCCCCCTGTCTGAGAGTGAGTAGCTGGTGAGGGAAGGAAAGGGAGGGAAGGAAAAGGAGGGAAGGCGCTTGGGTCGCGTGTTTCTTCAGTTCTCACCCCTCCCTGCCTTGCCCCCTTTCCCCCCTCCTCTGTCGCACTTTCCCACAAGTAGTTGCTCGCCCTCCGTGAAATTGAGTTTGACACCCGTGATCTAAACGGCTGATTTCTCCTCAGCTTTGTGCTCTGTTCTTCTGAATTTTCTGTGGCGTTCCAGAGGCCGATGCTGGTGCTCACCCGTCCTCTGCAAAGCCTCCTTTCCAGAGTCCGAGTACCTCTGTAGACGCTAAATCCAGGTCTCCTCTAGGCAGGGTGCGTGGCTCTGAGATCCCTCTGACCCATGTTGCGCTTCCACCTGAGCATTTGCTCCAGAGCACAATTGCCACCCAAGGGAAGGGCTGCTGCTCCTTCCACCTGATGTGGTCCCTACCCCGTAGCCGTAACACCAATAATCCCGGTGAAGACGGTGGGCCTCCCTCACTCAGCCACCCCTCCTCTGCCAGATGTGTAGCCTTGAAAAAGACACAGCAGGTGGGGAAGGGCCCAGTTCCTAGAGGCGGGAGCGAGGCTGAATCAGACCCGTGATTGGCCAGGTGTAAAATAAACATCTAATGATGAAGGCACTGCTGCCACAGATCTCCTGCAGGACAGGAAGCTAGATTTGGGACTGATTTTGCTCTTAAATGGGATTTTTTTCAGGGGGGGAAGATGCAGATTCCCCCCCCCCCCCGATTAGGTGCCTGACAGCTGAGCCTCTTGGGTGAGGGCTTTCTTCTGGGCAGGAGGGAAGAAAGGGAAGGAAGCACAAACCTGGAAGAGGCTTGTGGGTGAGGAATGCAGCCTGCCTCATGGTGCAACCAGCTGCTTCTCCAACCTCCGAGATGCACAGTGACGTCTAAGAGGTGCAGAATTCCCACTTCCAGGAAGGGCACCAAGCGAGGAGCAAGATCAGAACCACAGAATTGGAAGGGACCTTGGAGGTCTTCAGGCCTTTTCAACCTTTTCACCCATTGTACCACTTTTAGGATATGGCAACATTCGAGTACCACCAGTCGCCTAGCAAGGTGTCAAAAACTTGATGACCAAAAAAAACCAAAAAAGGGAAAATATGATGAACTACAGGTTGTCCTCGACTTCCAACATTTTGCTTAGTGATTGTTCAAAGTTACAATGGCACTGAAAAAAGTGCCCCCCAAACCACAGCTGAGCAAGGCACCTGCCTGCCTGTACTCTTCCTCCTGCCCGAGGTTTTCAACGTTGTGAGCATTTCTGTTGAGGATTGGCAGCGGGGGTGGGGTGTTTGGTTTTTACTCCCCCCACCTCTGCTGGGTGGTTGCAGGAGGTTTTGGTCACTTCACATGACCCTGGGACACTGTGACCGTCATAATTAGGGCGAAAGCCCTAATAAGCAGGCATATACATAGAATGAAGGCTACTGCTAAGCTTGTAAGCCGCCCTGAGTCTTCGGAGAAGGGCGGGATATAAATGGAATTAAAATAAAATAAAAATAAATAAATAAATATGAATCAGTTGCCAAGCATCTGAATGTAAATCACAAGGCCCTGGAGATGATCGCCGCTTCTTCTGGGCTCAGCAGAAGCACCGGGATCAGCGCTGAGCTCCAGCGGGAGTCTGGCGCTGATCCTAGTGCTTCGACTGAGCCCTGACAGCCCTGCAGCTCCAGCCGTCTCTCGCTCAGGCTTGTGCAGTGCTGCCACCGGTTCAGCTCATTCCCCTCTCCCACTACCACTTTTCTAGGATGGTTGCGTACCACCTGCCAGGTGCCAATGTACCACAGATGGTACCCGTACCACTGGTTGAAAAGCCCTGTTCTAGTCCAACCCCCTGCTCAAGCAGGAGAAACACTATATCATTTCAGACAAATGGTTGTCCAATGTTGGAGTGTACACAGTTGTAGAGGCAAGTTATTCCACTGATTAATTGTTCCCACTGTCAAGAAATTCCTCCTTAGTTCTAGGTTGGTTCGCTCCTTGATTAGTTTCCATCCGTTGCTTCTTGTTCTGCCTTCAGGTGCTTTAGAGCATAGCTTGACCTCCTCTTCTTTGTGGCAACCCCTGAGATATTGGAACACTGCTATCATGTCTATCTTGGACCTTCTAGAACTCAATTTGTGAGCTTCAGTGGAGCAGCGATTTAGTTTCTACACACAAATACACACACACACACACACACACACACACACACACACACACCACATTAAAGAAAATTGCACCCTTCAGATTGAATGTCCTTGATTTTGCCAAGAGTAAACTAGAGGCGAGGTGAAAAGGTTCTCTGGATGAGGAGCTTCTTTTCAGGAGAAGGAGGGAATCCCATCTCTTGGAGAAGACTTCATGACTGACAGTGGGAGAAGCACAGAAAGTCCAGAGCACTCTTGGTCCATCAACGACACCAAACAGGACCAGGCTAAAGAGCTGCTGAGCATCCAGCTGCCAGCAGATGTGCCTCAGCTGTCCTCTATAATCACTCCCCTCCCGAGGAAGTCTCCATCTTCCCAAATGGGGCAGGCTTAAGGTCATTTCCTGGTGGGTTCACACAGGCCCACCCGCAAAAGAAGAAAGGTGTGTGTCTCCATGTTGAGCCTATCACCTACCATTTTTGGGTGGAGTGGAGTGGAGTGGAATAGAATAGAATAGGGGAATGGAATGGAATGGAATGGAATGGAATGGAATGGAATGGAATAGAATAGAATAGAATAGAATAGAATAGAATAGAATAGAATAGAATAGAATAGAATAGAATAGAATAGAATAGAATAGAATAGAATAGAATAGAAGAATGGAATGGAATGGAATGGAATGGAATGGAATGGAATGGAATGGAATAGAATAGAATAGAATAGGGGAATGGAATGGAATGGAATAGAATAGAATAGAATAGAATAGAATAGAATAGAATAGAATAGAATAGGGGAATGGAATAGAATGGAATAGAATAGAATAGGGGAATGGAATAGAATAGAATAGAATAGAATAGAATAGAATAGAATAGAATAGAATAGAATAGAATAGGGGAATGGAATAGAATAGAATAGGGGAATGGAATGGAATAGAATAGAATAGAATAGAATAGAATAGAATAGAATAGAATAGAATAGAATAGGAGAATGGAATGGAATGGAATAAGAATAGAATAGAATAGAATAGAATAGAATAGAATAGAATAGAATAGAATAGAATAGAATAGAATAGAATAGAATAGAATAGAGGAATGGAAGGGAAGGGAAGGGAAGGGAATGGAATATAGAATAGAATAGAATAGGGGAATGGAATAGAATAGAATAGAATAGAATAGAATAGAATAGAATAGAATAGAATAGAATAGAATAGAATAGAATAGAATAGAATGGAATAGAATAGGGGAATGGAATGGAATGGAATGGAATGGAATGGAATGGAATGGAATAGAATAGAATAGAATAGAATAGAATAGAATAGAATAGAATAGAATAGAATAGAATAGAATAGAATGGAATGGAATGGAATGGAATAGAATGGAATAGAATAGGGGAATGGAATGGAATGGAATGGAATAGAATAGAATAGAATAGAATAGAGTAGAATAGAATAGGGGAATGGAATGGAATGGAATGGAATAGAATAAAATAGAGAACAACAGAGTTGGAAGGGACCTTGGAGGTCTTCTAGTCCAACCCCCTGCTCAGGGAGGAAACCCTATACTGGTGGACATTTCTAAGGCAGCATATATAAGATCATCCTTGCCTCCATTTCTTGATTTCAAACATTACTAGAAGACACCATTTGGTAGCATGACTTCACAATTTTTGCCCTTACAGTTTTTATTATAAAAGCCAGTGGCTGAAAAATAGAAAAAATACAAAAATATTTTTTTAAAAAAATATGCATTTGCTTTGTCAAAAACGTTGAAGTGGGAAGCTGAGCACCCAGGAGCAACTGCCAGCTCTTTATTCAATGGCTTTTTAATCCACTCTGTGCGAAGAAAAACCTTGAACAAAGGAGAAATGAGGATTTTTATATGCTCTGGGCAGCTGTGACAAGAAGAATGCGATTAGCTGATAGATTTGGGGGAAGGAGGGTGGTTTCCTGGGATGAAAAAAAAATCACAATATCCTCTGTTGTAAAAACTGCCCTTGTTGGAGGGAGTATAAAAGGGAAGGACGGTTTAGATAACGTGAGGCGTGTCTCACAAGGAGGAAAACCACCTGGTGTTTGTTTTTTTTAACCTTCGGAACAATAATTTCCTTGTTAAGGATGTGCAAATAAACGTGTGGATGACCTTGGCAGATCAGGAGAAGAATTGTTTCTGAAGAAACAATTGCAGAACGAGGGAGGAGCCCAAAGTGGTTTAGTCAAAAAAAGAAACCTCAGAAGGATGTGGCCTAACGGAACGAACAGTTAAAAGTGGAAGTTGGAGAACTTTGTACTCTCAGACTTGGCAAGTTTCCTGTCTGGTTTAACTGATAGTCTTTAATCTAAATTCCAGATAGGCAGGTGAGGACTGTGAAATTTATAGACCAAAATGGCTGCTTGGGATCCTTATGGGAGGATGTTTATGGAGATTCTCAATCATCCTGGTCACGCTGGTCCCAGAGGTGCTTTTTCCCCCCCAAAAAGGCAACTGGATTTCCATGGGGTTTTTTTCTTTCTTTGAAGCAATTTTTTGCTTCTCGGCCAAGAAGCTTTTAGAACTCAAAAACTGAACTTAACTTCAGACAGGAGAAGCGTCTTCTTGGGTGACTAGAACAGAATAGCAGACTTGGAAGGGACCTTGGAGGTCTTCTAGTCCAACCCCCTGCTCAGGCAGGAAACCCTATGCCATTTCAGACAAATCTGAAACTCTTCTTAAAAACTTCCAGTGTTGGAGCATCCACAACTTCTGCAGGCAGGCTATTCCACTGATTAATTGTTCTAGCTGTCAGGAAATTCCTCCTGAGTTCTAGGTTGCTTCTCTCTTTGGTTAGTTTCCACCTAATGCCTCTTGTCCTGCCTTCTGGTGCTTTGGAGAACAGCCTGGCTCCCTCTTCTTTGTGGCAGCCCCTGTGATATTGGAACACTGCTATCCTGTCCCCCCTCACCCTTCTCTTCATTAAACTGGACATCCCCAATTCCAGCAACCGTTCCTTATATGTTTTAGCCTCCAGTCCCCTGATCATCTTTGTTGCTCTTCTCTATACTAGAGTCTCAACATCTTTTTTACATCGTGGTGACCAAAACTGGATCCAGTATTCCAAGTGTGGCCTTACCAAGGCGTTGTAAAGTGGTAGTAACACTTCACGTGATCTTGATTCTATCCCTCTTGTTAATGCAGCCTAGGACTGTGTTGGCTTTTTTGGCAGCTGCAGCACACGGCTGGCTCCTATTTAAGGGATTGTCCACTAGGACTACGAGATCCCTCTCAGAGTTACTGTTACTAAGCAACGTACCACCTACACTGTACCTGTGCATTTGCTTCTCATAGAAAAACAGACAAACAAGAAAGTCCAGTTGCCTTTTGGAGAAAAGAGCCTTCAAGTCTTTATGGGAAGGTTTTTTGGGGGAGGGGGTCCTGGTTCCTACTCACAGGCTATTTCCAGTTCACGTACGTCTCCGGAGGAAGATTGCCGCAAACAGCAAGAGGACAAGAAGGATGGTCCCCAGCAGAATGAACCGATGTCTGGCTAAAGGAAGAGAAACACATTTCTGTTTAGAGCATGAGCTATATAAAGGGAGGGAAATCCCAAGACTGACAATGGGAGGAATCTTGATTGAGCTCAGTGGACTTAATTTAGAGTAGAGAGATTAAGATACCCTGAAAAAAGTAATCTGGGCCTGGAATGGGGAAGAGGATAAGATACTGAGAGTTTGGTGCTCTCCAGAGCCTCCTGCACAGATGTTGCGTCCCCTACTAGGAGGCATTGAGCAGAGGAAGCACCTCCCCACTTGCTGGGTCCTCTGTGGTGGAACTTCATGTGGAGGACATCCCTGCCCTCCCAGGTTCATCCTTTCTTCAGAGAAAGGATGATTTTGATTGATAAAGGTTCCTGAGAGATGCCCCCGGGAGCTTCTCCTGAGGCACAATAACAACAACAGTGTTTTTGCTTATCCCAAAGGTGCTTTTCATGAGGCAACTGGACTTTCTTGTTTCTCTTTGAAGACGTTTCACTTCTCATCCAAGAAGCTTCTTCAGCTCTGACTGGATGGTGGGGGAATGGAAGGATTTATACTCCTTGCAGACAGCTGGTCATTTGCCTTCTTTTAGAGTCACTGAGCGCCAAAGAATTGAGGCCTTTGAACTATGGTGCTGGAGAAGACTCCTGCGAGTCCCTTGGACTGCAAGGCGATCAGACCGGTCAGCCACCTAATGAGAAGGAAGGACTCACTGGAGAAGAGCCTAATGCTGGGAAAGATTGAGGGCAATAGAAGAAGAGGACGACAGAGAATGAGTTGGCTGGATGGAGTCACTGAAGCAGTAGGCGTGAGCTTAAATGGACTCCAGAAGTTGGTAGAGGACAGGAAGGCCTGGAGGAACGTTGTCCATGGGGTCGCGATGGGTCGGACACGACTTCGCAGCTAACAACAACAACAAGAGTCATTGAGGCCACTTGGAGGTTTAATTGTGTCCTTAGGGTCACCTGACTAGTGCAAATGGGTGTGGAGCCTTCTTGGAACAGCTGAAAGGACTGTGTTGTAGACAGGAGATAAATAATGTCGTATCCCTCCCCCTCTTTTGAGAGAGGGCTGTTCAATTTTGACACAGATGGCCTCTTTGACCCCTCTTTCAAACCAGCAGTCTTCTCTGTCGAAAAGGTGGATTTTGCTGTCTTTGAAAGGGTGGCCTATCATGTTCATAATACTTTTTATGGGAGGGGCCTTATAGTTGTTGGGGGGGTCCACCCTGCATCTCTCAGAGAAGCTCTGCCGTTAGCATCATCTCAGCAGAAGGCTCCAGCAGAAGGACACAGGGATGGTTCCTTTTCTGCATCACAAGGTCTGAGATGGTCCAGCAGATTTTCTTTTCATTCTTTCCAACATAGGTGCTAATTCCTCTCTACCTACCTGGATGATGCAGTTTTTCACCAGGCTCTTCCTTCCAGGCCAAGACCAGGGGCTCCTGTAAGCCATCATGCATCACACGGCACCAGTAGTGGTCCTTCTCCTTGGGGTTGATCTCAATGCTGAGCGAGATATAGTAGGTCCCATCTGAGTTGGGGGCTACATTCCTAGGGAGGGTCTCATACTGGCAGACCTCTCCGTCCCTCATCCAGGTGGCCTGGAACTCCTTGGGGTAGAAGCCATGGGCCTGGCAGATGAGGATCTCCACGTTCTCACTGGCAGTCTTGTGGGTCACCTTCCCCACTGGGAGCTCTGCAAAAACCAATAAACAAGAGGATTTCAGAGCAGGAATGTTGTACTATGACCAGGCCTGCTTATCTCCTGAAGGTTTAGTAGGCTTCAGAGTTTAGAAATGCTAGACCAGTGATGGCGAACCTTTTAGAGATCAAGTGCCCAAACTGCAACCCAAAACCCACTTATGAATCATCAGGTGTCGGGTGGGCGTGGCCCATTGGGTGGGCGTGGCCCATTGGGTGGGCATGGCCCACTGGGTGGGCGTGGCTGCAGCGGTAATGGCAGACTGGGTGGGACTAAAAAGTTCAATCAATTCTAATCTCAATGTATGCATGGTTCATTCAATTCCAACTTTGTGAGATCTTTTTTTCCCCACAAGAAGTTGAAATTGATTGATTGAACCTCTTCTCTCTTTTTTGCACATGATAGCAGAGGCCTAAAGTGAAAAGGTTTTATAAAACCCAAGTGAAGGCCTAGGACTGGGGTGACGGTGCCTGTGCCCACAGAGAGGGCTCTGCGTGCCACCTGTGGCACACGTACCATAGGTTCGCCGCCACGGTGCTAGACCCTCCTGGGAGGCAAGATGAAACACAAGGATGGCTTTTCTTCAAAACAGGACCCCCCCACCTGCATCCCCAAAAATCCAGCCTAGAGAGATCCCCAGGTTTCCTTCTCCAAAGGACTCACCTGTCCTCTGCAGAGCCTTCTTCCCGTAAGACAGGTATCTCTGCAGCCACTCAGTGCAGTTCTCTTCCAGGTAGACTTTATTTCCCTGCGACCATCTTGGATCATCCTCCCACTTCTCCTTGACCTTCTCGGCCTTGGGCTGAGCTGTCACCCATCTGAGGGTCTTCTTGTCGAAGCTGATGAAGTCCATCCCATCGTAGCCATAGTGGAAATAGCCTTCTCGGCTCCCGTCTTCCCTGAGCTCACAGCCCAAAATCGCCTGCCAGGTGTGAAGCCCTGAAGTAGAACCTCAATGAGGTTGGAAAGGGTGGGGGTTCTTTCCCCCCCGCCACACCATGTACTCCCTTCTAGCCCCCTCCTCACCAGGAGTTTCAATCTCTTTGTAGATGAAGACACGAATTTTACTATCAGGAGCTACAAATCTGTTCCACAAATAGACACAGAAGTGCCCTTTAAAATGGCTCTCTCCCTCTCTCTCTCTCTCTCTCTCTCTCTCTCCCTCTCCCTCTCCCTCTCCCTCTCTCTCCCCCTATTCCCTCCCTCCCAAGGGGCAAAAAAATCACATCCCTCTCTTTGCATCCTCGGGGACCAAAAGAGACAAAGAAATCCTGGCACTTGGGTAAGATTCCTGCAATGTATGTGTGGGTGGTTTTGACGTGCAGGTTCTGAGGTTTCGCTTGATTAACAAAATACAGGAAACCAGAAGTTGCCTTCAAACGTACGTGTTTATTCAGCTGAATAGAGACAGGCTTCTCTAAAAGAGGGGGGGGGAAAGCCCCACATAGCAAAGATGTCTTATTTTTATACCCATTTTGGTTATATAAGCAATTCACCCAGCAAAGCTGACACACACATAAGATTAAGACTTCGCCCCTTGGGGCTGGCACACTATAGATAAGAAACTAGAAAGAAGTAGTAGTTAGCATGTTCCCCATTTGGGGTGTTTCCCCAGGACACCACCTGTTCGCTCTGGGTGTTTCCCCAAGTCTCTAGCTGTCCCCGGTTGGTTTAGAACATTGGGTGTTTCCTTTGCTGTCCTTTCATGACCCAGCATTCAGGGGCCTGCAAGTGACCAGAGAGAGAGGGGCCACCTGCATGTATTCACTATTGATACTGTACCCTAAGTCCTGGTCAGCACTTTCATACAGTAGTTGCTTTGCTCCATCTTTGTGGGGTGTGTTTGTGTGTTGTGTGTGTGTGTGTCCTTGTTCTGCTTTCATTCCATGACAGGATGTAAAAAGGTAAAGGTAAAGGTTCCCCCGCACATGCGTGTTAGTCGTTTCCAACTCTAGGGGCCGGTACTCATCTCCATTTCAAAGCCGAAGAGCCAGCGTTTGTCCGAGGACATCTCTGTGGTCATGTGGTCGGCATGACTAGACGCCAAAGGTGTACGGAGCGCTATTACCTTCCCACCGTAGTGGTCCCTATTTTTCTACTTGCATTTTTACGTGCTTTCGAACTGCTAGGTTGGCAGAAGCTGGGACGAGTAACAGGCGCTCACTCTGTTACGCGGCACTCGGGATTCGACCCGCCAAACTGCCGACCTTCTGATCGACAAAGAATTGAGAGTGAATAATCACAGCTGAAGGGAAGAATCCACCCGCTCACCTTCATTCTGGGAGTGGAGGTTTTGCACACTCTCCAGCTCAGCCCTAAACACCCAGTCAGGCTCCGGAAAGTTCTTCACCTCCACCCCTTCCATCCAAGGCACCAGAGGCTCCATCTCCTTGGTGAGGGTGTCATAGCGAGCGATGGGCTGGCCATCGAGGTGGACCATGGAGAGAAACTGAGGCAGCCCCTGGCTGGGCTCTGACACTTGCAGGTATGAATAACATAGGGAGTGCTTGGAAGAGCCTAGAAAGGGAAGTGGTAAAGGGGCAGAATTAGGAAGGAAGGAAGGAGAGGGAGTGAGGGAAAGAAACAAAGAAAGAGAAAGAAAAAGAGAGGGAGGGAGGGAGGGAGGGAGGGAAAAAAGGGAGAAAGAAAGAGGGAGAAAGAAAAAGAAAAAAGAGGAGGGAGGGAAAGAAAGAAAAGAAAGAAAAAGGGAGGGAAGGAGGGAGAAGAAAGAAAAGAAAAGAGGGAGGGAGAAGGAAAGAACAAGGGAGGAAAAAAGTAAAGATGAAAGAAGGAGGGCGGAAGAGAAAGGAAGGAAGGAGAGGGAGGGAGGGAGGGAAAAAAGGGGAGAAAGAAAAAAGAGAAAGAAAGAAAAAAAGAAAGAGGGAGGGAGGGAGGGAGAAAGAAAAAATGGAAGAGAGAAAGAAAGAAAGGAAGGAAGGAAGGGAAAGAAAGATAGGAGAAAGAGTGAAGGAGGAAGAGAAAGAAAGAAAGGGAGAGAGAGAGAGAGAAAGAGAGAGAGAGAGAAAGAAAGAAAAAAAAGAGAGAGAGAGAGAAAGAAAGAAAAGAGAGAGAGAGAGAGAAAGAGAGAGAGAGAAGAAAGAAAGAGAGAGAGAGAAGAAAGAAAAAGAGAGAGAGAGAGAAAGAGAGAGAAAGAAAGAAAGAAAGAAAGAAAAAAGAGAGAGAGAAAGAAAGAAAGAGAGAAAGAAAGAGAGAGAGAAAGAAAGAGAGAGAAAGAAAAAAGAGAGAGAGAAAGAAAGAAAGAGAGAAAGAAAGAGAGAAAGAAAGAAAAAAAAAAAGAGAGAGAGAGAGAGAGAGAGAGAGAGAGAGAGAGAGAGAGAGAGAGAGAGAAAGAAATGGGTTCCTAACCGGGAGGAAGGACCGGGAAAGGTAGGCAAGGCGGCTGCGGCCCCTGCGATACTCACCGCAGGAGAAGCCCCGCGGCAGGACCAGCCCGAGGAGAGCCGCCCCCAGGAGCCAGACGGGCGCAGAGCGGAGCAGCATCCACGCAGCCCCGGGCGGGCTCGATTTGCGCGGCAGTTTTGGCTCCACCCAAAGTCTTTTTCCCGGGCAGATTTTGCGCTGGCCCCCTCCCTTCAGAGCTCTAGCCCCGCCCTCCTCTAGCCCCGCCCCCTATTCCAGGGGTTAGGCAACCTTGGCTCTTTTATGACTGGTGGACTTCAACTCCCAGCCCCCCCCCCCGCTTCTTCCCAGCGCTTCCTATTCGTGGAGTGACCGTTGTTTAATAGATTCGTCCTTTCCGCAAAAGTGGTTGAAACAGGAGTAGCAGGCAGAGGTTGCGGGGGGGGTGGGGTGGGTGGGGGTGGGGAACCCGCTTCAGGAAATCCCTCCCCCCAGCCCGACCTCTTTTCTTGGCCGAGGGATCCTTGATTTCCACGCGGATCTTTTCTTTCTTTCTTTCTTTCTTTCTTTCTTTCTTTCTTTCTTTCTTTCTTTCTTTCTTTCTTCTTCTTTCTTTCTTTCTTTCTTTCTTTCTTTCTTTCTTTCTTTCTTTCCCTCCTTCCTTCTCTTCTTTTTATCTTCCATCCTTGCTTCCTCTCTCCTTCCCTCTCTCTTTTTTTTTCTTTTCCCTGCCTCCTTCTCCTTTTTTCCTTCCTTCCTCCCTCTTTCTCTTCTTTCATTCATTTTTTTTCTTTTACCTCCCTCTCTTCCTCCCTCCCTCCCTCCCTCCTTCTCTTGTTTTCCTTCCTCCCTCCCTCCCTCCCTTTCTTTCTTTTCCCTCCCTCCTTCTCCTTTTTCCCTTCGTTCCTCCCTTCGTTCCTCCCTCTTTCTCTTTCTTTCATTCATTCATTCATTCATTCTTTTCCCTCCCTCCCTCCCTCCCTCCCTCCTTCTCTTGTTTTCCTTCCTTCCTCCCTCCCTCCCTCCCTTCCTCCCTCTTTCTTTCTTTCTTTCTTTTCCCTCCCTCCCTCTCTCCTCATCTTCCTTCCTTCCTTCCTTCCTTCCTTCCTTCTCCCTCCCTCTTGTTTTCCTTCCTTCCTTCCTTCCTTCCTTCCTTCCTTCCTTCCTTCCTTCCTTCCTTCCTTCCTTCCTTCCTTCCTTCCTTCTTTCTCCTCTCTCCCTCTTGTTTTCCTTCCTTCCTTCCTTCCTTCCTTCCTTCCTTCCTTCCTTCCTTCCTTCCTTCCTTCCTTCCTTCCTTCCTTCCTTCCTTCCTTTCTCCTCCCTCCCTCTTGTTTTCCTTCCTTCCTTCCTCCCTTCCTTCCTTCCTTCCTTCCTTCCTTCCTTCCTTCCTTCCTTCCTTCCTTCCTTCCTTCCTTCCTTCCTTCCTTCCTTCCTTCCTTCCTTCCTTCCTTTCTCCTCCCTCCCTCTTGTTTTCCTTCCTTCCTTCCTCCCTTCCTTCCTCCCTCCCTCCCTCCCTCCCTTCCTTCCTTCCTTCCTTCCTCCCTCCCTCCCTCCCTCCCTCCCTTCCTCTTCCCCTAACCCTCCCCCCTCCTCCTCCTCCTCGGAATGCATGTCTCCCGTTCGCGGGTTCTTCCCACGCCCTTTTACTGACGGGAACTGCCTGCTCTTCTTCAAGCCCCTTGTCTTCTTGGACAACTTCTGGGAGCCTGATATAAGAGCCCCAAGGCAAGGCCCCCACCGGCTGTGAAGCCCCGGAGCACAAGGATTTAAGTTGCGGCTGTTCAGACACGAACACCCACGGATGCACCCACACCCACGGACATATAAAGCAGAGGTCACAAACACTTAGCCACTTCCCTGGGGGCCTGTCCTGGGCCATTTCTCATGCTTACGGACAGGAGAGCGAAGACTCCCACCCCCAGTCAAAGTTACCCCCAGTCAAAGTGGCCTTCTGTTTTGGGGGGTACTGGTGACCGGCAGTCCGATTCTTAAGAGCAACTGAAAAAGCTGTTGGGAAATTGGAAGGAAGTGGAGCGGTAGATTCCCTAATTTTGTAGGGGTTTTCCCCCCCAAAAAATCGGTTCAAACTCCCTCCTGGTTATTATTATTATTCATTATATTTTTATACCGCCCTTCTCCTGAAGGACTCAGGGCGGTGTTGTTGTTGTTAGTTGCGAAGTCGTGTCCGACCCATCGCGACCCTATGGACAATGTTCCTCCAGGCTTTCCTGTCCTCTGCCATCTTCTGGAGTCCATTTAAGCTCACGCCTACTGCTTCAGTGACTCCATCCAGCCACCTCATTCTCTGTCGTCCCCTTCTTCTATTGCCCTCAATCTTTCCCAGCATTAGGCTCTTCTCCAGTGAGTCCTTCCTCCTCATTAGGTGGCCAAAGTATTTGAGTTTTAGCTTCAGGATCTGGCCTTCTAAAGAGCAGTCAGGGTTGATCTCCCCTAGAACTGACCGGTTTGATCGCCTTGCAGTCCAAGGGACTCGCAGGAGTCTTCTCCAGCACCAGAGTTCAAAGGCCTCAATTCTTTTGCACTCAGCCTTTCTTATGGTCCAACTTTCACTGCCATACATTGCAACTGGGAAGACCATAGCCTTGACTATACGCACTTTTGTTGACAGGGTGATGTCTCTGCTTTTTAGTGTGCTGTCTAGATTTGCCATGGCTTTCCTCCCCAGGAGCAAGCGTCTTTTAATTTCTTGGCTACAGTCCCCATCTGCAGTGATCTTGGAGCCCAGGAAAATAAAATCTGTCACTACCTCCATTTCTTCTCCATCTATTTGCCAGGAATTGAGAGGACCGGATGCCATGATCTTGGTTTTCTTAATGTTTAGTTTCAACCCAACTTTTGCACTCTCCTTCTTCACTCGCAACAAGAGACTCTTCTGTTCCTCTTCACTTTCTGCCATTAGAGTGGTATCATCTGCATATCTTAGGTTGTTGATATTTCTTCCAGCAATCTTAATTCCAACTTTTGATTCATCTAGCCCTGCCTTTCTCATGATGTGCTCTGCATATAAGTTAAATAGGCAAGGCGACAGTATACAGCAGACATGTCAAACACAAGGCCCGGGGGCCAGATCCGGCCCGCGAAGTGGTTTCATGCGGCCCATGAAGCCATCCTGGAAACAGTGAGGGAACGGCCCCCACTGCCTTGGCCCTGGCCCAGAGACCCTCAGATCTGTCCCACTCCTGCCCAGGCCCCCATAGGCACCCTTGATGCGAACGATGTAGAGCTGGCCATGCCCACCCAGTAGGCCATACGCACTTTAGCCACACCCACCCAGTAGGCCACGCCCACCCAGTAGGCCACACCCACCCAGGCCACACCCACCCGGCCCCCTGAGGGCAACCGCAATGCTGATGCGGCCCTCAATGAAATTGAGTTTGACACCCCTGGTATACAGCCTTGCCGGACTCCTTTCCCAATTTGGAACCAATCAGTGGTTCCGTGTCCAGTTCTCACTGTTGCTTCTTGGCCCGCATATAGGTTTCTCAAGAGACAAATAAGATGTTCTGGTACTCCCATCTCTTTAAGAACTTGCCACAGTTTGTTGTGATCCACACAATCAAAGGCTTTAGCATAGTCAATGAAGCAGAAGTAGATGTTTTTCTGGAACTCTCTAGCTTTCTCCATGATCCAGCGTATGTTAGCTATTTGATCTCTAGTTCCTCTGCCTCTTCGAAATCCTGCCTGTACTTCTGGTAGTTCTCGATCCACATACTGCTGGAGTCTAGCTTGTAGGATTTTAAGCATAACTTTACTAGCATGAGAAATGAGTGCAATGGTGCGATAGTTTGAACATTCTTTGGCACTGCCTTTCTTTGGAATTGGAATGTAAACTGATCTTTTCCAATCCTGTGGCCACTGTTGAGTTTTCCAAATTTGCTGGCAAATTGAGTGTAGCACTTTTACTGCATCGTCTTTTAAGATTTTGAATAGCTCAGCTGGAATACTGTCACCTCCACTAGCTTTGTTGTTGCTCAGCTTTTCTAAGGCCCACTTCACTTCACATTCTAGGATGTCTGGCTCGAGGTCAGTGACCACCTCATTGTGATTATCAGGGACGTTAAGCTCATTCTTGTATAGTTCTTCTGTGTAATTTTGCCATCTCTTCTTAATCTCTTCTGCCTCTGTTAGGTCCCTGCCATTTTGGTCCTTTATCATGCCCATTTTTGCATTGAACGTTCCCTTCATCTCTCCAATTTTCTTGAAAAGATCTCTGGTCCTCCCTATTCTATTGTTTTCTTCTATTTCTTTGCACTGTTCATTTAAGAAGGCATTCTTATCTCTTCTAGCTATTCTCTGGAATTCTGCATTCAATTGGGTGTATCTTTCTTTTTCTCCCTTGCCTTTTGCTTCCCTCCTTTCCTCAGCTATTTGCAAAGCTTCCTCAGACAGCCATTTTGCTTTCTTGCATTTCTTTTTCTTTGGGATGGTTTTGGTTGCTACCTCTTGTACAATGTTGCGAACAAAAAACAGAATATAAAAGTTAAAATACAATTAAATATAATGCCCAAATTTAAAATTTAAAACAATAATTAAGAACATGTTTAAAACCCCAACCCTAACCCATCAGACCAGGTCAGATTGCTCAAATAAATGCGTTTTTAGATCGTGCCGGAAGGAGCGAAGGTCAGGGGCCATCTGGAGCTCAACCGGCAAGCGGTTCCACAGGTCTGGCGCGCCCACAGAGAACGCCCTCCCCCCTGGGGGCCACCAATCGGCATTCTTTGATGGTTAATTTCAGTGTCCTTGAACACCCCCTCCCACCGAAGCTGTTTCTCTGCTGGCAGGAAAACTCTAATAAGGACAACGGAGAACAAGTAAAGAATAAAGATCAGTGCTTAAAAGACGTAAAATTGTTCCTTGGCTTTGCTTCTCCTCCTCTTGATGAATGAGGGTTTCTCTATTTTCATTTCCGGGTTTTCCAGAGAGACCCGCAACCATGGCGAAGACTCGTGCTTGTTCATTGCGTGGGTACCTCACTGACCTCATGCTTGTCCTTTCTGGTGCAGAAAAGGATAAGAAAACGCAAGCAAAAATACATTAAATACATTAAATCCACCAGAGAAAAGAAAGCGAGCTATTATTAAGTCGAATCCACACCGAGAATTTACTTTGCTTCTCCATAATATAATGGACCGAGATGCCCTAAGCACAGTTACTCATGCGCTCGTGACCTCCCGTTTGGACTACTGCAACGCTCTCTACATGGGGCTGCCCTTGAGGACCACTCAGAGGCTTCAACTGGTGCAGAATGTGGCCGCGCGAGTTGTGATGGGGGTCTCCCGATACTCCCATGTAACACCTCTACTCCGCGAGCTGCATTGGCTTCCGGTTGCCCTCCGGGTGAAATTCAAGGTGCTGGTCATGACCTATAAAGCCCTACATGGCTTGGGTCCGGGGTATCTGAGGGAACACCTGCTGCTGGCATCAAGTTCCCTTCGTCCAGTGAGCTCCCACAAGGAGGGTCTTCTCAGGGTGCCACCGGTAAGAGATTGCCGGCGGGTAACACCCAGGGATAGGGCCTTCTCAGTGGGGGTGCCTGCCCTTTGGAACCAGCTGCCAGTGGAGCTGAGGACTGCCCCCGACCTCCGATCATTCCGCCGGGGCCTGAAGACCTGGCTCTTCGAGCTCTCTGGCCCAGGCTGAGGATTAATTTATTTTAATTGGGGTTTTATTTATACAGGGATAAATTTAATCTTTTTAAACTTGGTTTTAACTTTTGTATCTTTGGTTTTTAATTACCCTGTAAACCGCCCTGAGTCCTCCGGGAAAGGGCGGTATATAAATGTAATAAAATAAATAAATAAATAAATAAATAAATAAATAAATAAATAAATAAATCATCTTTACTCCAGTTCTCTTGCTTCCCATGTCGCCTCCTCGTCTCTTTTCCAGTCTTTCAGCACCTGGACAGCAACTTTGGATTGAGAGTAGAGTGGAGTAGAGTAGAGTAGAATAGAGTAGAGTAGAGTAGAGTAGAGTAGAGTAGAATAGAATAGAATAGAATAGAATAGAATAGAATAGAATAGAATAGAATAGAATAGAATAGAATAGAATAGAATAGAATAGAATAACAGAGTTGGAAGATCTTGGAGGTCTTCTAGTCCAACCCACTGCTCAGGCAGGAAACCCCTACCATTTCAGACAAATGATTTTATTTATTTTATTTATTTTATTAAATTTATATACCGCCCTATTCCCGGAGGACTCAGGGCGGTGTACAGGGAAGATTAAAACAAACATACAAAAATTAAAATCAGATTAAAACAATTAAAGTCCCCAAAATTTAAAACTAAAGCCTAATAAAAATTAAAACCCCTCAGCCTGGGCCAGACAGCTCAAAGAGCCAAGTTTTCAGGTTGTCCAATCTCTTCTTAAAAACTTCCAGGGTTGAAGCATTCACAACTTCTGGAGGCAAATTGTTCCACTGATTAATTGTTCTGTCAGGAATTTTCTTCTTAGCAGTTCTAGGTTGCTTCTTTCCTTGGTTAGTTTCCATCCATTGCTTCTTGTCCTGCCTTCTGGTGCTTTGGAGAATAGCTTGACTCCCTCTTCTTTGGAGCAACACCTGAGATATTGGAAGACTGCTATCATGTCATCCCTGGTCCTCTGAACCGTTTTTTAAAAGAATCTCAGCATCTTTTCAATATCGTGGTGACCAAACATTTTCAAAACAAATAAGGAAGTCCAGTTGCCTTTTGGAAAACAGCCATTTGGGGTAGGGGTGGAAGAGAATTTCACCCAAGGATCTCTGCAACAAGATCAACTTCCTGCTTCCTCTCGGAACCACATGGAATCCTTTCTCCTTCAGACTCAGGGAATTATCTCTTGGAGTTGCGTTTCAAGGGATTCGTTTGTATCTCTCTCTCTCCCCCCCCCCCCCCGTGCCATCTCGATGAGGCGACCTACACATTCAATAATATTTTTTTTTTTTTTAAAAAAGACAATGTTACCACTTCAAACGTAAGGCACAAATCTTTCTGATGCCCCACCAGGCGCTGCGAAGGATCTCAGTCAGGATCAAAGGGCTTAACAAACATTTATTCTTGGGCAGCTGGGGGAAGGGGGGTTTTTCCGTTTCGTGCTGTTCCATTTAGGAGTCCCTTCCTCTTAAAAGTTCTCCGTTTCCTTCGGCTCCTCGTCCAAAATCTGGCAAGCTTCATCTTGGTGGAGCAGTGGGCTAATGCCTCCTTAAGTAACACCAGCTGCCTGCAATGAGTGCAGGTTCGCATCCCACCAGGCTCAAGGTTGACTCAGCCTTCCATCCTTCCGAGGTAGGTAAAATGAGGACCCAGATTGTTGGGGGCAATTAAGCTGACTTTGTAATAATGCCGCTTGGGGTGTGTGTGAAAGCCCTAAGAAGCAGGCATATACATAGAATGAAGGCTACTGCTAAGCTTGTAAGCCGCCCTGAGTTTTCGGAGAAGGGCGGGATATAAATGGAATTAAAAATAATAATAATAATAATAAAAAATCTCAGTCTCTCTTTCCTGCTGCCAACATGTGACTCTTCTCAACAAAAAGGGGGAGGGGAGGCAGGCTCCGTTTGCTTCATGGGCCGTTTGACCCACTCCTCTGTGCTTATGAGCCCTGGAGTCACCCTGGCAACTGTGCCCGTGACAAGTCACCAGCCAGAACGTAGAACAACTCGAAGAAGGATACGAGTAGTGTATAGCATGTCAGACAAACGGTCGCCCAGTCGCTTTTTTTTTTCTGAAGGCGACAGCTGTTCCGTTGGTCGGTTGCTCTCACCCTTGGGAATTTTCTCCTTAGTTCTGGGAGGTTCTCTCAGGCTGTCCTGGCTTCTTTGTTCTTTCGGCTTTGCGATCAAGAAGGGCCGCGGTCACTGTCTTCCCGGGGGCGAATCCGGAGTCGCTCCGAAGCAAAGACGCTCCATTTGAAAAGGGTTTGAGTCGTTCTCGGGCTGCGTTCGGAGTCTGGATGGACCGGACCAGAAAGGGGAGACCGGGGCTGTAGGAGGGGCTGGGTTCAGATTTGGTGACCATCGGCGGCCCCTGAGATGGGAGGGGGCGATGGTACTGTGCCCGGCGCCCCGCTTCCTCCTTGCGGGGGGGGGGGGGAAACCCGGGAAGCCGCTCAAGGACACGCAATTCGTGGGAGGAAGGTGGGTAGAAGCATCTGGGTCGGGCCGAGTTCCCCCCCCCCAGCAGAAACTGCCTCCACCTCCTTGTGCTGTGCTGAGCCCCGTTTAATAACTTTTCCTCCAGCTCGGAAGATGTGGAGAGGTATCCCCCCCCCCGTAGAATCGCCTGCCTGTGTTAACGGGATGGTGGTGACGTCGTCATTATCCTATATATATATAATATAAGTTATGGATGACACCGTTGTCATTCTCCCAGAAGACACACGCTCCCTTCCGAAACGTATACAACAGGGGTCTTCAAACTTGGCCCTTTGATGACTTGTGGACTTCAACGTCCAGAATTCCTCGGCCAGCGTGCCTGGCTGGGGAATTCTGGGAGTTGAAGTCCACAAGTCATAAAAGGGCCAAGTTTGAAGAACCCTGGTATACAACAACGAGAAGCACAACCCCCCCATCACTTGGGAAATCGCGAAGCTCTTCCAGCCCTTCGCTGCTGCTCTTCGACAAACTTTAGGAGGCTCCCCACTCCCCTGCCCCCCCCCACCGCTCTCCAGTCTGGCTCCTTTGCGTCATCGGCGAGGAGCCATTGAGACAAAGGGTGGGTGGGTCCCATTCAGTTGCGAGCAGGGAAAGGCTGGGCCAGAGGAGGGGGGGAAAAAAAAAGGCGATTTCCAAAAGGGGTAGGAAGGAGGTGAAACCAGTACGGTGCCCGCCCCCCCCCCAAACCTGGGGGCAGAGCCCAGCCAGCCTCTGATTGGAGGCAGGCAGGTGGAGATTTGAAGGGGGCTCTTTTTGGGGGGTGGGGGCTAGACAAACACTTGATTTCCCTATGGCATAATATTCTACTGCCTGGCATCTGGGACTGTGTCCATGCTGGCTCCGATGGGCTTGAGGACCGTGGCCACCTTGGTCATCCTGCTGGGGCACTGTGGCCGTGAGTAGATGATGATGATGATGATGATGATGATGATGATGATGATGATAATAATAACAATAATAATAATAATAATAATAATAATAATAATAATAATAATAATAACAACAATAATAACAATAATAACAACAACAACAATAATGATGATGATGATGATGATGATGATGATGATGATAGTAATAATATTGTGGCATAGGATTTAGTGGCTTGGTGGGCCTGCAGTTGCATTGCTGATGGTCACAAACAGAGGCACAAAAAGGGGAGGAGAAGTCACGAAGGCTGATGAGATCAGCTAGCTGATTGCCCGGCTGGTTGTGGGAAGATGTGGCAGGTACTGAGGACTAGAATCCTGCGGGGGGGGGGATTCCTCCTCAGTTGCTAGGGGACTTGCTGCTGGGCTGATGAAATAGGCAGAAGGAGAGGAAAGAAAGTATGGGTGCAAAATGGAGCAGTCGGAGACAACAGTTGGAGGGGAAAAAAGAATTAAGTATGAGGAGCAGTTGTTGTCTGGAGAGGGAGAACATAGAATAGCAGTGTCGGAAGGGACCTTGGAGGTCTTCTAGTCCAACCCCCTGCTCGAAAAGAAGACCACCCCCCTATCATTTCAGACAGGTAGCTGTCCAGTGTCTTCTTAAAAACCTCCAGGGATGGAGCACCCACAACTTCTGAAGGCAAGCCGTTCCACTGGTTAATTGTTCTCATCGTTAGGAAATTCCTCAAGGTTACTTCTCTCCTTGGTTAGTTTCCATCCATTACCTCTTGTCTGGCTTTCTGGTGCTTTGGAGAATAGGATGATCCCCCTTTTCTGGCAGCCTCTTTTAAGAAGAGACTGGACAGTCACTTGTCTGAAATGGCTCCCCTTCCAGAGCAGGGGTCTGGATTAGAATAGAATAGAATAGAATAGAATAGAATAGAATAGAATAGAATAGAATAGAATAGAATAGAATAGATGGACTGGAGTGCAATAGAATAGAATAGAATTAGAATAGAATAAATATAGAATGGAATGGAATAGAATAGAATAGAATAGAATAGAATAGAATAGAATAGAATAGAATAGAATAGAATAAGGAATGAATAGAATAGAATAGAATAGAATAGAATAGAATAGAATAGAATAGAATAGAATAGAATAGAATAGAATAGAATAGAATAGAATAAGGAATGAATAGAATATAGAATAGAATAGAATAGAATAGAATAGAATAGAATAGAATAGAATAGAATAGAATAGAATAGAATAGAATAGAATAGAATAGAGCTGGAAGGGACATTGGAGATAGATACAGTAGATAGATAGATAGATAGATAGATAGATAGATAGATAGATATATTTTTTTTAATTCCATTTATATCCCGCCCTTCTCCGAAGACTCAGGGCGGCTTACAAGCTTAGCAGTAACCTTCATTCTATGTATAAAGGTAAAGGTAAAGGTTCCCCCGTACATGCGTGCTAGTCGTTTCCGACTCTAGGGGCCGGTGCTCATCTCCGTTTCAAAGCCGAAGAGCCAGCGCTTGT
Organism: Vipera latastei; assembly: GCA_024294585.1. Taxonomy (NCBI): domain Eukaryota; kingdom Metazoa; phylum Chordata; class Lepidosauria; order Squamata; family Viperidae; genus Vipera; species Vipera latastei. The sequence continues at coordinate 293,693,440 of CM044355.1, forward strand.
CCGAGGACGTCTCTGTGGTCATGTGGCTGGCATGACTAGACGCCAAAGGCGCACAGAACGCTGTTACCTTCCCACCGGAGTGGTCCCTATTTTTCTACTTGTGTTTTTACGTGCTTTCGAGCTGCTAGGTTGGCAGAAGCTGGGACGAGTAACAGGCGCTCACTCTGTTATGCGGCACTCGGGATTCGACCCACCAAACTGCCGACCTTCAGATCGACAAGCTCAGCGTCCTAACCCACTGAGCCACCGCGTCCCTTTTATTCTATGTATATGCCTGCTTATTAAGGCTTTCACACACACCCCCAAGCAGCATTATTACAAAGTCAGCTTAATTGCCCCCAACAATCTGGGTCCTCATTTTACCTACCTTGGAAGGATGGAAGGCTGAGTCAACCTTGAGCCTGGTGGGATGCGAACCTGCACTAATTGCAGGCAGCTGGTGTTACTTAAGGAGGCATTAGCCCACTGCTCCACCAAGGCTCCAAGGATAGATGGATAGATGGATGGATGGATGGATGGATGGATGGATGGATAGATAGTTGATAAAGATATAAACTAGTTATTAGAATTCTTCTGCCCTTTTCATGCATGCTTATTTCTATCTCCTCCTGCTTTTGCCTGCCTTCCGTTTTGACCAGTGTTTAGCATTTGCCGAAGTTTAATAAATAAAGAAACTTGTAAGTTATACAATTTTTCTTGGCTGTATTGGGACTGCAGCTTTTTGGATCCGGATATCCAATTTTATTATTACCGACAGATGCAAATTAAACTGAAAACCACCCGGTATATTTGCAGTCTCCCTAGTAACAATCTGCTATAGGTGGCACTTTGTCCTTTCGCCCGTCTGTTCAATGCCTGCCCTCCTCCCTCCTCTCGCTTGAATGCCAAGCTGAAGAGCGATTGAAGAAATAGAACAGAACAGAACAGAACAGAACAGAACAGAACAGAACAGAACAGAACAGAACAGAACAGAATAGAATAGAATAGAATAGAATAGAATAGAATAGAATAGAATAGAATAGAATAGAGTTGGAAGGGACCTTGGAGGTCATCTAGTCCAACCCCCTGCTCAGGCAGGAAACCTTATACCATTTCAGGCAAATGGCTGTCCAGTCTCTTCTTAAAAACTTCCAGTGTTGGAGCATTCACCACTTCTGGAGGTAGGTTGTTCCACTGGTTAATTGTTCTAACTGTCAGGAAGTTTCTCCTTATTTCCAGGTTGCTTCTCTCCTTGACTAGTTTCCATCCATCGTTTCTTGTCCTGCCTTCTGCTGCTTTGGAGAATAATTTGACCCCCTCTTCTTTGTGGCAGCCCCTCAAATACTGAAACACTGCTATCATGTCTCCCCTATTTCTTCTTCTTTTTAGACTAGCCAAACCCAAATCCCGCAGCCGTTCTTCGTATGTTTTGGTCTCCAGGCCTTTGGCTCATCTTAGTTGCTCTTCTCTGATTTTTTTTCCAAACTCTCAACATCTTTTCTGTGATATGGTGACCAAAATTGGCTGCAGTATTCAATCTTGACAACACCGTCACAGGAAGTGGCAGGCTGGAGCCAGGGCAAGTAGTCGCCTTTCTTCCTCAGCCAGGTCTCCATCTTGCAGGCAAAAAAAATATCAAGATTAAATCTTGAGGAAAAGATCTATTTTCCAGCAACACACCTGATATTCACAAGCAGGTCTCACCTTGGCAGCCTCACCCATGCCAACACCTTGGTCTACCTGAGCAAAAGGACTTGTTTCCCTCAGGTCCAGTTTGAGTCCTGTTGACTTTATTGCATGGAGGATTTTTTTTGGGGGGGGGGGAAATGATACAGAAATGGTATATCATTTCATTCTTCCTGGATGTCTTTTTGATTTCCCAATTTTGCCCACTATCCTAGAATCTCCTGAGACTTTTCTCTGCAGACAATTCTCCAGATCTACTTCTCCATGTTTCTTCTTTCTTTCCCTAAGTAATTGTTTTATGGCACATCAAATGCAAATTATAGAATACACAATACAGATGATAACTGAACATAGCTTTATTTATACCATAGACCAGGGGTAGGCAACCTTGGCTCTTTTATGACTCGTGGACTTCAACTCCCAGAATTCCGGAGTCAGCATGGGGGAACTATGGCCCCCTCATGGCTTGTGGACTTCAACTCCCAGAATTCCTCAGCCAGCATGACTCAGCTTGGAAACCTCTCCCTTTCCCCTCAGCATGGCTGGCTCAGGAATTCTGGGAGTTGAAGTCCATGAGTCATAAAAGAGCCAAGGTTGCCTACCTTGCCATAGACACAAGTCCATGGGGATGCTGCAATAGTTGTAAGAGTGAAAAAATGGTCATAAGTCACCTTTTTTCCGGTGCTGTTGTAACTTCAAATGGTCACTAAAAGAATGGTTATAAGGATTACCTGTACTGGCTACTCCAGAGGTGAAAATTTGACGTAGGCCTCCTCAAATCTCATCAGCTTGACTCACAAGCTGACTGCACAAACCTCTGTTTTGCTGTCTTCTCACAAGGAGCGGCTATCCGGTGGATAAGTGGGTTAATTTCTCAAATTCTCCTTAAATCCAGAAAATGGTTTGGGCTGGAAGGTTCCTGTCTGAGCCCCAAATCAGTTATACAGTGTCAGGGAGTTGTGGAGCAGCTGTCCAGATGAAGTCGGTGAAACTAACACAAACTTGCAGTGTTTTATATCAATCAATCAATCAATCAATCAATCAATCAATCCCTTCTCTCTTCTTCCTTCCCAGGCTCCCTTTCACATTCCCTATGGTACACTTACTTGCAGGTGTCGGAGCCCAACTTGGGGCTACCCCAATTCTTCTCAAAGGTCTACCTGGATGACCAACCCATTGCTTGCTATGACAGCCACACCAGGAGGGTGGAGCCTTTGGTGTCCTGGATGCAGAAGGTGGAGAAGGAGGACCCCAAGCAGGGGAAAGAAGGGAATGAGATGTTGCTGGCTACTGAGCGGGTCTTCCGACATGAGCTGAAGAGCGTACGGCAAAATGGAGGTTTCTTTGTCTTCCTTCCTTCCTCCACTTGACTCTATATTATTCCAAGGGAGAAATGAATGGGGTGGGTGGGTGAGGGAACATATCGCCATCTCACAAGGAAGGGAGAAGGGACCATACGGCCCACCTAGAGACTGCAAAATGCAGCATTTTTGTTTTCCTTTTTGGGTTCCAGCGCTGAAAGGAGATGGTGGTGATTTATTTTTTTCCTCTGAAGGAAAGAAAAACTCCAGATTATTTTTCCTTCACCCGAAATACATTGCATGATATGCAAAAAGGTTTGGTGTAGTAGGCCCTCTTCACTTTTCTCCCCGTTGTAGAAGATGGGGGGGGGGACGGGGAACAAGAGTTCATGGTTCCTTCTCCAGAAGAAATGAAGGGGGAAAGAATCCACCTGAGGCTCTATAATGAGCTTTTTTTGGAGGGGGTACGGGTGGGGCTTGGGGTGGAAATGTGGTCCTTCTAAACTCTCTTTCAGGGCTTCACACCTGGCAGGCAATTTTGGGCTGCGAGCTCAAGGAAGACGGGAGCAAAGGAGGGTTTTTGCACTACGGCTACGATGGGATGGACTTCATCAGCTTCGACAAGGAGACCCTCAGATGGGTGGCAGCTCAGCCCCAGGCCCAGAAGGTCAAGGAAAAGTGGGAAGATGATCCAGGGTGGTCTCAGAGAAACAAAATCTACCTGGAGGGGACCTGCATTGAGTGGCTGCAGAGTTACCTGTCCTACAGTAAGGAAGTTCAGCAGAGGATAGGTAAGCGTAGGGAAATAGAGCTACATCATTTTCCTGGCTGGATCATTTAATGCTTGCTGGTGGGATGGGAGGACTGTAGTTCTGTAGTTCCCCTTGAGGGGGAAAAAAATCATTTTTGCATGAAAGCAAACTTAGTGTAGAGGGCATTTATTTATTTTATTGAGCGTATGGCATCTACCGAGGTCATGCAGTTACTGATATGCAACGCTAATAGTGTAGAGGGTAAGGAAGAGAACATTGATGGACATATGCGTGATCCTTGGACAATAAAAAAAGAAACATACCTCTAGAGCAGACAGATTATATTCTGAAGAAACGGAAAAGGGTGCACAGTGCATCAGATCCCATTATTATAGCCAATTTCAGGAAAAGGGGTTTTAGCCTTTTCTGTATGGTTGATTTCCTGCCCTAGTCTACCTATTAGGTAAAGGTAAAGGTAAAGGTTCCCCCGCACATGCGTGCTAGTCATTTCCGACTCTAGGGGCCGGTGCTCATCTCCGTTTCAAAGCCAAAGAGCCAGCGCTTGTCCGAGGACGTCTCCGTGGTCATGTGGCCGGCATGACTAGACGCCAAAGGCGCACGGAACGCTGTTCCCTTCCCACCGTAGTGGTCCCTATTTTTCTACTTGCATTTTTACGTGCTTTCGAACTGCTAGGTTGGCAGAAGCTGGGACGAGTAACAGGCGCTCACTCTGCTACGCGGCACTCGGGATTCGACCCGCCAAACTGCCGACCTTCTGATCGACAAGCTCAGCGTCCTAACCCACTGAGCCACCGCGTCCCTGTAGTCTACCTATTAGGATTGTCATATAGGCAACATCAAAGTCCACCTCTTGAGGAGCTTACAGATGCTCCAACCCTGGAGGATTTTGAGGAGAGATTGGACAACCCTTTGTCGGAAATGGTATAAGGTCTCCTGCTTGAACAGGCGGTTGAGCTAGACGACCTCCAAGGTCCCTTCTAAATCTGTTATTCTCTTATTCTCATATAAGATTCAAGAAAGAAGGGTTGCAGTGATGCAATGTAGTTAGGTTCTTTCGGATGTTGTGTTACCTTTGTGTTTGGAGAGGACCTGTGAGGTGTGCTGTTGCTGTCTTTGCAGAGCCCCCAGTGGGTCAGGTGACCCAAAAGGCAGTTAGTGACACCATAGAGACTCTGATCTGCCAGGCTTATGGCTTCTACCCCAAGGAGATCTGGGCCACTTGGATGAGGGATGGAGAGGTCTGCCAATACGAGACCCTCTCTAAGAATGTGGCCCCCAACTCAGACGGGACGTACTATGTCTGGCTCAGCATTGAGACTGACCCCAAGGAGAGGGACCGTTTTCGGTGTCACCTGGAGCACCAAGGCTTGCAGGAGCCCCTGGTCTTGGCCTGGAAGGAGGAGCCTGATGAGAAACTGGAAAACCAGGGTAGGTAAAGAAGAATTTTCAACCATGGTGGAAAGAATTTAAAAAATAATTATTATTTGACGGACTATCCCAGGCCTTGAGATGCATCACTGTCTCACATTGAGCATTCTAGGCTTGTGAAGTCCCTGGTCTTGGTTTGGATGGAGGAACCTGATGAGAGACTGATGGATTGGTCAATAGAAAGGGAACCATTGGTGCAAAGACAGAACAATTAGCTCACCAGGTGTTATCCCAAAGGTGCTTTAACAGGAGGCATCTGGACTTTCTTGTTTTTCTTTGAAGATGTTTCACTTCTCATCCAAGAGGCTTCTTCAGGTGGGGAATGGAAGGATTTATAGTCCTTGCGGACAGCTCCTGAAAAAGCATCTTTGGGACAACCATGACCTGGATGACTGAGAATCTCCGTAGACATTCACCATTTGTTAGTTTGCTCCATCCTCGACCTCAACCTATTTGTGTCTGATGATGTATTGAACCACAAACTAAACAACCACATGTCATCTTAGGCATAGAATTGGTAACCCTGTCGATAATTAATGCTTCTGTGCCACGTGAATGAAGAAGAGTGGGTGATCCCATCATCTTAACCCTTGTTTAAATGCACTGGGGGATGGCAGAGTGGGAAGGGCACACCTAGGTTCAAGGCCAGGCCTGGTTGTGGTTTCCACAGTTGCCATCCTAGGAGCAATGGGTCCTTCTTTGGCAGAAGTGAAACTGCTAGGGAGGAATTCATGGTAATGAGCATCCCTTGGTTGTGCCAGGTGCCAAAATGGAGGTCCGGTATCTGTCCTTGAGCTTAGGATCTTGGTAGCAGTAATTGCCCTGAAAATTGAAGACTTTGTTCTACTTTTAGCCAACAGGAGACTCCACGTAGGAGTCATCTTGGCCACTGTGGCTGCTTTCGTTCTTCTGGTGTCTGGGATCGTCTGGATGAGTAAGTAAGGAGAAAATACCTTTGCAGTCTTGTTACTCCTCCTGACCTCAATTCCCACTGGGAGGGTCTTGGGGTGACGGATCCATTTGAGTCTCACCTCTTCTGAACAACTTCCAAACAAGCTGATTTTGAAGTCGGGTTAATGATGGTCTTTGCTCCAGCGGTTCAAGTCCTAGTACTGTGTGGCAGGGTGAACTCCCATCACTCACCTCAGCTGCCCACCTAGCAATTGAAAAACATGTTCTATGTGATTAGATAAATAGGTACCACTTTGGTGGGGAGTTGAGCCTGTGCTTCAGGCAGACAGTCAGCATCCCACCCGTGCTGTACCTTCTATGTTGCCACACTCGTTTGTGAGGCAGCTTTGGTGGAAGGAGAGGGCCTCAGATGCTGCTGCAGGAAAGCCACTCATCTTTCTTTCTGGTGTGGAACTAGCCCGCCCTCCTGTGGCACACTTTGGGAAGCGCCCGAGTGTGAACCAAACAGAGCGAGCAAACAGCCAGCCAAACTCCTACTCCTGGAGTGTAGTCTCCTGGCTAATGTAACATTGCCGTATGCTAAATAAATAAGTAATATGTTTGGGGGAAAGGGAAAACAATTTACAACAAGGATTACAGTCTTGGACAAACTCCAGGAGAGAAAAAAAAATTCTCCCAATCCTTGATTTTGCTCTTCAGTCGAGTGCCTGAGGATTTCCAGCAATACTACTTGGACTCCAGGCCTATTGTCATTGAAAAAATGAAATCGCCCTCCCTGTTACAGCTCTGATTTTCCCCACCCCCCATTCTACCTCTGCAGGACATCAAAGAAAGGAGAGCGGGAACAGCTAAAGAGCATCCAAAATCTTGACCACCTTGGGAGTTCTTTTCAGATTGTTTGGAGAACCAACCTTAAGAGCTTCTTTCAGCTTCTTTCAGCCCCAGGACAGGCACTTTATAGCCTCATATTTCCAGTGGGACAATTGAATATTTTGCTAGTCTTTTCCTATGATGTGATGATTAATGTTAATTTAAGTGGAAGGTTTAATTTATGTTTGTAAGTTGTTGATATATTTATGTCCCCTTTATTTCCTGCTGTATCTCCAACAAATGTATTTATTTATTTATATATAATAGAGCAGAAGAATAGAGTTGGAGGGGATCTTGGAGTTCTTCTGGTCCAACGCCCTGCTCAAGCAGGAGACCCTATCCCACTTCAGACAAAGGGTTGTCCATGGGAATCTGGCTTCCCCATTGCCTCTCCTTGTCAAAAGGTTGCAAAAGGGGATCACATGACCTCGGGGCACAGTAATGACCATATGTATGAACCATGGGATAGTATCAAGACCACATGAAGTGTTAATACCACTTTACAATGACTTGGTAAGGCCACACTCGAAATACTGCATCCGGTTTTGGTCACCACGATGTAAAAAAGATGCTGAGGCTCTAGAAAGGGTACAGAGAAGAGCAAGAAAGATGATTGGGGGACTGGAGGCTAAAACATATAGGGAACGGTTGCTGGAATTGGGTATGTGTAGTTTAATGAAGAGAAGGGTGAGGGGTGACATGATAGCAGTGTTTCAATATCTCAGGGGCTGCCACAAAAAAGAGGGAGTCAAGCTATTCTCCAAAGCGCCCGAAGGCAGGACAAAAAGCAACGGATGGAAACTAGTCAAGGAGAGAAGCAACCTAGAACTAAGGAGAAATTTCCTGACAGTTAGAACAATTAACCAGTGGAACAACCTGCCTCCAGAAGTGGTGAATGCTCCAACACTGGAGGTTTTTAAGAAGAGACTGGACAGCCATTTGTCTGAAATGGTATAAGGTTTCCTGCCTGAGCAGGGGGTTGGACTAGAAGACCTCCAAGGTCCCTTCCAACTCTGTTATTCTATTCTATTCTATTCTATTCTATTCTATTCTATTCTATTCTATTCTATTCTATTCTATTCTATTCTATTCTATTCTATTCTATTCTATTCTATTCTATTCTATTCTATTCTATTCTATTGCCAAACATCTGAATTCTGATCATTTTTTATTTTTTTTTATTTTTATTTTAATCCCATTTATATCCCGCCCTTCTCCGAAGACTCAGGGCGGCTTACAATTTACAATTATTTAAGCACAAACCAATGTGATCATGGGGATGCTCCAAAGGTTGCAACTGTGAAAAACAGTGATAAGTCAATTTATTTCAGTGCCGTTGTAACTTTGAACAGTCACTAAATGAATTGTTGTAAGTCGAGGACTTACCTGTAGTGCTAGTAGTACAGATATTCCTTGACTTACCACAGTTCATTTGGTGACTGTTCGAAGCTACAACAACCCTGGAAAAAGTGATTTATGATCATTTCCCATGCTTGCAACCATTGCAACTGACTCATATTTATGATGGTTGCAACATCCTGGGGTTGTGGAATCCCCTTTTGTGGCCTGTCGACCAGCAAAGTCAATAGGGGAAGCCAGATTCACTTAACAACCATGCAACTAACTTAACAACTGCAGTGATTCACTTAACGTGTGGCTAGAAAGGTCATAAAATGGGGCAAAAACTCACTTAGCAAATGTAGTAATAATAATAATAATAATAATAATAATAATAATAATAATAATAATAATAATAATAATAATAATAATAATAATAATAATAATAATAATAATATATAAAGTTGGAAGGGACCTTGGAGGTCATCTAGTCCAACCTCCTGCTCAGGCAGGAAACCTTATACCATTACAGGCAAGTGGCTGTCCAGTCTCTTCTTAAAAACCTCCAGTGTTCGAGCATTCACCACCTCTGGAGGCAGGTTGTTCCACTGGTTAAATGTTCTAACTGTCAGGAAGTTTCTCCTTAGTTCTAGGTTGCTTCTCTCCTTGACTAGTTTCCATCCGTTGCTTCTTGTCCTGCTTTCAGGTGCTTTGGAGAATAGCTTGACTCCCTCTTCTTTGTGGCAGCCCCTGAGATATTGGAATACTGCTATCATGTCACCCCTCACCCTTCTCTTCATTAAACTACACATACCCAATTCCAGCAACTGTTCCCTATATGTTTTAGCCTCCAGCCCCCTAATCATCTTGGTTGCTCTTCTCTGTACCCTTTCTAGAGTCTCGACATCTTTTTTACATCGTGGTGACCAAAACTGGATGCAGTCTCACTTAACCAAAGAAAGTTTGGGCTCAATTATGGTTGTAAGGTGAGGACTACCTGTAATAGTGACTACCATTAAGGTTACCTAGTTTAGGTCATGAAAAATCTGCAACAAAACAGCCAGGCTCCGAGATCAGCAAGGATTCCTCATTTCAACCCTGAGCTACAAATATTCTTGATTATTGGACCAGATGACTGCAAAGAATATAAATCCTTCCATTATCCACCAGTCAGCTAGAACTGAAGAAGCTTCTTGGATGACAAGCAAAATGTGTTTTTTTTAAAAAAAAAACCAAATAAAGTTTAGGTCATCACAATGTAAAAAAAATGTTGAGACTCTAGAAAGAGTGCAGAGAAGAGCAGCAAAGACAATTAGGGGAGTGGAGGCTAAAACATATAGGGAACGGTTGCTGGAATTGGGTATGTCTAGTTTAATGAAGAGAAGGACGAGGGTTGACATGACAGGAATGTTCCAATATCTCAGGGGCTGCCAGAAAGAAGAGAGAATCAAGCTATTCTCCTAAGCAACTGAAGCCAGGACAAGAAGCAATGTATGGAAACTAATCAAGGAGAGAAGCAACCTGGAATTAAGGAGAAACTTCCTGACGGTTAGAACAATTAAGCAGTGGAACAACTTGCCTCCAGAAGCTGTGAATACTCCAACACTGGAGGTTTTAAAGAAAAGATTGAACAACCATTTGTCTGAAATGGTATAGGGTTTCCTGCCTGAGCAGGGGGTTGGACCAGAAGACCTCTAAGGTTCATTCCATCATCATCATCATCATCATCATCATCATCATCATCATCATCATCATCATATAACAACAACAACAAAGATGATGGTGATGATGATGATGATGATGATAATAATAATAATAATAATAATAATAATAATAATAATAATAATAATAATAATGTCAAGTTACCTTTTGAAAGGGACGTGGTGGCTCAGTGGGTTAGGACACTGAGCTTGTCGATCAGAAGGTTGGCAATTTGGCAGGTCGAATCCTGAGTGCCGCATAACAGAGTGAGCGCCTGTTACTCGTTCCAGCTTCTGCCAACCTAGCAGTTCGAAAGTACGTAAAAATGCAAGTAGAAAAATAGGGACCACTACGGTGGGAAGGTAACAGCGTTCCGTGCGCCTTTGGCGTCTAGTCACACCGGCCACATGACCACGGAGACGTCCTCGGACAAGCGCTGGTTCTTCGGCTTTGAAAGGTAGATGAGCACCGGCCCCTAGAGTTGGAAACAACTAGCACACATGTGCGGGGGAACCTTTACCTTTACCTTACCTTTTGAAAAAAAGCGCTTTTGGGACAACCATAACCTGGATAATTGAGAATCTCCTCAGACATGCAAGTTTTGCAAATAGTTCCTATATATTGGGAATCAGTTCAATTGCTGACTCTCCCACTTGATTTGCTTTGCTTTCTTTCATGGTCTCTGGGTTGCTTTGCTAACCTCGTGCATTAAATGATTGTCAATTGTTAAAATATTGGGTATAAGCTATTTTCTATGTTTATGCACAGAAGGCTTATATTGAGGACAAGCCCTTGTTAAGCATTAGCAACACTTAGACTTATATACCACTTCACAGTGCTTTACAGCCCTCTCTGCTTTACAGAGTTAGCATACTGCCCGCAGAAATCTGAGTCCTCATTTTACCCACCTCGGAAGGATGGAAAGCTGAGTCAACCTTGAGCTGGTGAGAATCGAACTGCTGGCAGTTGGCAGAATTACCCCACAATACTGCATTCTAACCACTGCACCACCATGGCTCACTTAAGGAACACTTTGTAAACTATTTCTGAGGAAGAGGGAGAAGAGAGCTTCCTATGATGGTTGCGTAGTGGCACTTTATTTCAGACCCAGATAAAGCTCTAACCCCAGAGAATTGCTTCATCTTTTTTTGTAGCTCCTCTTTATGTAGTTTGATGTTCTTGTCCTAATGATATTTGATTCACAAGCTGAATGTGTCAATGTTTGGAGTAGGCATAATTTGCTAGCTTATTTTCTCCAATCTAAGGCCAGTTTTTGGTACTCTTAAGGCTAATTATTGAAAGATCACAGAGATCACTTCTAACCAAGGTAGGCTCTGTTGACATTTCCAGTTGTGGTTTGTTGGTGGTTTTTCTTATGGGAACAAATATCCTGCCTATTTATGCATTATTTTCTGTAAAGATGGTCCAATTCCTCTTGCTTATTAGAAACAAGGACATTGCAAAGGGCAGATGCATATTTCATAGAATGTCTGGATTTCTCTGCAGTTGCCTATAATAAACTCAGGAATTTGCCACCCAGAGTTTTACATCCTAAATTTAATCTGGCTTCAATATTTAATATTTATTAATGATGGGAACTATGGGAGATTCCTAAGACATTAATTCATCTCAAATAAGTAATTTGGATGTCAAAAATTACTCAGTTAAAGAGCTTTTGATTTAACAATGGGTTGGAATAAAAATAGAATATTCCAACCTCACTGTGAAATCAAAAGTTCTTTAACAAAACAATGGCTGAGAGTTCAAAAGAATATTAAGATCCTTCTATGTCCTTATTATAAGACTTTTTCAGCATTTGCTAGAGGCCACAGAAAAAATGTGAAGGCCACCTTTTAATTCATTAATTGATTAATTATCCTAACTTTCTAACATCGAATTTTCGAGCCATATATCCTGTCCTTAGTTGTAGAATAAACTAATAAAGAAGTAGGTTTTTGTGGCGTCCAGTTTTCCTTAGAAACATGAAGGAAAAAGAGAAGAGGTTTGCCTCAGAGAGAAAAGTGGGAGGTTAGGTAGGTGCACCATCATGTTACGCTGGCTGTGATAATGTCATTGAAGTCCTACTGTCAAGAATGAAACTTTGACAGCTACACGGCTCTTTGTTTCAACTTGCCATTAGAGTAAGGCTGGTGGTGGAGAGGTGTTGCTTTAGAATTGGTTAGATAAAGAAATGAAACCTCTATGATTCTGCTTAAAACTATGAGAGCCTGAAACCTTTCCAAGGACACTGCAGTAGGTGCGGAGAGGAAGCAGACGGTTCCCATAGCAAAGTGAAATTGTTTACATGAACTATGTGAGAAGGTGGGGCTTTGGCCAGAGAAATTATTGTTTAATTCTATGAACTGGTATCTGAGAACCTCAGAGTTATATTTGCTTCGACATTACTATGCCATGTATTCAATAAACAGTAAGATTTTTGGAAATGGAATGAACCTGGAGTTTTATTTGGATTCTCAAGGTGGATCTTGACACCTACCTTTGTGTACTGACATCAACACAAATATTAAACTACTGCCATTGCAACCCTATGCCATACCAATAAGCCTGCCATAAATTGGAAGTAGGGTTGGGCCCAACCAGAAGGGAGTTTTCCCCAAAATGGCTCAGCCTAGTGCAGAAGTGGATCAGAACCAGACATGAGTGATGGATTTTCATGAAACGTTTATTGAAGTGCTTCAGCAAAGAGTCGTAGCTGCTAAGGGAGCTGAGACCCTGAAAAACACCAAAGCATGATCCTAAAGATGCGTTTTCATGAGGCAACTGGACTTTCTTGTTTTTCTCTGAAGACATTTCACTTCTCATCCATTAAGCTTCTTCAGCTCTGACTGGATGATGGGGAATAGAAAGATTTATATTCCTTGCAGACAGCCAGTCATTTGCATCCTTTTAGAGAGTTGAGGCCATTTGGAGGTTTACCTATGTCCTCAGAGCTATTTGAGTAGTGGAAATGGCTGTGGAACTATCTTGGAACTATCAAAAGGACTGTGATGTAGACAGGAGATAGACAATGTAGAATCCCTCCCCGTCTGTTGAGAGAGGGCTGTTCAGTTTTGACATAGGTGGTCTCTTTGACCCCTCTTTCAAACCAGAGGTCCTCTCTGTCCAAAATGTGGACTTTGCTGTCTTTGAAAGAGTGGCCTTTGTCTTTTAAATGCAGATGGACTGCTGACTCTGGTCCTGATAGGTTTGTTCTTCTATGTTGTGCCATGCGTTTATGAAGAGGTTGTTTCTTGTCCCCAAAGTACAGATTGGCACATGGCTCACTGCATTGTACTGCATATACCTCCAAGTAGCACTAACAACTTGCTAAGAGAATGCAAATGAACAGCTGTCTGCAAGGAATATAAATCTTTTCATTCCCCACCATCCAATCAGAGCTGAAGAAGCTTCTTGGATGAGAAGTGAAATGTCTTCAAAGAAAAAACAAGAAAGTCCAGCTGCCTCATGAAAAAGCATCTTTGGGATAAGCAACAGGGAGAAAGCAGAACTTTTAACTTGTTTTTTTGCATCTGTCTTTACACAAAGGGAAAAAACATACCAATCTATCAAAAATAGTGTCATAAAAAACAGAAGAGAAGCACAAGTTAAGCTAGGCAAGAAAATGCTAAGTGAGCATCTGTCCAGCCTAGATGAGTTCAAATCACCAGGACCAGATGGATTACACCTCAAGGTTATCAAGGAACTGGCAGATGTGATCTCTGAACTATATTTTTCAAAGATCCTGAATCAGTGGGGAACTACCAGAGGACTGGAAGAGAGCTGATGTAGTTTCCATATTAAAAAAAGGAAAAAAAATGGATCTAGGAAATTACAGACCTATCAGCCTGACCTCAATACCTGGGAAGATTCTGGAAAAGATAAACAATAAATCAGCGAGCACCTAGAGGCAAACAAAGTCATTATTAAAAGCCAGCATGGGTTTGTCAAAAACAAATCATGCCAGACAAATCTTATTACATTCTTTGACCAAGTGACAAAATTAGTGGATCAGAGGAATGCTGTGGATATAATTTACTTGGACTTCAGTAAGGCATTTGATAAAGTAGATCACAAACTACTACTTGATAAGATAGAAAAATGTGGGTTAGACAGAATCACCACCAGATGGATTCAAAGCTGGCTGACAGGCCGTACTCAGCGTATGGTCCTCAATGGAACTGCATCTACATGGAGGGAAGTGTGTAGTTGGGTGCCTCAGGGCTTTGTTCTGGGCCCAGTGCTCTTCAACATCTTCATCAATGATTTGGATGAGGGGATAGATCAGGAACTCATCAAATTTGCAAACACCAAGCTGGCAGGAATAGCCAACACTCAGGAAGATAGGCTTAAGATACAGGAGGATCTGGACAGACTTGAACACTGGGCGCTATCTAACAACATGAAATTCAATTGGTGAAAAAAGTAAGGTTCTACATTTAGGCAAGAAAACCCAAATGTACAGGTGTAATATAGGGGGTACCTTGCTCAACAGTAGTAACTGTGAGAGGGATCTCGGAATCCTAGTGGACAATCACTTCAATATGAGCCAGCAGTGTTCTGCAGCTGCCAAAAAAGCCAACACAGTGCTAGGCTGCATTAACAAGAGGGATAGAATCAAGATCACGTGAAGTATTAATACCACTGTACAATGCCTTGGTAAGGTCACACTTGGAATACTGCATCCAGTTTTGGTCACCACAATGTAAAAAAATGTTGAGACTCTAGAAAGAGTAGAGAGAAGAGCAACAAAGATGAACAGGGGACTGGAGGCTAAAACATATAAGGAACGGTTGCTGGAATTGGGAATGTCTAGTTTAATGAAGAGAAGGATAAGGGGAGACATGATAGCAGTGTTCCAATATCTCAGGGGCTGCCACAAAGAAAAGGGAGTCAAGCTATTCTCCAAAGCATCTGAAGGCATGACAAGAAGCAAAGGATGGAAACTAACCAAAGAGAGAAGCAACCTAGAACTAAGGAGATTTCTGACAGAACAATGAATCAGTGGAACAACCTGCCTCCAGAAGCGGTGAATGCTCCAACACTGGAAGTTTTTAAGGAAAGACTGGACAGCCATTTGTCTGAAATGGTATAGGGCTTTCTGTGTGAGCAGGGGGTTGGGCTAGATGACCTTCAAGGTTCCTTCCAACTTTTTATTATTATTATTACTATTATTATTATTATTATTATTATTATTATTATTATTATTATTATCATCATCATCATCATCATCATCATCATCATCATCATCATCATCATCATCATCTATGACCTGGATGACTCAGAATCTCCACAGACACCAAAGCATGATATTCTACCTTGATTTTATTCTGTGTCTTTTTGTCCCTACTTGTTGCTGCTTATCTGCTTATTGTCATATCTTGTAACTTCCTATATAATTTTAAGAATGTATTGCTACATTTCCTCTATTTCAACCTGACACATTATATAATTACATTCCTCTAAGTTATCACTCCCTCCCAAAAGGGGGATATATTGTTTCTTAGTGGGTGATCCATCGGAGTTGGTAAACAAAACCAAAAAAAACAAGACAAAACCAATGCTTAATAATATGTTGTCCTATGACTGCTACATTATACTGTATTGAAGTGGATATGTACAGGGAAATTAACTTTAAGATTCTAATAATAAAAAACAAAATATCTTAACCTGGAATGGTTTTATATGAGAATGAAATAGACACACTTTCTATAACAAGAATTTTTAGAACAAAGAATGGGTATAGTGATGACATTTGGAGAAAAAAAGAGTAAGAACCAGTTCTTGGCTTATGCTTTAATAATTAGCTGTGCCTTTGTATTCAGATCTGATCTTAATAAGATAATGTAGCACTTGGGGATGAAGATGCAGCCCAACAGGCCCGCACTGGAAGCCAAGATGGAGAAGATCTGCACAGCCACCATGTACTTCCCCTTGGTGCTCAAGTAGGTGGGTACAAAGGATATCCAGACAGTGCAAAAAACCAGCATGCTGAAGGTGATCAGCTTGGCTTCATTGAAGGCCCCAGGCAGATTCCGGGCCAGAAAAGCTACTGTGAAGCAGATGGCAGCGAGGAAACCCATGTAGCCAAGAGCAACATAAAACATGGCAAGAAATCCTTCGTTACATTGAAGTACAATATCTCCTGGTTGGGAGTGCATGTCAGAATCAGGAAATGGAGGGGAGACCACCAGCCAGATGCTGCAGATGACCACTTGGACAGTGGAAGAGCAAAGAATGATATAGTTGGCCAACCGCTTCCCCAGCCATCTCCTCACCCTGTTTCCTGGCTTTGTGGCCAGGAAGGCTAGCACAACTGTGATAGTTTTGGCCAAGACAGAAGAGATGGCAACTGAGAAGATTATACTAAAGGCTGCTTGTCGGAGAAGGCAGGTAGCTCCCCTTGGCTGTCCAATGAAGAGGAATGAGGTCAAGTAGGAAAGTAGAAGGGACAACAAGATGATGTAGGAAAGATCCTGGTTGTTTGCTTTGACTATGGCAGTTTCTCTGTATTTAACAAAGATTACTAAAACAAGGACAGTAGTTAAGGTCAAAAAGAGTGCAAGAGAAGCCAAGACGATCCCCAGATTATCATTGTAGGCCAGATAAGTTATTATTTTAGGAAGACATTTATCTTGCTCTTTATTTGAATTTTGATCTTCTGGACATTTGGTGCAATAATTTGCATCTGCAGAGAAGAAAAGTAGCACCTATCTTTAGCCACTACTGTATTATTTTTCATGACAATAGTTAAGTTAAATCAAACTAAGGGAAACTTTTATAGACTGTGAAGGGACATCTTTCTGCTTTTAAGTAGCAGTGGATGTCTGAAGTTAATGCTCATGATTATGTTCAGGTCAGCCAGTTCATCATCTCCAATCTTTCTTCCTATTGCATTGATTTTTAAGATGCATGATTTACCGGTACTTTAGATGTATAATTTATTTTGGAAACAGACTAAGAAACTATTAATCTTTTTGATGACTGACTGCTTTGCTCTGGACTTACCTTCCTGAGAGGAGAAGGTCCCCTCTGCACAGGGAACACAATCATAGCAGCAAACGGGCTTCCCTTCCTGACCCACTTTGAAAAATCCAGGTGCACAACTTTCCACACACCTGGAGGGAGGCAGACTCTGTGCAGAAAAATAGAGAACATAAAGGAATATATCATCATGATCATTGTCATGATCATCATCACGATCAACTTAGTTGTTGTCTATCCACTGCAGGATGAAAGGACTATATATTAGAGTTGATCTTAAAAAAAAAGAAATTGTAAGGCAGAGTTGACAAGGTCCTTAATGAGCAGCTTAAATCCAGGACAAAGCTTATTTAATTTAACCCAGGTCATTTAACTGAAGGACACAAATATCCTTTTTGTGAGATCAAAGGGATGGAGTCTAGGAGATTTTCTTCTTTTTCATTTGTAGATTTTGGAATAGTTTTCAATGGGAGATTATCTTTGTCTTGACTCTGTTGGCCTTTGAGAGAAATGGTAAAATGGAGCTTTTTCTGATATCCTTCTAAACAAGCAGCATAATATTTCAGGGGTTAGTGTCTTGTGCATGTTTTAGTTTTGAAAAGCACAAGATATGTGATTATAGTGGCCTACAATCAAATACACAAGCAGAGCAACAACAGCAACAAAATTAAATAATCTATCTCTTCCTGTGAATCTTCTGCCTCAATTTTTGCTATTTTTGCTATTGTTCATTTGTATTTGGTAGGAATTAAGACTGGTAGCTTCCCTGTCCACTTCTGTAAAATATGACAACTATGGAAAGTATTATACAGATTAAAAGAAAGGCATTGTTTGAACTCCTGAATCAACTGAAGAAGGAGAAACATGCAGTGGTGGGATTCAGCCAGTTTGCACCAGTTCAGCAGAATCGGTAGCTAATTTTTTGTTGTCCAGGCCCAGAATGGACTTCTGGAAGTGGCATCCACACAGAGAACCAGTTGTTCACATATTTGAATCCCACCACTGGAAACATGGAAGGTTGTGGCTTCTAAGACATTCTCTGCGATTACACTGAATCCTTGCAGACCTTCTCAAAATTTGAAGAAGTTGAATGAGAATGTGTTAAAGTATGATAAAACTGAAGTGGAGTAATAGAATTGTAATTAATAATCGCCCCTACATTCTTAAACAATTGTGTCCTCATAATCATTTCCTGGTCAATGACAAACTTGGCATCCTGGGATGTGTGTCTTGCAAAGCTCCCAAATTTCACTCTGATCACAGACTTGTTAGGGAACCGAAACCACTTCACGATGTCAAAGTCAGCTACCAGCTCTCCATTTTGGCCCAGATACACCCCATCCATGGAATGGTTGTAGAACTGGGGATCTTGTAGGGAAGGATGAAACTGGAATAAAAAAACATCCATGGTGATGCAGTGGTTAGAATGCACTATTGCAGGCTAATTCGACTCACTGCCAGGAGTTCGATCATCACCAATAAAAACTTGACTCAGCCTTCCATTCTTCTGCAGTTGGTAAAATTAGGACCCAGATTGTTGGGGGCAATATGCTGACTCTGTAAACCATTTAGAGAGGGATGTAAAGCACCGTGAGGCGGCATATACAGTAAGTCTAAGTGCTATTGCTATTGCTATTCACATGAACGAAACTCTACAGCCTTTTAAAAAGAACTAACATTTTATTCTATGCAATCCTGCCATTTTGGTGGAGAGGATGTGGGAGAATGGAGGAAGAGAGGAGTCACTGGAGACAAAAGAAATGCCCAGTTAGAAACCAGTTATAGGGCTGCCTAACTGGGAAAGACTGGTTAGGAGGGTGGAAAACTCCAAGTGAGGCTTCCAGATTTATTAGATAGCATCACCACCAAATGGATTCATAGCTGGCTGACAGGCCGTACTCAGCGTGTGGTCCTCAATGGAACTGCATCTACATGGAAGGAAGTGTGTAGTGGGGTGCCCCAGGGCTCTGTTCTGGGCCCAGTGCTCTTCAACATCTTCATCAACGATTTGGATGAGGGGATAGATGGGGAACTCATCAAATTTGCAGATGACACCAAGCTGGCAGGAATAGCCAATACTCCAGAAGATAGGCTTAAGATACAGAAGGATCTGGACAGACTCGAACACTGGGCACTATCTAACAAAATGAAATTCAATGGTGAAAAAAAGTAAGGTTCTACATTTAGGCAGGAAAAATCAAATGCACAGGTATAGTATAGGTGGTACCTTGCTCGATAGTAGTAAGTGTGAGAGGGATCTCGGAGTCTTAGTAGACAATCACTTCAATATGAGCCAACAGTGTGCTGCAGCTGCCAAAAAAGCCAACACAGTGCTAGGCTGCATTAACAGAGGGATAGAATCAAGATCAAGTGAAGTACTAATACCACTTTACAATGCTTTGGTAAGGCCACACCTGGAATACTGCATCCAGTTTTGGTCACCACGATGTAAAAAAGATGTCGAGACTCTAGAAAGGGTACAGAGAAGAGCAACAAACATGATTAGGGGGCTGGAGGCTAAAACATATAGGGAACGGTTGCTGGAATTGGGTATGTGTAGTTTAATGAAGAGAAGGGTGAGGGGAGACATGATAGCAGTGTTCCAATATCTCAGGGGCTACCACAAAGAAGAGGGAGTCAAGCTATTCTCCAAAGCACCTGAAAGCAGGACAAGAAGCAACGGATGGAAACTAGTCAAGGAGAGAAGCAACCTAGAACTAAGGAGGAACTTCCTGACAGAACAATTAACCAGTGGAACAACCTGCCTCCAGAGGTGGTGAATGCTCCAACACTGGAGGTTTTTAAGAAGAGACTGGACAGCCATTTGCCTGAAATGGTATAAGGTTTCCTGCCTGAGCAGGGGGTTGGACTAGATGACCTCCAAGGTCCCTTCCAACTTTTTTTTTATTATTATTATTATTATTATTATTATTATTATTATTATTATTATTATTATTATTATTATTATTATTATTATTATTCTGTGGAGAAGATCCTCTCATCTGGATGAAAGGATGGTACCTTTCTGCAGAGAAGAAGCAGGGAATAGGTCATTCTCCAGAAACACAAGAGTCCCATCAAAAATACCAACTGTTACTACAACGCCTGCAAGAATGAGGGTAGAACAACTGAGACTTTGGAAGGTTGACTATCATAAGATTCCAGATGCAGCAGAATCTAAATCACAATGAAGAAAAGAACTAGGAGTGACAAGATATTGGAGGTGATGTCACAGAGAGGAAGGCAGTCAACCTATTCTCTAAAGTACCTGAGGTCAGTTGCTTCTGATGGAAAGTTATCTAGGAGAGATCCAACGTAGAACTAAGGAGAAATTTCCTAACAAAGGAGAACAATTAACCGGTATAATGACTTGCCTCCAAAAGTTCTGGGTGCTCTGTTATTGGAGGTTATTACAAAGAAATTGGACAGCCATTTGTCTGACATGATATATAGGGTCTTCTGCTTAAGCAGAGGGTTGAACTAGAAGACCTCTAAGCAGTGCTTTTTTTGTAAAAGAAAAAGGTGCCGGAACTCACACATGTCATACAACCCGCCTTGCCTACCCTACAAGATTCCATCCAAAAAAGGTGCCGGAACTCCGTTCTAAGCGTTCTATGAGAAAAAAAGCCCTGCCTCTAAGGTTCCTTTCAACTCTATTATTCTGTTTTTTGAAGAACATTTTCCAATTGTCTTTTACTATCCTAGCCTTTCCCCTCCCCTCCATTCACCTATCATACAAACAGCATATTTAAGGTAGACAAGTCTTCTCCTTGATGCATCATGCTTAGGAGTATCTTATGAAAAGAATCCGACTTGTCCATGTGTTAAATTTCTCCTTAAAACCATTTATAAATAATTTAGCTGGAAGTGTCTTCAGCAGATGGAAAAGGAAATACCTGCCAAGGTTGTAGCCTTTCTACTTCCAAGGCCTTTCCACCTTCCTTCAGTTTCCTCCTCTTCCCTCTGGAGATAAAGGCCAAACTTAAGGCTCGCGTCATAGCCCAAATGGAGTTGTATACGTGATGGCTGTCAAGAGACAGGGTGCCTTCAATCTCCTCCTGTGGTAGACCTTCCATGTTTTCATTCTCTTTGCATCTCAACCAACTTTTAATGGCGACGGCAAGCTTTTTAAATGAACAGGGAAAAACTTTGTTGCCAAACTCATAGATTGAAGAAAATAAGAGATGAAAGCTGTCCTGTTTTATCTGTTTCTTTGCCTGGATGGAGATAGTGAAAATACTGTGAACATGTTGGAAAATTGGAATCTGGAGATTATATGTGAGATCCCCCATAGCTGTTACAATCCATATTTTTCCTATGGTAGGTTTTATTAACAACTCCAAAATTTGGTCAATAAATGCCATTCCGTAGAAATAGTGAGTTTGCCAGGTAACATCTGCATAGTAAATAAATACGTTGATTTGTTTCCATTTGTGATAGAAATCACTGGAAAAACTATATTGATTGGTATTGATTCCTGATAGGCTTTGTGAGAAAAGAACACAAATGCCACTTTGGGTGAGTAAAGGTCTGAGCGTTTTCAAGAATGTTTCTCCGTTGTCTGATTCTGGAGCAACGAGAGCAACTGAGGTCCATCTGAAATACTGGATCATTTTAACAATCCCTGTGTATTGGATTCCTTCCTTTGGGAGCATCCGATAGAAAAAAGGAAACTGGGTTTTATCATCCAGATCATTTGAAACAAAAGCATAAGAGATCTGCAGGAAATGGAAGGAATTGACAACGATCCGTAAAATGATTGTATGCACTAAACTAAACTTCCTGACAGTTAGAACAACTAACCAGTGGAACAATCTGCCTCCAGAAGTGGTGAATGCTCCAACACTGGAAGTTTTTAAGAAGAGACTGGACAGCCATTTGTCTGAAATGGTATAGGGTTTCCTGCCTTAGCAGGGGGTTGGACTAGATGACCTCCAAGGTCCCTTCCAACTTATTGTTGTTGTTGTTGTTATAATTATTATTATTATTATTATTATTATTATTATTATTATTATTATTATTATTATTATTATTATTATTATTATTATTATTATTATTTATTATTATATAATTTTAAGATGATGGTTACTATGCAGAAGTTTCATCTTTTATAAGGAGCACGCTTTTGTAATATATGAGTAACTTGAACCACAGTGATAGTGCAAACTTCCACACTTACTTGTGGTATTTTGTAGATGCTGACCATGGTTGCAATATGTTGGGAGAGGTCAGAATCGGTCCCTTCAAGGACAGCCAGGAGATTTTTCTGTCTTCCACATTTGTAATTTGGAACATTTGCCTCCCCACCAGAAAGCAGATCCAGCAAGGCTTCAGCATTCATCTCGGCATTGAAATGATTGTCATGGATGTTGTAGCCCAGAGTGATGTTGGGTAGGATGAGAGGATTCCTGTTGATCTCACGGCTGGCAATCAAGAAGGACAAGAAGTACCAGATATGTAGTTTTTGATGCCTGAAAAATAGATCTAGTCACAACTTTTCATTTTCTTCTACTTTCTCTGACATCCAGAGGGAGAAGTAGCAAATTTAATTCAGGAGGAAAAATATAGGTAGTCCTTGACTTACAACTATTAGTTTAGTGACTGTTTGAAGTTACAATGACACTGAAAAAGTGATTCATGGCCCTTTTCTACACTTATAACTGTTGCAGCATCCCCGTGGTCATGTGATCGAAATTCAGATACTTGGAAACTGGTTCATATTTATGACGATTTAGTGTTCTGTAGTCATATGATCACTTTTTGTAACCTTCTGACAAGCAAAGTCAATGATGAAACCAGATTCACTTAACAACCATGTTACTAACTTTAGAATTGCTATGATTTAACTTAATAACTGTGGCAAGAAAGGTCATAAAATGGGGAACAAATCTCACTTAAAAATTGTCTTGCTTAGCAATATAAATTGAACTACCTGTATGGCAGGCCTGAATGATATTAGATGGTACTTATGATTGGTAGAAAGGCTACAGACTGTGATACATCTGTCAAAAGGAAGTGATAAGACATTTAATTCACAAACACCAGGTGGCAGCCAAACGCCATGATCCCAAATTCTTAATCTACCCACACCAACACCAAACAACACTAGTTTGACTGGAACAACGTTAAAATCATCACCCACGCTGCCACCCACCACGTTCATGAGTTCATCGAAGCCTGGCACTCTACAGTTATTCCATCTGTATACAAATTGACCTACGAACCCCTGAGAAACCAAATCAACCACACAGCCAACCAGAGACACCACTAACCCTGAATAAATGACGCAAGCCTGCTGCTTCCCCTTCATCAGCAATTCACTTCCCAGTGACTGACCTGATGTAACCTCCCCATCACAAGACCCTCACTTGACTCACCTAGAACTGAAGCCCTTATAAACAGAAGAATACTGACACTGACATCCCCTAAACTCTGCTGAACATGTCACCTAACCTGATAACGAAATATTTGGAAACAAACCCACAAGCTAGGAGAATGAACCTTCACCCTCTGAAATTTATATGAAACATTGATACTGACCACTTGCAAAGAATCTGGGCAGCAAATGAGTACAAATTATTGCTTTCAACGTCTAAGCTAAGGAATAAATAGTGCAGACGCTGGAAAAACAAAATTGGTGAGTGTGTAACAAAAAGGTTGGATCATTCTCCCATATTTGGAGAAAGCAATTATGTTTGAAAAAGTTAGCAGTTGAAGGAAACCAGGCTGCCAAAGAACATGATGGCTGGACACTGTGAAAGCTGACCCCAACCAGAGCATAGAAGAACTCAAAGAAGTAGAGCAAGATTGGAAGATATGGAGAGACCTGGCCCATAGAATCGCCAAGAGTCAGATGTGACTGAATGGATAACCTCACAATTATCATCTTCACCTTCTTCTTCTTCATCATCATCATCAAGAAGAGAGTGACAAAAATTCAAGATAAAAAGAAAAGTAGTAGCCTTCCCAAATTCTGACTCACCAGCGGAAACGTTTGCTGGAAGGGATCTGGTTGAAAAGGTAAAGTGGATTTAGACCTTTCCTTGCAGTGACGACTCCTCCAAAGAGATAATCACCTGGCTTGAAATGGCTCTTCCACTCTGATGGATCTCGTTGTGAAGTCAAGGGGCATTTTGCCTTCAGCATGCCCCAAGGAATCGGGGGAAGAAGAAGCAGAAAAAAGAGGAGACTCCATCCTTGCATAGCTGGCATAGCCAGTTGCTCATCACAGTTAGGAAAAACAGAAAGAGATTCAAAGTAGCCTGAGCCTTTGTTGGCTTTCCTTAGCTTTAGGTATGAAGGCAATCCCTGGGCAGGAATCTTTTTAGTGTTGTGCCCTGGTCTTCAGGAACATTTCTGTGTTCAACAGGCTCAAGGCAAGGTAGCACCCTGGATTTGTCTCTGTTCTGCTATTTCTTTCTAAGACACGCTTGAGGAAAATCTCTAGAGATTTGTTCAGAAGGCCAACTAAACAAATTACAGAGAGAGGAAAATCAGTTCTGTTACATCCTGAATTCACTCACTGGGGAGATGGAGCCAGAGGGAAAAAAATCCCAAATGAACCAGATGTGCTTCCTGCATTTCTGATTTTTTCTGAGGGGATAAATTTAGCAGTTTTAAATACAGTTATTCCTCCTCCTCCTCCCCTTCGTAGTGTCAATCTTGATCTGGTCAGGATTGAACTCCTGGCAGTGAGCAGAGTCAGCCTGTAATACTACATTCTAACCAACATTGCACCCCAGTGTCTCAGTTAAGCGAATGGTGCAGTTGAGCATCTAGAGCCTCCCAAAACTGCCCACAACACTGCACTTGCACCAGCTGTAGCTTCTGATCCAGGAAAAGTCACAACCTGGACACAATGTGAAAAGACTCTTCTATCTGTGATTGCCACCTGCTGTTTGATCAGGAGACACAAGTCTAGGAGAAACCCCAAGTTGAGGACCAGGTCTGTCTGAAGTAGTCCCACCCAATCCAAAACTAAGGATGTCAAAATCCAGAATTTTGAAGCTCCGTTCACCCAAAGCAATTTCATCTTACCAGGGTTTAGTTTAAGCCTGTTGTCCCTCAACCAGGCCTTAGTCACCACAAGAGAGCAGCATCAGCATCATTTAGGTCACGGGGTGGAGTTATAGAGTTGAGCATTATCAGTATACTGATGATACCTCAACCAAAGGTGATGGATGATCTCATCTAGCAGCTTCATGTAGATGTTAGAAATGAGTGGAGAGAGTACCAAGCCCTGCGGCATGCCTTAAAAGATTTGCCATGGACTAGTTCGCTCACTTCATATCACCATCAATCGGGACCGGCCTTGGGCAGCACAAAACAGCGCTGCCCTACATGAGACCTGTTGTTGTTGTTAGCTGCGAAGTCGTGTCCAACTCATCGCAACCCTATGGACAACATTCCTCCAGGCCTTCCTGTCTTCTACCATCTTCTGGAGTCCATTTAAGCTCACGCCTACTGCTTCAGTCACTCCATCCAGCCACCTCATTCTCTGTCGTCCCCTTCTTCTATTGCCCTCAATCTTTCCCAGCATTAGGCTCTTCTCCAGTGAGTCCTTCCTTCTCATTAGGTGGCCAAAGTATTTGAGTTTTAGCTTCAGGATCTGGCCTTCTAAAGAGCAGTCAGGATTGAGACCTGTAGCCAGCCCAAAAGATGGTATCAAAGGCTCCTGAGAAGTCAAGGAGAGCACGGATGGTTGTACTATCCTATCCTGCTCTTGCTAGAGAACATCCACAAGGATGACCAAAGTTGTCTCTGTTCCTAACTGGCCCTGGATCCTGACTGAAAGGGGTCCAGATAATCTGTTTAATCCAGGACCCTCTATAGCTGCCAAGCAACCACTTTTTCTGTCACCTTCCTTAAAAAAGAAAGATGGGGAACTGGATGAAAATTGTCCAGGCACGTGGGTCAAGTGATGGTTTTTGAAGGAGAGGGTGAGCCAAGGTCTCCTTAAAAGTCTCCAGGAATGTTCCCTGCCTGCACCCACCTGCTAGTCACCATCATGGAGGGTTTCACCAACCAGGAGGGACAAAGATTTAATTAGCAGGAGGTTGCAAAGACAGCACTGAGGACTTTGTCCACATCCTCGGGTTCAACAGGTTCAAACTGCTCTCGTATAAGGGAATATCTTTCTCCAGGATCTGGACAGACTTGAACATTGGGCACTATCTAACAAAATGAAATTCAATGTTGAAAAAAGTAAGGTTCTACATTTAGGTAAGAAAAACCAAACATACAGGTATAGTATAGGTGGTTCCTTGCTCAATAGTAGTAACTGTGAGAGGGATCTCGGAGTCCTAGTGGACAATCACTTAAATATGAGCCAGCCGTGTGCTGCAGCTGCCAAAAAAGCCAACAAAGTGCTAGGCTGCATTAGCAAGGGGATAGAATTGAGATCACGTGAAGTGTTAATACCACTTTACAATGCCTTGGTAAGGCCACACTTGGAATACTGCATCCCGTTTTGGTTGCCATTGTGTAAAAAGATGTTGAGACTCTAGAAAGAGTACAAAGAAGAGCAACAAAGATGATTAGGGGACTGGAGTCTAAAACATATAAGGAACGGTTGCTGAAATTGGGTATGTCTAGTTTGATGAAAAGAAAGACTAGGGGTGACATGATAGCAGTAGTCCCCTTCAGGGGTTGCCTGTTTTTCTCCCTCCCTCATTACAAATATTTTCCCACCATTCTGCTCTTAATGCTGTGCAGCTCTTGTCCAGTGGTCTTTCAAGACATGGCCACTGGCAGCACAGCCACCAGCCACGCTGGCAGCCTGTCTCCCTCCCCTTGTCCCTGGAGGTGGGGGAGGGCATGGAGGGGGGAGGGAAGCAATGGATAAAGAGGGAGGGAAGGAAGGAAGGAAGGGAAGGGAAGAGAAGGAAGGAAGGAAGAATGAGGGGAGGGAGGGAAGGAAGGACTCTCATGCCGCGACCCTTCCCCAGCTTCATTTCTTACCTGTTTGTTGCTGCCACCTGTGTGCAAACCCAACCTGTTTTTTGTCCTTTTCTCTCTCACCCAATATATACTATTTGCTTCTGTATTTTCACATTTTATGTTATAAATGAATAAAACTAATAAAAAAGAACAGGGCTACTGATGTAATATGGGCAGAGAAATAATACTATTTCACCACTTTTATTGTCATAGTTTAATTTAATTTAATTTATTGATATTTCTATACCGCCCTTCTCCCGGAGGACTCAGGGCGGTGTACAGGGCAAGAATAAAAACACAGAAATTTACAAAAACTAAAAGATAATTAAATGCATGCCCGATTAAAATACAATTGATACATAGTAAAAAAAACCCCAATAGAAATGATAAAAAACCCCACCAATCCCCCCTCAGGCCAGGCCGGCTTGCTCGAACAAGTATGTTTTCAGATCGCGGCGAAAGGAGCGCAGATCGGGCGCCGTCCGGAGCTCAACCGGTAACTGGTTCCATAGCTCCGGGGCGCCCACAGAGAAGGATCTCCCCCTGGGGGCCACCAGTCGGCATTCTCTGACCGGTGGCACCTTGAGGAGGCCCTCTCTGTGGGAACGCACAGGGCGCAGGGAGCTTGATGCCGGCAGCAGATGTTCCCTGAGGTACTCCTTAGTGTAGGCCTTAATAGTGACTCTAAGTCATGCCCAGTTGGAGTCATCCTTAATTTTCCTCTAGTAGACCTCTAACATCCCTTAATCCTTTACAGAACCCACAACTCTTCCATGAACCAGGGGGAGCATCAGAAAATGAATAGAATAGAATTCTTTATTGGCCAAGTGAGATTGGACACACTAGGAATTTGTCTCCGGTGCATAAGCTTACACTGTACATATAAAAAGCAAGGTCATAATCATAGGTCATAAATCATAGTTACAATTATTAACCATAGGTTACAAACAACAAAATCATAAGGAGCCAATAGGAGAGGATAGTAGTTAAGATGAGAAGATGAGAAAAGATGAGAGTTGAGACAGTGCTGTGGGAATCAAGTGTTCAGCAGAGTGATGGTACGGGGAAAAAAACTATCTTTATATATGGTTGGTTTGGCATGAAAAGCTTTCCTGAGAGGAGAAGTTGAAATAGATTGTGTGTAGGATGTGAGGGGTAAGTAGATATTTTCTCAGCGCTCCTTCTGGTTTGTGCAGCATACAAATCCCCAATGGAAGGCAGGCTGGTTGTGATTGTTTTTTCTGCAGTCCTATCTATTTATAGAATTCTGTACCTGTTCTGTTTGGTTGCTGTGCCAAACCAGACATTATTGAGGTACAAATGATGGATTCAAGAATTCTTTTGTAGAACTGTATCTGCCGATACAGTAATCTGTAATCTGATGGGTAATCTGAGCTTTGTGAGTTGATGCAGGAAGAACATTCTTTGCTGTGACTTTTAATGATGGTTCTAATATTAGGTGACCATTTCAAGTCCTTGGACATAAGAGAACCAAGAAACCTGAAGGTCTCTAATGTAGATATTGTGCTGCCTAATATTGTAAGAGATGGTAGAATAAGAGAGCTTCTTCTAAAAACTATTACCCTCTCTACAGATTTGAGAGTGTTCAGCTCCAGATTGTTCTGGCTGAACTACAAGCCCAGCTGATCTACCTCTTGTCTATATGTCCAGTTGTGTTTTGTAAAAAAAGCACCTTTGGGACCTGCAATGCCATATCATAAAAATGTAACATCAAGCCCTGATCCACTGGCTGCTACAGAAAGGCAGGTCAATATATAGAAATATATATAATAATATATATAATATATGTATAATAATAATTTTAGATTCTATTTTGGAAAAATTAGTCAAACTATGTGGCTATCAAGAATAGGGAATGTACAGGTAATCAAACATAAAAATAATTAATTGTGAGAGCTGAAATACTAGTCATAAATTTGCATTGCTTTTGACATCCTAGAATAAAAATAATATTTTTCATTACAAGACTTTTTAGAACATGGTCTTTACATGAAATGGTGACTTAGGTTTTCACAGTGAGTTGCTCTTTTGTATTCAGAGCTGGTCTTAATAAAATAATGTAGCATTTAGAGATGAAGATGCAACTCAGCAAGCCAGCACTGGAGGCCAAGATGGAAAAGACCTGCACAGCCACCATGTACTTCCCTTTGGAGCTCAGGTAGGCTGGCACAAAGGAGACCCAGACACTGCAGAAGACCAGCATGCTGAAGGTGATCAGCTTGGCTTCATTGAAGGCTCCAGGTAGATTCCTGGCCAGGAAAGCCACTATAAAGCAGATGGCTGCCAGGAATCCCATGTAACCGAGAGCAACATAAAACATGGTAAGAGACCCTTCGTTGCACTGAAGCACAATCTTTCCTGGTTGAGACTGCATGTCAGAATCAGGAAATGGAGGAGAGACCACCAGCCAGGTGCTGCAGATGACCACCTGGACACTGGAAGAAGAAATTATGATGGAGTTGGTCAAACTCTTTCCAAGCCATTTTCTCACTCTGTTTCCTGGCTTTGTGGCCAGAAAAGCCAGCACAACTGTGATTGTTTTGGCCAAGACAGAAGAGACAGCCACGGAGAAGATGATACTGAAGGCAGTTTGTCGGAAAAGGCAGGTAGCTCTCTTTGGTCGTCCAATGAAGAGAAATGCGGACAAGAAAGCAAGCAGGAGAGAGGTGAGGAGGATGTAAGAGAGGTCCCGGTTGTTGGCTTTGACTATGGGAGTTTCTCTGTATTTAATAAATATTGCTAAAACAAGGGTAGTAATAGAGGTCAAAGAGGATGCAAGAGAAGTTAAGATGGTCCCCAGATTGTCACTGAAGGCCAGGTAAGTTATCTCCTTAGGGAGACATTTATCTCGCTCCTTATTTGGATGTTGATCTTCTGGACATTTGGTACAATAATCTGCATCTGAAGAGAGAAAAATAGTACCTATCATATCCAGCCACAAGCCTAGCTTTTCTATGCCACCATCAGAGATGGTTCATGGCTAAAATAGGAGAAAAATCAAAGTTACAGTTTTAGGGACTGTGATCAGCAGTATTAAATCGCAGGGCATTTTTCTGCTTTTCAATGTGGGGGCTCAGATTAATGAATTGCCAGTTCATCATCTTTCTATTCAGGTTAATTTTATTAATATTTATGTTTTGTTGAATAACAAAGCATTGCTGCAAGATGGATTTGTAGCTGGCTGACCCACTGCACTCAACTTGTAGTCCTCAATGGAACCTTATCTACATGAAGGGAAATATGCAATGGGATACCCCAAGCTTCTGTCTTGGGCCCAGTACTCATCAATATCTTCATCAATATTTTAGTTGAGGGGATAGAAGGGGAACTCATCAGATTTATAGATGACACTAAGCTGGAAGGTGGGAAGGTAACAGCGTTCCGTGCGCCTTTGGCGTCCAGTCATGCCGGCCACATGACCACGGAGACGTCCTCGGACAAGCGCTGGCTCTTCGGCTTTGAAACGGAGATGAGCACCAGCCCCTAGAGTCGGAAACGACTAGCACGCATGTGCGGGGGAACCTTTACCTTTACCTTTTAAGCTGGAAGGAGTAGCCAACACTCCAGAACATAGGCTCAAGATTCAGAAGAATCTTGACAGACTTGAACACTGGGCCCTGTCTAAGAAAGTGAAATTCAATGGTGAAAAAAGTAAGGTTCTACATTTAGGCAAGAAAACCAAATATGCTACATCACTGGAGGTTTTCAAGAAGCGATTGTACAGCTATTTTGGCACAGTTCATTGGCCAAAATGAGCAGGTCTTCTCCAACTCTGCTATTCTGCTATTCTGTCATTCTTTTATTGAAGGACTGCTTCACTCTGGATTCACCCACCTTCCTGAGAGGAGAAGGTCCCTTCTGCACAGGGAACACAGTTGTAGCAGCACACGGGCTTCCCTTCCAGGCTCTCCCTGAAGTATCCAGACTGACAACTTTCCACACACCTGGAGGGAGGCAGACTCTGAATGCAAAAGCCGGAACATAAATATTAGGGTTGCTATCAAAGGAAAGGAACAGTAGAGTCAGGCCAAACTCTATTTAAATTTAAGACGCTAACAAAGATTAGGTCCATTTAATGGAAGTAGCAGTTTATGCAGGGAATCTGCCTTCTGTGAGATCAGAGCTGAGTCTAGGAGATTTTCTTCTTTTTTACCTGCAGACTGTGGAATAATTTGTAGTTGGAGATTATTGTATGTTTACCTCAACTTTGTTGGCCTTTGAGAGAAATAATAAAATAGAGCTCTGCCTGAAATCCTTGTTAAGAGCCGGCATAGCATCATAACAAATGTTTATTGTATTAAACAGGAGTCAAAGGATCGTGTAAGTCCAAACTTACAAAAAAAGATACAAGCAAACTGTGTGTTCCTGTGAATATGTTGCTTTTTTGCATATTTGTCTATTGTTCGTTATCAGTTGGAGTCTGCAGGTATCTTGGAACAGGTCTGGGACCATTTGCTGTGGACAACAAACTGTGGACAACTCACTGCAGAACAAAGCACCACAGCCAACTTGCCACGGGACAATTTGCCGCAAGACAAGTGTTACCCTAATATCGAAGAAATGGTGGCATAGAATAATTAAAGAAAGGATACAAAAGGAGGAACAAAATGAAATGTATATGACAAAAATAATATAATTTTTAATTATGTTAAATAATTAAATTGAATTGTTGCATTGTTCTGTGGTGAGTTGGGCATGGTGAGATGTCCTATTCCATCTGGAGACTGGTGGCTTTGCAGTCCACATTAGTAACACACCCCAATTATAGAAAGTGTTATGAAAATAAAAGGCAATGGCATTGTTTGGATTGAGAATCCAAAATCTCTGAATCAGGAATAGTAGCAAAATATGTAAGCCACAATGGTTGGGAAAGGATCCTTCCTAGTCTTCTGAAACGCTGATTGACTTCAGAGACTTTAAAGCAACTTTATTAAACAGATGACAATGCTGAAGTGGTAAAATAGGAATGCAATAGTTTCCCCCACCTTGTTAAACCTTTGGGGCCACAAAGCAGCTTCCTGGTCAATGACAAAGATGGGTTCCTGGGATCTCTCTCTTGCATAACTCCCAAATTTCACTCTGGCTACAGACTTGTTGGGGAACCATAACCAGTTCACAATGTCAAAATCAGCTGCCAGCTCGCCGTTCTTGCCTAGATACACCCCGTCCATGGAATTGTTGTAAAACCAGGGGGTTTGCAGGAAAGGATGAAACTAGAAAAGGAAGCACAGTGACATCAACAAGAAAAATCCTGAGCATTTTATAGAAGAAAGAATCAGTCTCCATGGTATGATTCCCAAGTTTGGGTCCTTCAGTCCGCTAGAAAAGAAAATACTTTCACGTCAAGGAAGAACATGGACATGTTTGTCCTGGCTTTCTAATGCAGTGGTTTTTCAGCTTTCTAGATATTTATGCCAATTGATTAGTGGTTCCCTAATCAAATAGCTATGAAACATCTTTGTCTGGAGAAGTCCAATTTTTGTCTTGAGTACTTTTTTCTAGTATGTGTTACGAGATGTGGAAATTAAACCCTTCTGATGGATACTTACTCACCATTGTACATTTGCCTCCAAAATTAAAAAATATTTCTAAAATAAATCATGACCTGTACCTATACTTACAGTATTAATGTAATAAAATATAAAAATGAAATATGATAAATATAAAATATAACATAGATAAAAATAAAAAAAAACAAAATACAGAAAAAATAAAATAAATGAAATATAAAGAATAAAATAAAATCGTGCAGAATCAATTTCAAAAGCAATAATTAGAATAGAATACAGCTGGAAGGGACCTTGGAGGTCTTCTAGTCCAGCCCTCTGCTCAAGCAGGAAACCCTATGCCATATACAGAGCCGTGGTGGTGCGATGGTTAGAATGCTTTTATCACAGGCAAATTCTGTCAACTGCCAGCAGTATGATAGTGACTAAAACAGGATGCAGTATTCCAGGTGTGGTCTTACTGAGGTTTTATAAAGTGGTACTAATACTTCACATGATTTTGATTCTATGCCTCTGTTTTTGCAACCATTATATACTCTGATTTATATAATCACGATGTTCAGCAGAGATTTGATTGATAGACTAGCAAATACCTGCCAAGGCTGTATCCTGTTCAGTTCCGAGGTCTTTCCATCTTCTTTCAGCATCCTCCGTCTGGAAATGGAGATCAAGGCAGTGCTTAGGGCTCGTGCCACAGCCCAGACAGAGTTGTAAATGTGATGGCTGTCCAGAGAAAGGCTGGCTTCAATCTCCTTCGGCTTTAGACTTTCCATTTTTTCATTCTCCCTGCATCTCAACCAGCCTTTCACGGAGAATACAGGTTTTTCAAAGGAACACGGAAAAGCTTGGTTGCCAAATTGCAGGATTGAAGGAACAAATGAAAGTACATTATCTTTTATCCATTTCCTAGTCTGGATGGAAATGGTGAAAATACTATGAACACGTTGGAATTTTTGATACCGCATATTATAAGTGAGATCCCCCATGGCTGTCACAATCCAGACTTTCTCAATTGAAGGAGTCATTGAGACATGCAGAATTTGGTCAATGAATGCCATTCCATAGAAATACTCAATTTGCAACATGGTCTCTGCGTAGTAAAGAAACACATTGACTTGCTTCCATTTAAGATATAAATCAAATGTTAGCATAAATTGATTGGTACTGAATCCTGATACGCTTTGTGAGAAAAGAGCACAAATGCCATTTTGGCTTAGTAAAGGTCTTAATGTTTTCATGAATGTTTCTCCGTTGTCTGACTCTGGAGCAACGAGAGCAACTGAGGTCCATCTGAAATACTGGATCATTTTAACAATCCCTGCATATTGGATTCCTTCCTTTGGGAGCATCCGATAGAAAAAAGGAAACTGCTTTTTATTATTCAGGTCATTCGAAACAAAAGCATAAGAGATCTGCAGGAAATGGAAGGAATTGACAACAATCTGTAAAATGATGATGTACACTAAAGTATATAATTTGAAAATGATGGCTATCATGCAGAAGTTTCATCTTTTATAAGGAGCACACTTCTGTAATATATAACTAACTTGAACCACAGTGATAGTGAAAATCTTCACACTTACTTGTGGTATTTTGTAGATGCTGACCATGGTTGCAATATGGTGTGAGAGGTCAGAATCGGTCCCTTCAAGGAGACCCAAGAGATTTTTCTGTCTTCCACATTTGTAATTTGGAACATTTGCCCCCCCACCAGAAAGCAGATCCAGCAAGGCTTCAGCATTCATCTCGGCACTGAAATGATTGTCGTGGACGTTGTAGCCCAGAGTGATGTTGGGTAGGATGAGGGGATTTCTGTTGATCTCACGGCTGGCGATCAAGAAGGACAAGAGGTACCAGATATGTAGTTTTTGATGCCTGAAAAATAGATCCAGTCAGAACTTCTCATTTACTTCCACCTTCTCTGAAATCCAGAGGGCGAGTAGCAAATTTTATTCAGGAGGAATAATGTAGGTCATCCTTGACTTACAGCTATTAATTTAATGACTGTTTGAAGTTACAATGACACTGAAAAAAGTTACTCATGACCCTTTTCTACACTTACAACCATTGCAGCATCCCCATGGTCATGTGATTGAAATTCAGATACCTGGCAACTGGCTCATATTTATAATGATTGAATATCCTGGAATCATATGATCACCTTTTGTAACCTGACAAGCAAAGCAAATGATGAAACCAGATTCACTTAACAATCATGTTACTAACTTAAGAAGTGCAACCATTAACTTAATAACTGTGGCAAGAAAGATTGTAAAATGGGGGGGGGAAACCTCACTTAACAATTGTTTTGCTTAGCAGCAGAAAGTTTGGGCTAAATTGTGGTCATAAATCAAGGACTATCTGCATGATAGGCCCGAATGACATTAGGTGGGATGGTCCTCATGATTGGTAGAAAGGCTGCAGACTTTGAGACATCTGTAAAAAGGAAGTGATGAGGAATTTAATTAACAGATGAAACATTGATGCTGACCACTTGTAAAGAATCTGGGCAGTAAACGAATAAAAATATATTGCCTTCAACCTCTGAGGGATAAATGGTGCAGAAACCTAACAAATAAAATATTGTATGATAAAAATGGATGCAGAATTTAGACACAGCAATGGAAAAGCAGCAAAGGGATTTTAAAAGGAAAAATAAAATGGAATTTACAGTGAAGGAAGCAGTGCAAGATAGGAAGAGATGGAGAGACATGGCCCATAGAAGCACCGACAGTTCAACATCTTCATACATCTTCATGTTTTAAATGGATCATTTTTTTTCTGTTATTGCTAATTTTGCTAGATCTGGATCTGTTTTGCTTTGATTGTGCTATCCTGAGTAATTTGAAGCAATTTAATAAAGTGACTGGCTCATTGCTCATTCGCAGCTGTAATTTCTGTAGGGCAAAATCCCATGACTCATTTTTACTCTGGGCGGTTCTGTGTATCTTAACTCTGTTGTTAAAAAATTGCAAGCAACAAGCCAGGATGAGCTGCAAGAGACTGAATGCAAACTGGCCGCAAGAGACTGAATGCAAACTGGCCTCAGTGACATTAACTTCTTCCCATGATTTCCCAAACCCAAATTTCCCCTTCCCTTCTCTCTTTTTGCTGATCACCAACAAAAACAAATTTTAAGCATTAGGTGGGGATGCCTCCGGTTCTTGTCTGCTCTGCCTGTCCTTGAAGGATTCCTTGCCCAGACAGCTGCAGGGAAAAGGGAGGAAATTGACCAAGGGACTTTGGGATCTAAGAAGATCCCCAGGATTCGGTCTAGTATTTATAAAGCCTTAGTAAGACCACACTTGGAATACTGCATCCAGTTTTGGTCACCACAACATAAAAAGGTATTGAGGTTCTGGAAAGAGTGCAGAGAAGAGCAGCAAAGATGGTTAGAGAATTGGAGAATAACACATGTGAACAATGGTTGAGGGAATAGAGTTTGTGTAGCCTAGTGAAAAGAAGGATGAGGGGCGACATGATAGCAGCATTCCAGTTTTGAGGGGCTCCCACAGAGAAGAGGGGGGCAACGTTTTGTCCCAAACACCAGAAGGTAAGACAAGGATTAATGGATGGAAACTAATCAAGGAGAGAAGCAGCCTGGAATTAAGGAAAAAATTCCTAACAGTGAGAACAATGAACCTGTGGAATGGCTTGCCTTGAGATATTGTGGGTGTTTCATCACTGCAGGTTTTGAATAAGAGACTGGAAACCCACTTGTCTGAAATTGTATAGCATCTCTTTTTTTTTTATTAAAGAGTTTTACAAAAACAAGATTTTACAATATATCCCCAAATCCCCCCCACCCCAAACCCCCCCACTTCCCAGAGCTAAATACAGGATTATAGTTATAATAATCATATTCTAAATAAAAATTATGCATAATATACAATTAACCAAATTCATAATGTGCTTTAACTCCCCTTTAACATAGATACATACAAAGTACCAATAACAATATCCCTCTAAAATCTACTCATAAGCTAAATGGAACTTTTTAGTCCGATATTTATTCTGAATATAATCTATCCATCTCCTCCAAACTGAAATATATCTTTCCTGTGAATGATCTTTCAAGTAAGCAGAAATCTTAGACATTTCTGCAAGATTCGAAACTTTAAACACCCATTCTTCTACAGTGGGCAAATTATCCTTCTTCCAATATTGTCCCACCAGTAACCGTGCTGCCGTTATCATGTTCAACATCAAGTTAGTTTCTTTAACATCGCAATCTACAACAATACCCAATAAAAACAATTGCGGGCAAAACTTTATCTTTCTCTTAAAAATCTTTTGAATGTTCCACCAAATTTTAACCCAAAAAGCTTTTATATTTCTACAAGTCCACCACATATGAAAATAGGTGGCTTCTAAACTACCACATCTCCAACATTTAGACTGTAAGTTAGGATACATGTTAGACAACTTCTTGGGATCCAGATGCCATCTATAAAACATTTTATAAAAATTTTCTCTTAAGTTTTGAGCCTGAGTAAATTTAACATTTCTGACCCAAATTATCTCCCAAGTGTCCAGCGAAATTGGTTCCTGAATATTTTGTGCCCTGAAATTGTATAGCATCTCTTGCCTGAGCAGGGGGTTGGACTACAAGACCTCCAAGATCCCTTCCAACTCTGTTGTTTTGTTGTGCTGTTATTCTATGTCATTATATCATTTACTGAAAATGGCTTCTGGCAGTATCTCCGTTGGCAGACCCAGTTTTTGTCATCAGGAGGGAAACTTTCTAACTTCCCCAAATATCTTTATAATTTGAGAACCTCTGCTCAACCTCCCTCCTCACTGTAATCCCTCGCCAATTTCTCCCTGCTTCATTTCTTTAGTGTCTGAGCTTTGTTGTCCGGAAACCAAAGGAAACATTTTGATTTTCAAAGTGAGGAAACTGAGAAGGACACACTTCAAAATATATAAAGTTGTCCTGGAGCTACTTAAAGAGAAGATTAAATCAATAATATTTATTTATTTATTATTTCAGCTATCTGTGCCACCCATCTTGGCCAATCCCAGCTTGAGTTGGTATCCCAAATTATTCTTCTGACATCCCCAACTTCCACACCTGTGGGAAATGAGAACTCAAGGGCCCAAAATATCTAGGAAGAAGCATTTTGGACACAGAGGCACTCCAGATATTTTCATCAGCATACATGTTTTTTTTTGCTTTTTTCTGAAAATCAGACAACATTGGTCCAAAGGAATTTCTCCAGCTGAAATAGCAGGCTGGGCATTTGATGCTAAGGTAAGGAAATTCAGGGGATGATACATCTCCAAATCCTTTCTCACCACCAGAAACAATTTAGGAGGGACAAAACAATGAGAAGAGAGTAAAATCAATTCAAGGCTAAAAAAAATAAAAGCCCCTAGCAACCGATGAACTCTGAGAAAATATCATTCCCAAATTGTGACTCACCAGCGGAAATGTTTGCTGGAGGGGATCTGGTTGAAAAGGTAAAGTGGATTTAGACCTTTCCTTGCAGTGAC
Source organism: Vipera latastei (assembly GCA_024294585.1). Taxonomy (NCBI): domain Eukaryota; kingdom Metazoa; phylum Chordata; class Lepidosauria; order Squamata; family Viperidae; genus Vipera; species Vipera latastei. The sequence goes on from CM044355.1 coordinate 293,731,372, forward strand.
GATTCCTCCAAAGACATAATCACCTGCCTTGAAATGGTTCATCCACTCTGATGGATCTCTTTGTGAAGTCAAGGGGCATTTTGCCTTCAGCATCCACCAAAGAATCAGGGGAATGAGAAGCAGAAAAAAGAGGAGATTCACTCCTTGCATAGCTGGCAGAGCCACTTGCTCCTCACAGCTAGGAAAATAGAAAGGGATTAAAAGGAGTCTGAGCCTTGGTTGGCTTTCCTTAGCTTTAGGTAAGAGAAGGGAAGGAATTTTCTTCTCTTATGCCCTGGTGTTCAGCAACATTTCTCAGGCTTCAACAGGCATTTACACTGCTCTGTTTCCAGGCTTAAGGCAGGATATCAGCCTGGGTTTTTCTCTGCTTGGCTATTTATTTTAAGACAATCGTGAGAAAAATCTCTGGAGATTTGTTCAGAAGGCCAACTGAACAAATTAGAGAGAGAGGAAAATCAGCTCTGTTGCATCCTGAGTTCACTCACGAAGGAGGGCAGAGGAGATGGAGCCAGAGAAAAATTTCCCAAGTGGACCAGATGGGGTTCCTTCATATCTGAAGTTTTCTGAGAGGATAAATTCAGCAGTTTTAAACACAGTTTCTCTTCTTGTTCTTTGTTAAATAGCAGGTTCTTTGGTGCAGGAATGAAGACGTGAATCTGAGTACAAGGTAACTCATAGTTTATTTCGTGCAGAAACTGTACTGGGGAAAAGGCTGCAACTAGCCGCAATATATAGTCTAGCCCCTAGGTGGCAGCCAATAGGTTTGAATCAAGCATTGCCGCCTGGAGATAGCCAATTGCAGCACAGGAGACTTGTAGTCTGGGTTGCTGGAGAGCCGTTAGCTGCTCCAGCAACCCGTGTGGTATATTTTAAGAGCCCAGTACATAACACCCCTCCCCTCTTAGACCAGACCATAATAACACCAATTAGTCTCAACAATTGTCAAGACTCATTATCCAAACACATTAAAATAAAAGGGATAGTAATAATAAAAGTAAAAAAAAAAACAATTTAGGTTACAATGTTATTAAACAATGTCTCAATGAATAGGCTTCAAAAATGGCACTTTTAGACAGTTACATCATAGCACTAGTTTCTGTAGTGTAGCGGCAACAGGAATTACAACAATATATAGCTCTTTATTTTACAAAGTAATCTGCAAGATATGAAGGAGGCTTGTGTGCCCTAGAGGAATGCCTTGGAGTTCCCATCACTTTGTGGTCTACCAGCTTACCCAATGGGCTAGGTAGACTTGTGTCCCTTTGTGCTCCTGAGTCAAGGGGATTCGCTGCACTCTGGCTGGCCTCTCCAGGTTGGCCCACCCCAGAGTCAGACTGTTCGGCAGAGTAGGCACAGCAGTTGCTGAAGTTTGGTTTGCTTGTTCCTTAAGGGGACCCATGTTGCACTCCAGGGCTCCCCAGTTCTCCCTCCGGTTCTGCCTCAGTTAAGAAGAAAAAGTCCTGATAGTCCATGTGAGGACTGGCTTGGCCACAAGTTTGAGGACCTTGGGGGGACTTATGATGCAGTCCTCACTTAGTGGCCATTCTGGAAACCGTTTCCTGAGCTAATCAATGTGTTGTCTGACAACTCGCCCTCCCTCCAACCCCACTTCATAACATAGGTGTCCGGATGCCTTGGTAATTTGACCAGGAACCCACAGATTCCCATGACCATAGTTCCTGGCCCAAACCCAATAACCCATGTGCAGCCCCCTCAGGGGTTTTGGTCGAGAGCTTCTGCTGCCACTCTATCTGGATGCAACCTGTCCAGTTTAGTAATCAAACGCCTCTCCCAACGTAGTTCTGCAGGACTTTTGCCTGTAGTAGTGCAGGGCGTAGAATGCTGGCAGAGTAAAAAATCTGCCAATCTGTGATGCCAGTCACCTGTGACAATGCAGTTGAGTGCTTCCTTTGTTGTCCTCACCATGCGTTCAGCTTGACCATTAGAAGATGGATGAAAAGGCACAGACGTTGCATGTCTGATGAGATTAGCTCTAAGGAAGGCCTGAAATTCAGCAGCAGTGAATTGGGCCCCATTGTCTGAAACTAAGACATCTGGCAACCCATGTGTTGCAAAGAGTTTTCTCAGCACCTGGATGGTCCTAGCAGTAGTCATGTTAGGAACTGGAATTACTTCCAGCCATTTGGAGTGGTTATCCACTACTATAAGGAAGAGCTGTCCCTGAAAGGGCCCAACGTAGTCTATGTGAACCCTAGACCAGGGAGTGTGCGTTTCCTCCCACCTGTGAACTGGAGCCTGTGGCATTTCAGGCCTAGATTGCTGGCATGTATAAAAAACATGGACTTGAGCCTCAATGGCCTTATCAAGGCCAGGCCACCAGAGGTAGCTTCTAGCTAAAGCTTTCATTCTGACAATGTCTGGATGGCCTTCATGTAATGATTGTAAAACCCTGTGTCTTAGGGAAGTGGGAATTATGACTCTCTTTCCCCATAAAATGCATCCTTTATGGGCAGATAATTCATGCCTCCTGACAAAATAACTCTGAAATTTTGAGCCAGGACTTTTATCCAACCAGCCTGTGTATACCCATGACAACACTCTACTAAGTATTTTATCTGTGGCAGTTTCAGCAGCAATGTCCCCTGCATGGAGGGGAAAATCAGGTATGTCCTGTATGGACAATATTCTAGCAGCTGGAGCTGAATCTGGATCCATTAGTGGCAGTGGTAGTCTGCTGAGGCCATCAGCATGGCCCATTTCCTTGCCCGGTTTGTGAATTAATTTAAAATTGTATGCAGATAGGAAAATAGACTATCTCAGCATTCTTGGAGATAGTATGTGGGAGGTTTGTTTTTCTGTTGTGAAAAGTCCCAACAGAGGTTTGTGGTAAGTGTATACCGTGAAATCCCTGACATATGAGCTTATCGATTTCAGAATCAATTTTATGTTTTAAGGCAAAGGGGACTCTACGAGGCTTAACCCTGATTGGAACTACATTGGAATCTAACTTAAATGAAATAGGCGGGCCTGTGTATGTGCCTAGAGTTGAATCAAAAACATCTGCATATTCCTCGCATACTGATGCGAGGTCTGCAGTTTGTGTCCGGTTTATGCCAGTAATCTGAATACCTAAGGCATCAAACCAATTGAGTCCAATGAGACACGTTCTTTGGCCCCAGACTACTATTACATCCATGTGCCCCAAAGACCTTTTAAACTTTACCAACAAAGTGGCTTCTCCCATAACTTTAATGTGAGCATTTTGAAAATCCATTAGGATTATATCTGAGGGTCTTAGTTTGGCCCAATTGTTACTGCGCCTACACAGGAAGTTAAAAGTGTCTTGAGAAATAATTGAAACTGCAGAGCCAGAGTCCAATTCCATCTTACATGGAACTCCTTGTAACTCTATCATGAGCTTAAGTTTGGGTTTGAGGGGGCGTCGAGCCCCGGTGCGGCATACGCTTCTACGGCTTCTGAAAAAACCCACATTAACTGGACCCGGGGTCCCAGTACCTCTCCTAGTTGGTTCTTCTGACTGGTGTTTGGGTGGCTAGTCTCTCTGGCGAGCTCTGCAAACCACTGCGATGTGGCCTGTCCTTCCGCAAGCTCTGCACATGACTGATTGAAATCTGCAGTTGGCGCGAAAATGGTTGCCGCCGCACCCCTTACATCTCAGTAAGAGAACTGCCTTGTAATTGTCCTCTCACTGCTGGCTGTTTCGGTGTTGCGTGTTGGTCTGCTTTTGGAGTCGGTTGATTTCAGTTTCTTCCTCCTCCTCAGAGAATTCTTCGGTGCATTTGGTGTCCTCACAGTGGACCGTTTCTTCAAACTTGGTCAATTTGGCTGGCTGCACTTTTTGAATGGCGCCCCCGGCAGCTTCGTCGGCCATCACCTCATCTTGTGATTCAGAAAATGTTACATTTGGCCTAGCAAAGAGTCTCTGCTGAAGTGTTCTGTCCTGTAGGCTGCAGATGAGCCGGTCTCGTAGTCGGCCTTCTAAATTTGAAAATTTGCCTCAGGCCCGCTATGAACCTGGAAGCTGATTCACCCGGTTGCTGCACACTTTGGTTGAACTTGAACCACCAAGCCATTCCAGACATCTTGGGCTGGAAGTGCCCAGTTAGCTTCTTTTTGAGGTCTGCATAGGAGACTGCTTCGATTGGTGTCAGTGCCTCTAGGGTGAGAACCATTCAGATTACAGGGAAACCTCATTCCAGAGGATAGGTCATTACTTCAGAGGTGTGTGTCTTGGATTCTGAAAGATGACGATATATAATAGAGGGAACTAGAATGTCCCCACTCTGAAGCACGTTGGAGTCTGGTGCAACTCACAAGCAGGGAAGTCACATGTGCGTTGAGGCAAGCCCATCACTGCTCATATCACTGCATTCTGGGCCAGCTCAAGCTTCCAAATGGACTTCAAAGTCAGTCCCATGCAGTATTATAGTAGTTTATCTGTGAAGTGACAAGGCTGTGATTAACTGGAGGGCAGTTTGATTCAAGGAAGGGCAAAAATGGAGATTTGCAATGTCCTCTTGGCCACAATTGTCACCCGGTCTTTGAGGTAGACTCATGAGTTCAAGAAGTTCCCTGAGGTACACACTATTTTGAATGGGGAACTGCAACCCCATCCAGACATAAGGCTGGAAAATCTTCAAACCTAGGTCGCCCCAACAACCATAGGCACTTAGTGTGGGTAAGACAGAGACCTCTGAGTTATCAGAGTTGGTTTTGTCCAAGCCTAAACAACCTCCAGGCCCTGCAACACAGCTTTGATAGCCTTACTTGGATGGCCTGGGGTCAAACATTGTAATTACATGTCATCAGTATATTGACAATAAAGGTAAAGGTAAAGGTTCCCCCGCACATGCGTGCTAGTCGTTTCCGACTCTAGGGGCCGGTGCTCATCTCCGTTTCAAAGCCGAAGAGCCAGCGCTTGTCCGAGGACGTCTCCGTGGTCATGTGGCCGGCATGACTAGACGCCAAAGGCGCACGGAACGCTGTTACCTTCCCACCGGTGTGGTCCCTATTTTTCTACTTGCATTTTTACGTGCTTTCGAACTGCTAGGTTGGCAGGAGCTGGGACGAGTAACAGGCGCTCACTCTGTTACGCGGCACTCGGGATTCGACCCGCCAAACTGCCGACCTTCTGATCAACAGGCTCAGCGTCCTAACCCACTGAGCCACCGTGTCCCTTATATTGACAATACCATACCCCAAACTGGCAGATGACCTCATCCAATGGTTTTGGGTAGATGCTGAACAGGCTAGGAGAGAGGTTTGAATCCTGTAGTACCCTGCATATGAGGGGAGAGCAAACTCTTCATTCCCCAATATCCACTGGAACTGGTTGTAAAGGAAGGAAGAGAATTTGTGATATATATGGTGCCCTGGCATCAGGAGTCCTTGGTGCTCTCTGAGCTTGGTTGTTTTCTTGCAGACATTTCAATCTCCAAACTAGATAACATCATCAGTGCTAATCATCACCATCAGCACTGATGATGTTACCTAGTTTGGGTAATGAAATGTCTGTAAGAAAACAGACAAGGTCAAAGAGTGTTGACCTGGAATTAGGGGGCAGTATAGGAAGTATCAAGGGACGCGGTGGCTCAGTGGGTTAGGACGCTGAGCTTGTCGATCAGAAGGTCAGCAGTTTGGCGGGTCGAATCCCAAGTGCCGCGTAGCAGAGTGAGCGCCTGTTACTCGTCCCAGCTTCTGCCAACCTAGCAGTTCGAAAGAATGTAAAAATGCAAGTAGAAAAATAGGGACCACTACGGTGGGAAGGTAACAGCGTTCTGTGCGCCTTTGGTGTCTAGTCATGCCGGCCACATGACCACGGAGACGTCCTCGGACAAGCACTGGCTCTTCCTCTTTGAGTCGGAAACGACTAGCACACATGTGCGGGGGAACCTTTACCTTTACCTTTTTCTAGGAAGTATCAATTGTGAATGTGCAGATAGCCTTATTGTCTTTGGGCTCTTGCAAAGTCCTGGATGCAGGGTCATGAAAGGCCAGCAAGGAAAACACCCAATGTCCTAACCCACCCAGAACATACAATATCATCTTTAGGGAAACACCCCAAAAGGGAACATGTTTAATTACTTTTGCTCTCTTATCTACAGCATGCCAGACTTACTGAGTGAAATCTTTATCATATGTGTGTCAGCTTTGCTGGATGGGTTGCTTATCTAACCAGAAAAAATAAATACAAGGATTTCTTGTCTTTCACAGCTGCTCTCTTTTAGAGGAGCCCGTCTTTTTGTTCAGCTAAATAAAAATGTAAAGCTTGAAGGCAACTTCTGGTTTCCTGTATTTTTTTTTACCAGCAAAACCTCAGAACCTGCACATCAAGAGCAGCACATATCATTTCAACTTTGAGCTACAAATATTCTCCTTTATTGGTATGCTGGAATCATTTCTGAACTGCACTCTCAAACTGTTGAAGTAGGTGATTTTTTTTTTAAAAAAAAGGTTCCTGTAATGCAGCTTTGTGTTTTAGAGGCATTTTACTCTGTTCCAGAGCTGAACATTTCAAAATAATGGTGATTTACTTTGCCTTCATAATGAATCTCCAGGGATTTTTCCCAAGACTGCCTCTGAGACAAAATCAGAACAATGGAACATTGTATGACATCTTGCCTCCAGGTCTGAAAGCACACCATTATATATGCCTCCTGGACCACCCAGAATTAAAACTGAAGACAAGGGCACATGAAAAGGCACATCTTCTCTAAGATTGCCTTCAGGCATAAAGCCTTTCCTGGGTTTCCTTTCAGTCAGGAAAGTCATCAAAGCCTCCGAACTGAGATCCTTATGACTCTTTTTAAAAAGGGCTTCTGTCGAGTCAGTGGCTATTCCAGAAATGCACATAATGGCTTTCCTTTTTCTGCTACTGCTTGCCCTAGTATCCTGGCAGATCCCACAAAGAAAATGCCCCCTGACTTTAAAAGAATATGGAAAACTCTGGAGAAATTATTTCAGGCCAGGCCATTATGTCATTGGTGGAGTAATTTCAGCAAGGAAAGCTATAAGGCCAAATTACAATTTCAGTGTGATTCCCTCCAGCAAATTTTTTCTCTGGTGAGTCGTTATGGATAGATCACCTTGCTGCCAATCCATTTGCTACTGATTTTACTTATTCCTTTTTCCCTTTACCTAAATTGCTATTGGAGATGACAAAGGCTTGGGGATTCATCAAGATTAAGGCATTACCAAGAGTACTGCTTTTTCCTCCAGACCCTGCAGCTTGGTCACTGTTTTCCTATTCATGCAAATCTAAAAATTTGGTGCAGTTTGAAGTAGGAGAACATCTTCAGATTCCTCCTTCTCAGAATTTTCCTAACATTAAAAAAGAAGAATAATGTTCATTTCCTTTGCTACTGTATGCAGCCAAATGTAGAAGAGAACTTGCAGCACAAATGAAGAAATGCTGAAGAGGGTGACAGTTAGGAGGGAGGCAGAAACAGAGCTCCTCATTTTATCAGGAAAATTGGGGAATTATGATAGTCTCTGTTGTGATATGCAAAACTGCATCTGGCAGGAGAGAGAAAGTGTCACGAGGCTGTGGTGGCTTGCAGACTGTTGAATTATGGTTGAATTTACAGTGCAGAATAGCAGAGTGAGTGAGAGAGAGAGAGAGAGAGAGAGAGAGAGAGAGAGAGAGAGAGAGAGAGAGAGAGAGAGAGAGAGAGAAAGAGAGAGAGAGAGAGAGAGAAAGAAAGAGAAAGAGAGAGAGAGAGAGAGAGAGAGAGAGAGAGAGAGAGAGAGAGAGAGAGAGAGAGAGAGAGAGAGAGAGAGAGAGAGAGAGAGAGAGAGAGAGAGAGAGAGAGAGAGAGAGAGAGAGAGAGAGAGAGAAGAGGGCAAAAATTGGAAACTGATAATCATAGCAAGGAGACAGTTCTGTTGAGGCCAATTTGCTACTTCAGATTTTTGCGGCTGATCCTGAATGGTTGCTTGAAATGAGGGAAATATTTTCCACTGGATGAAAATTAGAGATGGCAATCCATATCTAAGATAAATATGACAGATTCTGAATGCAAAGTTCTTCAAAAATTAGTTACAGCTGGGAATCACTACATTTAGTGGGAGATATAGAATATTTCTTCCATTGCTAAGTTTTTAATTTGGAGTTTGCATACTTCAAAATGAAGTATGCAAAGCGTATGTCTCTTGATTAAATTTTGGTCACCACGATGTAAAAAAGATGTCGAGACTCTAGAAAGAGTACAGAGAAGAGCAACAAAGATGATTAAGGGACTGGAGGCTAAAACATATCAGGAACGGTTGCTGGAATTGGCTATGTCTAGTTTAATGAAGAGAAGGGCGAGGGGTGACATGACAGCAGTGTTCCAATATCTCAGGGGCTGCCACAAAGAAGAGGGAGTCAAGCTATTCTCCAAAGTGTCTGAAGGCAGGACAAGAAGCAATGGATGGAAACTAATCAAGGAGAGAAGCAACCTAGAGCTAAGGAGAAACTTCCTGACAGTTAGAACAATTAACCAGTGGAGCAGCCTGCCTCCAGGAGCGGTGAATGCTCCAACACTGGAAGTTTTTAAGAAGAGACTGGACAGCCATTTGCCTGAAATGGTATAGGGTTTCCTGCCTGAGCAGGGGGTTGGACTAGATGACCTCCGAGGTCCCTTCCAACTACTTCTTCTTCTTCTTCTTCTTCTTCTTCTTCTTCTTCTTCTTCTTCTTCTTCTTCTTCTTCTTCTTCTTCTTCTTCTTCTTCTTCTTCTTCTTCTTCTTCTTCTTCTTCTTCTTATTATTATTATTATTATTATTATTATTATTATTATTATTATTATTATTATTATTATTATTATTATATAAACAGAGGCATAGAATCAAAATAATGTGAAGTATTAGTATCACTTTATAAAACGTTAGTAAGACCATACCTGGAATACTGCATCCAGTTTTGGTCACCACATTATAAAAAATAGTCTTCCTGAGTTAAGATCTTTATGTATCTCCATTTAAGTCAAAGAAGAAATATGTGAATCACATTGATACTGTATTTGGACAGTGATATGATACATAATTTATGCAGGAAACAAGGACAGGAAAACTGGCACCTCCTTTCCTTCTTGATTGCCATCCATGAGATCAACCAGAACCCCCTCATCTTACCCAACATCACTCTGGGTTACAACGTCCATGACAGTAATTTCAATGCAGAAATGAATGCTGAAGCCTTACTAGATCTTCTTTCTGCTGGGGAGGCAAATGTTCCAAACTACAAATGTGGAAGAGAAAAAAACCTGCTAGCCCTTCTTGAAGGCACCAATTCTGACCTTTCCTACCATATTGCAACCATGCTGGGCATCTACAAAATCTCACAGGTAAGATTTGTGGATTTGAAACAAGGTCATAATAAATTTTGACCTAGGAAGATCCCAAGCATTTAGCGGATGGGAAATAAATATTCAAGCTGGACTTCAGACAAAAAAAAAAAAGATTTATAAAGAAAAAAGGCTTATAAAGGGGTGTCAGAAAAGATGTTTTAGAGTTTTCCTATTTTCCGGCAGAAATTTATTTATTTTTTCATTTATTATGCCAATGAATTTTGAAAGGTAAAATCAGTGTCCCAAGGAGACATAAATCTGTCTTCTGAGGTGCCTTCAACCCAGTGAAAAATACTACCATTTGACTCCAGTCATTTATGAATATTTTACTGCAATGCCCTGGACTTTCCTCTTAGCAAGCATGTTTAGAGGTGGAGGTATAAGGATACTTATTTATCGAACTTTGAAAGCAATATGTGGAGAGATGCTACATGGTCTGCCAAGGTGAAATGTGGAAGACAAGAAATGATCACCCAGATCCAACTATGGATTTGTAGTTCTTCCTAATCACCAGTCTTGCTTAGGACTTGGATGAATGTGTCCAGGGCTATAGGTTGGTCTGGGATCTCAAAAAACATTCCAGAATAGGACAGTGGCAACCACATGCGTATATTTGCAGAAGAGCTAAATAGATACTTCCCTGAAGTCAACTGTTGCTTTATCTAGTATATCAAACTGAACAGGGCACTGGTCTGCTTATGCACTGCTGGCTAAAAGAGTAAATACTTGGGATCCATTTGCCATAGGAATGGATAGGATCCATAATATCCTTAAGTTGGTTTCATGAGCACCAGTGATCCATATGATGGCAAGATCTTTAGCTGTTCCTGGTTGTCCATGAAAAGTAAGCAGGTTCTCATTTTGAAATGTGTTTCTTGGTGTTATGAAAGACAATTGGGAAAGTGAAATGAAATTCTGGAAAGCTTCGTCTCTTTTGGAAGTGTAGGAGAGTATTGGGGAATTCTATACTCTGCATCGTAGGGACGCGGTGGCTCAGTGGGTTAGGACGCTGAGCTTGTCGATCAGAAGGTCGGCAGTTTGGCGGGTCGAATCCCGAGTGCCGCGTAGCAGAGTGAGCGCCTGTTACTCGTCCCAGCTTCTGCCAACCTAGCAGTTCGAAAGCACATAAAAAATGCAAGTAGAAAAATAGGGACCACTACGGTGGGAAGGTAACAGCGTTCCGTGCGCCTTTGGTGTCTAGTCATGCCGGCCACATGACCACGGAGACGTCCTCGGACAAGCGCTGGCTCTTCGGCTTTGAAACGGAGATGAGCACCTGGAGTCGGAAACGACTAGCACGCATGTGCAGGGGAACCTTTACCTTTAACTTATACTCTGCATCTGAATAGACACATATATTAAACAGTTTAATTTAATTCATAGTTACAAATAGCCAGTGAGAATGAGAAGGGATTATGTGTTCCTTGAAGGACCTTCCTTGAAGAAATAGAACTAGTCTTGTTCCCTCTCACAATTATCTCCCAATTTACAATTTACTTACAATTTAAAGTGGGGGGGGGAAAGAGAGATTTTGCTGGGCATTATCACTTTCTTCATTTTTCTCCAGATCTCATATGCTTTTGTTTCTGATGATATGAATGATAAAACCCAATTTCCATTTTTCTACCGGATGCTTCCAAAAGAAGGAATCCAATATGCAGGGATTATTAAACTGCTGCAGCATTTCAGATGGACTTCAGTGGCTCTTGTCGCTCCAGAAACTGACAATGGAGAAAAGTTCTTGAAAACTCTAACACCTTTACTGGCCAAAAATAGTATTTGTGCTGTTTTCTTGCAGAGGATCCCAATGGTGCAAACTAAGCCATTTAGCATTAACCCTGCTTTGTACTACAAATGGAGACAAGTCAATGTATTTATTTATTATGCAGAATCTACTTTGCAGAGTATGTATTTCTACGGGATGGATATAATTGAGAACCTATTTACATTCTTGATAAAACCTAAAATAAGAAAAATCTGGGTGGTAACAGCTATGTGGGATCTCTCTTTGAATCTGAGACATAAAACTTTCCGATATGTTGATGGTATTTTCTCTTGCTCCATCCAGTCAAAGAACTGGAAAAAATATGACACAGCTGAAGTCCTCTACTCTTCAGTTGCCCGGTTTGCCATGAAAGCTTTCATGTGTTCATTTGAAAAGCATTTCTTCCCTGCTAAAAGGTGGGTTAGATGCAAAGAGAAAGAAGAACTGGACACTCGGTTGCAGAAGGAGATTGAAAAAACCCTTTCTCACAGCTATCATGTTTACAATACCATCTGGGCTGTGGCAAGGGCCTTAGATGCTGCCTCTTTCTCCAGATACAGGCTGATAGGTGGAAATGCCTTGAAACTGGAAAGGCTGCGACCTTGGCAGGTATTTTGTGTTCCATCAAAGAGATCTCAATTAAACTCAAGAATTGTGAATGTTACCAGTAACACTATTGTTGTTGTTAGCTGCGAAGTCATGTCTGACCCATCGAGACCCCATGGACAACATTCCTCCAGGTCTTCCTGTCCTCTACCATCTTCTGAAGTCCATTTAAGGCTCACGCCTACCTCTTCAGTGACTCCATCCAGCCACCTCATTCTCTGTCGTCCCCTTCTTCTCTTGCCCTCAACCTTTCCCAGCATTAGGCTCTTCTCCAGTGAGTCCTTCCTTCTCATTAGATGGCCAAAGTATTTGAGTTTCAACTTCAGGATCTGGCCTTCTAAAGAGCAGTCAGGGTTGATCTTCTCTAGGACCAGTGCTTTTTTTGTAAAAGAAAAAGGTGCCAGAACTCACACATGTCATACAGCCTGCCTTGCCTACCCTACAAGGTTCCATCCAAAAAAAGGTGCCGGAACTCCGTTCTGAGCGTTCTATGAGAAAAAAAGCCCTGTCTAGGACTGATTGATTTGATCACCTTGCAGTCCAAGGGACTCGTAGGAGTCTTCTCCAGCACCATTGTTCAAAGGACTTTGGTGCTCAGCCTTTCTTATGGTCCAACTTTCACAGCCATACATTGCAACTGGGAAGACCATAGCCTTGACTATACGCACTTTTGTTGGCAGGGTGATGTCTCTGCTTTTTAGTGTGCTGTCTAGATTTGCCATGGCTTTCCTCCCCAGGAGCAAGTGTCTTTTAATTTCTTGGCTACAGTCCCCATCTGCGGTGAACTTGGAGCCCAGGAAAACAAAATCTGTCACTACCTCCATTTCTTCCCCATCTATTTGCCAGGAATTGAGCGGGCCGGATGCCATGATCTTGGTTTTCTTAATGTTAAGTTTCAACCCAACTTTTGCACTCTTGTTCTTCTCGTTACTATCATTTATTGAGGATGGTAAAGTAAATACATGTGGGTGGACATCAAAGTTTTTGCAAGAGGTATTTATTCCAATGACTAGCTTTGCATACTACAGTATATAGATTGAGACTGATATGGAAGAGGTTGATTTTGGGAATAAAATAGGCTCTATGAAGAGACCCTGTTGCTTCTATGTTCAAGAGTTTCTGTTCTGTAAATGGGGTCCTTAAGGAAAAATATTTGCCTCTTTACTGACATCACATATTTAATCAAAATCTTAATGGCTGCCTCAGTAGAAAATGTTAAGTCTTTTCCAGCAAATGAGAGAAAAGTATTCCTAATGGTTGCTTCTTGCTATCACTAACATCTTTGATCTTGGAACTGTTGCTTCTTGGGTTAACTCTTAAAAGTAGTAATAAAAATGTTGAGCTAGAATTGTGGAGACCCAAAATGAATGTTGTTATGGGGAAGAATGGGAGTAGGAGATGCTATGTATACATCCTTAAGGTAATGAATAAGAGACAGGCTGTTAAATAAATGCATTGCTTTATGATAAATAATATTTATAATCTCAAATTCTTTCCAAAAGTGAAAATTTTCATTCACAAGAATTTGAACATAAAATCAGCAATGAATCAGGACTGAGCAGGTGACTTTATTTGGTAGAACTTGTCTGCGCTTGAAAACTATGTAGAATTGGGCCTGGTATTTGGGTGAGAGATTCACAGAAAATCCCAGGGTTGCAGACTGGACTGGGGAGATGCAAAGCGTATCTGATCAAAACAATAGCAAATGATTTTGTTGTTTTTGACAAGAAAATTCCATTGATGTGTCCATAAAATGACCAGAAATTGAAGGTTGCTTCAACAAAAGATAAAAAAAAATGCCTTGAGGGTCTTTATTTATCTAATGAATCAGAAAAACCCTAGCTTGAAAAGGGTGTAATTGAGATCATGTGATTCTTCTATAAAAGGCTGCAGGTTTTTCTTATTGATGATGTTGTCCTCACCATGCCAGCTTCATCATTTCCTGCAAAACACCCACTTTCACAACAGTTCCATGGATGGGGTGTATTTGGACAAGAATGGCAAGCTGGCTGCTGACTTTGATATTGTGAACTATGTGAAATTTCCAAATAAATCTCTACTTAGAATTAAATTTGGAAGTTTTGCAAGACAGAAATCTCAGGAACCCAGATTTGTCATTGACCAAGATACCATTTTAAGGCTCCAGTGGTTTAACAAGGTAGGAAAAAACCAATGACATTCATTTCTATTTTTTTATTTTTATAACTCCAAATTGCCTGTTTTACACATTAGATAGGGGAGCTAGCAGTCTTAAGATTCCTACAGAATAAAACCTATAACAAATAGAAAAGACAGGAAACTAAGCCAGAGTTTGATGGAATAATTGTTTTTTTTGGGTATTTTAAATTACCATGATTCACTTCTCAGTTTAATAAACTGAATAAAGCATTGTACAGTTATCTGATAAGGGTTAGTCATAAAAATAGTCCCAATGTTGCTGTTTTAAAGTTAAATTTGGTCTGGATCTGAAATTCCAATTAGGGCCTTGCTAACTCTTGCCTTACTATTTCTTTATTCAACAAGTCATCCTTAAATTGTATTCTTTTATATTCCCCATTTTTTTTTTTCTATTTAGAGTCTACCTCCTTCCAGGTGTGTGGAAAGTTGTCAGTCTGGATTTTTCAAGGTGGGTCATGAAGGGAAGCCCATTTGCTGTTATGACTGTGTTTCCTGTGCAGAAGGCACCTTCTCCGGTCAGAAAGGTGGGTGAAAAAAATCAGAAGCTCTTTGATAAATAATAATAATAATAATAATAATAATAATAATAATAATAATAATAATAATAATAATAATAATAATAATAAACCTTTATTGTCAAAGTACAACATGTGTACATTGAGATTAGCTGAGCCTCCCCCCGTGCTCTCTCCCCCCAACACACAGTGACAACAAACCCTCCATCCCACCACACCATGTGAACCAACTACACCACACACCGGCCTCCCAAGTCAATTCTGCATAGGTTCACAGAGATTATATCCCATTTAAAAGCCTAACAGCCCATGGATAAAAGCTATTTTTCAGCCTGTTGGTACGGCTGGCTATACTCCTATATCTCCTACCAGATGGTAGGAGAGTAAAGAGATACCGTCCAGGGTGTGAGTCATCCCTGAGAATCTTCCTCACTCTTCCAAGGCAACGAGCCCTGGCGAGGTCATCCAGTGGTGTCAGGGGACAGCCCACAATGTCTTGTGCTGTGCTCACTACCCTCTGTAATACTTTCCTGTTCGCGGCTGTCAGACCAGCATACCAAACCACAATACCATACGAGAGGACGCTCTCTATAGTAGACCGGTAAAAGAGGGTCATTAGCTGTTGTTCTACCCTGTTCTTCCGCAAGACCCTGAGAAAGTGAAGTGTTTAGCAAAAAGCCTCTCTCTGAGGGAGACGGGCACTAAAGAAATATGATAATAAATAAATAAATAAATAAATAACTTAATAAAAAGGGTAAATGTTTTGCCTCTAGGGTGTACCTTGCTTGTTCTGTTCATGAAACCAATGATAAGGAACTGGGAAAAGGATAATCCCTCATTAGCCTCAGTTCATACCTAACCTTTATTATTCTCTTTCTTCTACTTTTACCCTATAAGGTTTTCTTGTTACTGGTATGGGGAAAAAAAACAGAAAATATGAAATATGTGCTTCTCTTCAGATGCAGATTATTGCACCAAATGTCCAGAAGATCAGCATCCAAGTAAGGAGCAAGATCAATGTCTCCCTAAGGAAATAACCTTCCTCTCCTATCAAGAATATTTGGGAATCACTGTGGCTTCACTTGCAGTCTTTTTGTCCTTAATTGCTGCCTCAGTGTTAGCAATCTTCACTAAATACACAGATACTCCCATCATCAAAGCCAATAATCGGAACCTCTCCCTCATCCTTCTCATCTCACTCCTGCTTTCTTTCTTAACAACCTTCCTTTTCATTGGATATCCAAGGAGAGTCAATTGCCTTTTCCGACAAACAGTCTTTAGCATCATATTCTCAGTTGCTGTCTCTTCTGTCTTGGCTAAAACAATCATGGTAGTACTGGCTTTTCTGGCCACAAAGCCAGGAAACAGAGTGAGAAAATGGCTGGGAAAGAGATTGACTAATTCCATCATCCTTTGTTTTTCCAGTATTCAGGTGGTCATCTGCAGCATCTGGCTGGTGGTCTCTCCTCCATTTCCTGATTATGATATGCACTCCCAATCAGGAGAAATTGTGCTTCAGTGCAATGAAGGGTCTCTTACTATGTTTTATGTTGCTCTTGGTTACATGGGCCTCCTGGCCAGCATCTGCTTCATAGTGGCTTTCCTGGCCAGGAACCTCCCTGGGGCCTTTAATGAAGCCAAACTGATTACATTCAGTATGCTGGTCTTCTGTAGTGTCTGGGTGTCTTTTGTACCCACCTACCTGAGCACCAAAGGGAAATACATGGTGGCTGTGCAGGTCTTCTCGATCTTGGCTTCCAGTGCTGGCCTGCTGGGGTGCATCTTCATACCCAAGTGCTACATTATTTTAATAAGACCAGATCTGAATATAAAGGAGCAGCTAATAGTGAAAACATAAATAGGTCTTTTTCTGCATTTTCCCTCTCCAGATCATAAATGAGCCTTGGTGGAGCAGTGGGCTAATGCCTCCTTAAGTAATACCAGCTGCCTGCAATTATTGCAGGTTCGCATCCCACCAGGCTCAAGGTTGACTCAGCCTTCCATCCTTCCGAGGTAGGTAAAATGAGGACCCAGATTGTTGGGGGCAATAAGCTGACTTTGTAATAATGCCGCTTGGGGGGGGCGAAAACCCTAATAAGCAGGCATATACATAGAATGAAGGCTATTGCTAAGCACATTTGATTTGTGCTTAGATTGTAAGCCGCCCTGAGTCTTCGGAGAAGGGCGGGATATAAATGGGATTAAAATAAAAATAAATAAATAAATAAATAAATTCGCATACATGCTCTCCTATCACTAATAACATTTGCATCAGACTTTAGTTTGTGTGGACTTTAATTTCTACAGATTGTAATGATGATGCCAAAAGGGAATTCTCGGAATTGAAGTCTATACATCTACCAAGACTGGCAAATGCTGTTCTAGACAAATCTTTTAATATTCTAGGCACAATCTCCACTTTAGTGAGAAGTGTTTTCTATCTGTTTAGGATAGTGGCTTTATTTTTTATGGCTATTGTCATGTTATCATTACTATTGTCTCTTCTGAAGTTTATTCACCAAATGCTAGAAATGCAGAGTGAAATCAAACTTTATATCCATTGTAATATAATATGTGATTCCAAGCTAAGTTGTTTTTGTAAACTAAATGTTATATGATTGAATAATTTCAATTTTGTCAGCTATTCTGACAATTCCATTGTGGGTAGCTCCTAAAAACACTACAATTCTGAGGAAATATTTCCACTGGTTTATTCCAGAATCTGTTTCATCTTTTAAATTGCACTATTTTACAAGATTTTCCCATTCCTTTTTGAAATTTTTATTTTATGTTTCTCTGTCACAATATAAAATGTATC
This sequence comes from Vipera latastei, assembly GCA_024294585.1. Lineage (NCBI taxonomy): Eukaryota > Metazoa > Chordata > Lepidosauria > Squamata > Viperidae > Vipera > Vipera latastei. Next base: position 293,748,565 of record CM044355.1, read on the forward strand.
CCTTACAACAGGAGTGTCAAACTCAATTTCATTGAGGGCCGCATCAGCATTGCGGTTGCCCTCAAGGGGCCGGATGGGTATGGCCAGGGTGGGCGTGGCCTACTTGGTGGGCATGGCTGGTGTGCGTAAGGCCTACTGGGTGGGCATGGCCAGCTCTACATCGTTCGCATCAAGGGTGCCTATGGGGGCCTGGGCAGGAGTGGGACAGATCTGAGGGTCTCTGGCAGAAGGAGGGTCTCTGGGCCAGGGCCAAGGCAGTGGGGGCTGTTCCCTCACTGTTTCCAGGATGGCTTCGCGGGCCACATGAAACCACTTTGCGGGCCGGATCCGGCCCCCGGGCCTTGTGTTTGACATGTCTGCCTTACAAAATTAAAAAAAAACATAATACAAGTTTAACAATGCAAAGAGGATAAAAGCCATATCAAATCAACTCAAATAACCTCAGGTCAAATGAAGGGACCAGCAAGAAGGAGTCAGTTTGATCTCCACAGGAAGGCTGTCTAAAAATAGAGGTGCTGCAACAGAAAAGAAACCTCTCAGAAGTTATTGGATTTGCACTTTTTTTCTGGTAGTTCTAAGTGGTTAGGATGATACTAGCTTAAGAAGATGATTCTATAGCTATCCAAGGGCCATGCCATGAAGGGCTTTATAGGTCAAAAACTGCATTTTCTGAATAGCCTTTAAGGCAGACATGTCAAACAAAAGGCCCGGGGGCCAGATCCGGCCCCCGAAGTGGTTTCATGTGGCCCACGAAGCCATCCTGGAAACAGTGAGGGAACGGCCCCCACTGCCTTGGCCCTGGCCCAGAGACCCTCCTTCTGCCAGAGACCCTCAGATCTGTCCCACTCCTGCCCAGGCTCCCATAGGCACCCTTGATGCGAACAATGTAGAGCTGGCCACGCCCACGCAGTAGGCCATACGCACTCTAGCCACACCCACCCGGTAGGCCACGCCCACCCTGGCCACACCCACCCAGCCCCCTGAGGGCAACCGCAATGCTGGTGCGGCCCTCAATGAAATTGAGTTTGACACCCCTGCTTTAAGGCAATGTTTCTCAACCTTGGCCACTTGAACATGTGCAGACTTCAATTCCAGGCTTGAACTGTGACTGAAAATTTGTTTTATCTACATTGATGTGAAGTTGGTCCACCACCACATTATCAACAACCTTTTTTTTCAAAAAGACAGGTTGGAAATCTGTCAGTAGTTTTCTACCATCACTGAGTCCAGTGATAACGTCTTCAGGAAGAGATTCTACACAGCCTTTTTCATTCTGTCAGCAGTTTCCTGTTCTAGAACAAGCACTGACAATTTTGCAGACTCAAATGGTCATTGCTATTCCTGTTGCCTATACAATTGAGAGGGACAGTGAACAACTAGCAAAGACAATCGAGACAGCATGCTATCTTCAGAGGCCAAAAATCAAAGGAGTGCCACATAATAAAGCAAGACAATGCTCTAGTCACCCCTAACATATCTATCTAGGGAGGAGTCAAGCCTACAGTGATCCCAAGTGACTTTATCAGCAAAATTCTGGCTACACTGGTCATAGTGACCAGGTGGAAGTATGTATAGGTATTTTCCCATAAAAGGGAAATGAAACACCTTATACACCTAGGCTTAAGTTAGAAAGAATTCTCTATGGAGAATGGAGGATTTTTAAAAAAATGAATATTAACATTTTAATTTTTTCATATGTATTAATTGTATGAGAAAGAGTGCTAATAATAAGGTCAAAAGTTAAGGGAAGTTACAAGTAGTTCTTGTTTAGCAACCAACTGACACCAGCAACTTGGTTATTAAGTGAAGTGAAACCATGACTGTGCTTTTGATCTTACTTCAGCCTTCCATAGTACATACTGCCTAATAAACATTGCAACGAACCTTCATTATTTGCTTTGGATCCTGAATTTGGATTCCACAGAAACTAGTATTAAAAAATTCATAATTTTTTATTTATTTATTTATTTATTTATTTATTTAGATTTATATACCGCCCTTTCCCGAAGGACTCAGGGTGGTTTACAGGGCATTTAAAAGAAAATCAATACAAACGTTAAAACAAATTAAAAAAGATTAAATAAAACCCTGAGAAAAATAAAAAACCCAGTTAAAATTAAAATTAAAAAATTCTCAGCCTGGGCCAGAGAGCTCGAAGAGCCAGGTCTTCAGGTCCCGGCGGAATGAACGGAGGTCGGGGGCAGTCCTAAGCTCCGTAGGCAGCTGGTTCCACAGGGCAGGTGCACCCACTGAGAAGGCCCTACCCCTGGGTGTTACCCGCCGGCAATCTTTAACCGGTGGCACCCTGAGAAGACCCTCCCTGTGGGAGCGCACTGGACGAAGGGAGCTTGATGCTGGCAGCAGGTGTTCCCTCAAATATCCCGGACCCTCGCCATTTAGGGCTTTATAGGTCATCACCAGCACCTTGAATCTCACCCGAAGGGCAACCGGAAGCCAATGCAGCTCGCGGAGTAGAGGTGTTACATGGGAGTATCGGGAGACCCCCATCACGACTCGCGCGGCTGCATTCTGCACCAGCTTTTAGTTGTGACCCAAGATGAAATTAGGCCACCCAATATAGTGAGTGTTGTGGTTTGGATCAGGAGTGGTCATACTGTGCATAAGGAAGTGGACAAACTCAACACTTTTTATGGGAGAAGTGGTGATAGTGGGGCTCCTTTTGACCCAAGACTATTGGGAGCAATCTGGGGTAAACTGAGAGGTTCAAATAACTAATATAAAAATAACAAACAGAAAACTGATAAAACTTATCTGCAACTTCTTTATGGAGTTTAGGTCTTATGAAAGAAAATACCTTCAGACCTAAGAGATCCAGCTGCCCCATTTGGAACTGGGTTAGCACACAGAGAGAAAAGGGGCACAATTTTGGAGTAACCTTTTCATCCATTATGTATTTCACTGAATCCTTTTTCTGGGTTGTATTTTTTTTCCTTTCATTGTAACCATTTTTTCTCTCTATTTCACTCTCATCACAATGTTGGAAGTCAGCACCCACCCACTCTCCTAGAGAAGAAAATATTTTGAGGGGATATTAAAAAGGAAAGAATATTTTCCCAAAAGGATCTTAAAAGGCAGAAAAGCAGGCCCAGTTTTTCTTAATAGTCCCAAGCAGAAACTAGGCAGAGATCAGGTCTGTAGAAATGCAGATTTGATAATCCCATTCAGAAAGAATCAGGCCCCATTCATGAGCAAATACTAGCAGGCAGAAGCCCATTCAAGACAGGATGTTTTGAAATCCCTTGCAGAAAAACTGATAGCTAGCAATAGCAAAGTGATAGGATTAGAACCAGCAACCCCTTACCCATCCAACACAGGAAGTAAGCCATCCCACCACCATTAGAATACCAGAAAGGCACACTGAACCTCAGGTCAAAGTTCATGCCACAGGAACAACTCCAAACATAAAAGTCCAAGAAGATATAAAAACCCATCACTCCTAGCTACATGTGGTCAGCTTTCCCAGAGTCACATTTCTGTCTGGTTCTGCTCTTCAATAAACAACAACCTTCTTTCTAAAGCAGTCTCCCTTTTATTTATTCCCAGTTTGGACTAGACCCCGATGAAGATTTTTCTTTCCACAGTTGTTAAATGACTTTTGCCCCATTTTATGACCTTTCATGCCACATTTGCTAAGTGAATCACTGCAGTTGTTAAATTGTTAAGTTAGATAACACAGTTGTTAAGTGAACCTGGTTTCCCCATTGGCTTTGCTTGTTATAAGGGTGCAAAAGGGTGGTCACATGACCCCAGGACACTGTAACTGTGATGAATATGAATCAGTTGCCAAGTGTCTGAATTTTGATCATGGGGATGCTATGGAATCAGCTGCCGGTTGAGTGTTGTGATTCAGGGTCAGCCTGTGGGTTCGGCAGTTGGGTCGGACGAATCAGAGGAGGAGGGGGGTGTTGAAGACCTTGCTGAGGGGGTTGAAGATCTTGCTGATGATAGCCCTCAGGCAGGCCCCTCCCACTTGGTCACCATGGAGACCCAGCTGTGTCAGCCTGACAGTGTGGATGAAGATGACCCACAGCTGGCCCTGTTCAAGGACACCCGACGCAGGAGGCAGTCAAGTAGGAGTAAACAGAGGAAGGCTGTGGGGCTTCTCGGAAGGAGGCAGAGAGAGGCCACGCCCTGAACTCTTTATAAAGGGAATGTTTGGGGAGGGCTGGTTTGCTGAAAGCAACCGCTCAGATAGTGTTTCAAAGCTCCGGTATCTTGGTTTGTGTCTTGTTTGTTTTTGTAATAAATTTGGCAGACGTATTCCAGCCGCTTGCCGTCTGTAAAGGGGTTGCCTTTTCTGCAAGGCCGGTAGCAGGCTGGTACAGAACATTGAGCTCCGGATGGCACCTGACCTTCGCTCCTTCTGACACGGTCTGAAGACCTATCTATTTGAACAAGCCGGCCTGGCCTGATGGGGGATGTGTTGGGGTTTTTATTGCGGATTTTTATATTACTATTTATTGTTTGAGCTCGGGCTCCTATTTAATTGTCTTTTAATTTTTGTATTCTGTATTTTTATATGTGCCCTGTTCACTGCCCTGAGTCCTTCGGGAGAAGGGCGGTATACAAATATAATAAATAATAATAATAATAATAATAATAATAATAATAATAATAATAATAATAATAATAATAATAATAATGATCATAAGTGTGAAAAATGGTTATTAGTCACCTTTTTGCAGTGCTGTTGTAACTTTAAACAGTCACTAAATGAACTATTGTAAGTGGAGGGCAACCTGGACATATGTGATGATAACTCTGATAACTCCAGAATGAGCCAAGCATAAATAAATTGCTCTGCAATGTCAGATAAGGAGAAAGCACCATTTGTTTTGAAGGCCAAACATGCAATGACATTTCTAAAAAAAGTGGGCATGTTTGTGCTGTTGGAGTCCCTGTCCAGAGATTAAGACTTCGAGTTGTTCAGCTCTCCCAGTCTACAGGCCTTTCTCCAATGGCTTACAAGAACTCAAGCGATTTAGTCTTACCTGTGGAGATATTTATCTGTATATTTATATTTCCTGCATGTATATGCCGAATGCATGTCTATCCATGTTATGATGCTGGTCTGCAACTATGATAAACCTTTCATACATCAGAATAAACGTTGATATTATTACAATTACTATGTTTATTTTAGCTTGGTTGCAGCTATACTGTTTTTTTAGAGACAATAATAAAACCTGGTACTTCTTGAGAGTTTTGTTTTAAATGGGTAGTGAGGGGAATCCTGTTAAGAATCTTAAGATTTTGACATGGGTGGTCTTCCGGTTGAGCTCCGGATGGCGCCCAACCTTCGCTCCTTCCGGCGCGATCTAAAAACGTATCTCTTTGAACAAGCTGGCCTGGCCTGATGGGAGGGGGTTGGGTTTTTATTACTTTTAAATGTGTTTTAATCTATTTAAGAGTTCTGGGCACTTGTTTAATCTTTTTTAATCTTTTTTAATATTCTGTCTTTTTAACATGTATTGCCCTGTTCACCACCCTGAGTCCTTCGGGAGAAGGGCGGTATACAAATAAAATTAATAATAATAATAATAATAATAATAATATTGTTTGGTTTCGGTTAGTTCTTATTTCAATGTTTGTTTGTTTTTTCTGCTCTAAAGTGCTTTGAGCCTATTAGATTAAATAGCATATATCCTGTTGTTCATGTAATTCAGAGTTTCTAGTAGATTCCTGATACATTGACATATTTATTTATTACTGGTATATTCCAATTTATTAGACATGGATAAATGTCTTCTAAAAGCTTTCTTAGATCCTACACCAAGCTAGAGTTTGGACGTTAGTCTTTGAGGTCCCCACCAACTTATAACTATGAATTTGGACCAATTACAGCTTCTGGGTAGTCTTCCAAAGCAGCCTCATATAGAATGCAATATTGTAGTGCTTTCTACTGTATGTTTTGTGAATCATTTATGGAGCATTGTAAACCAAAATTTAAGAGCATAATCTGCTGAGTGAACTCAGCCAATTGTGGCTCATTTAATCACAGTTAGAAGGGACCATGGGTTAGGGATGTGCCTTGAGTTAGGGGTATGCTTAGCTGTGGATGGGATCACAGAACAGTGACACCCATATTGGTGTGGGGAATGTACATGATGGCAAACAGTGATATGATGCAACCTGCATGCCCTTTGAAAGTGCACCAACATACACTTTGAAAGGGGATGGGGCTATTATCATATCACTCTCTCTGCCAACTTGACCTTCCTGTGGACACCTCTGACAAAAAATAGAGTGGCTAAAATTCTGGTTGGCTAATTGTTGGTTGGATTATGGGAACCCATAAAAGTACCCACAGTTGAACTCTAAAGTGCTATGCTTCTGGTGGTCATTCAAGAAACACAGTACCAAAACAGTGTCTCAATATTTTCAGGGAATATTTTTATTAAGAATACAGAGAATGGCAGCATTAAAAGTCCTACAAAACTCTTGAATCTGACAAGCTTCCAAGAAAGCTTAAAAGAAGCAATGTATTTGGAAGCTAACTTTCTAAGTTGCTCCATGGCAACACTACCAGTGGGAAATCTGAGACATTAAAATAATCATTCAATCACTCTTTACAATGCTGCAAAACTTTTTAGTCTTGTAACTCTTACTTCTTGCAAAACAGACAGACCCAACTCAACTGTCTCTTTGCTGACCTGTTGCTAGCATATTAAACCCCTTTAGGGAATTGGCATAAACATGTTTTTCTTTAGCTCTGCACCTGCTCCTGCAGCTAGACTGAATTCAGTGAATTACATAGAGGCACTTCGCCTCTTTTCCTTATAATTATCCAATTACAGCCATTTGCTTTGCTTGTTTCCAAAGGTCAAGCTGGTTTTCACTTCTGACTCAGGAGGATTGTAACTGAAGCCCATAAACATTAGAAAGCAACAGCCACTGAAAAATATTTTGAAAGAAGCTTGAAGAAGTTGGTGCAAAGTTATTATCAAAGTGTCTTCTGGGCCAGCTGAGGCCCAGAGCTGGGATTTAGAGCAGCTGGGGAGCTGAGCTGAGAATGAAACTCTGCTAACTTCTCAAACTTTAGCTTTGCATCTGAAACCAAAAGTGAACTTCATGTGGAGGCTAAAGCTGACTTATGTTACTCATTCCCAGAGTCATATTTTTGGGAAGTTGTGGCACTGATAGGCCCTGTCCAACTTTGGCTGACCTTAAAAACCAACCCTGTACAGCCCTCTTTATGGTTACACAGTTAGTGGTCACACAGTCAAGTTCTACTTGGTTTATGTAATCCTGTTGGAATACAAGTTAGAATGTATTTTGTATTACAACAACTACAGAATTATTCAGACAGAAGATGGCAGTGTTTAGTGCGCATCTATGATTATAATCTATGATTTCTTTATGTTCCGAGGAGACTTGAGACAGTTGAAAAACCATTAAGCAGCAAGGCACATGGTGATTGTGCACTGTACATTTTATTTGAGCTCTACGGCTATGTAACCATCCTTTGTTACCATTCTGTATGGCTATTTAATAATCCTCTGCTATAATTTTCTATAGAATAAAACAGAATTTCTGTAGAATAAAACAGAATTTCTAGCAAGTCCATCCTCTCTTAAGCTCTTAAGAGCAGAAAGAGATGGATGTCACAGTACATGATATCCCTATGCACAAGACCTTCACCCTTCCTTCTTCTGTGTGGGGAGATAGTGTATGTCCTGAGTTACATTGACCACCAGAAGGCAGTATATGACCAGTTTCATTCTTTTCACTAAAGCTGAAGCATGTGGCCAGATGTTCTATGGAGCTCAAACCTTCTACAGAGAATTAAACTATGAACTGTGACACTTTTGTCATACAGTCTATTATCTGAATAATATTGTAGTAATCCAAAGCATTGGTTTTAGGAGTTTTTTTTTTAGGAGTCAAGCTATTTTTTTAGGAGTCAAGCTATTCTCCAAAGCACCTGAAAGCAGGACAAGAAGCAACGGATGGAAACTAGTCAAGGAGAGAAGCAACCTAGAACTAAGGAGAAAATTCCTGACAGTTAGAACAATTAACCAGTGGAACAACCTGCCTCCAGAAGTGGTGAATGCTCCAACACTGGAGGTTTTTAAGAAGAGACTGGACAGCCATTTGCCTGAAATGGTATAGGGTTTCCTGCCTGAGCAGGGGGTTGGACTAGATGACCTCCAAGGTCCCTTCCAACTTTATATTATTATTATTATTATCCAAGGTTCTGGCAGTCAGGAGGGTTGATGTCAAAATGGTATCTACATCCCACTTTCCTTAAAGGTCTCAGAGTGGAGAGAGAGAGAGAGAGAGAGAGAGAGAGAGAGAGAGAGAGAGAGAGAGAGAGAGAGAGAGAGAGAGAGAGAGAGATGTTGCAGTATATTATGCCCCAGTGCATGAGAATTTATATTCTGAGGAATACTATGCAGGTAATCCTCAACATATGACTAGTCACTTAGTGACCAATTAGTGCAGGTTCGCATCCCACCAGGCTCAAGGTTGACTCAGCCTTCCATCCTTCCGAGGTAGGTAAAATAAGGACCCAGATTGTTGGGGGCAATAAGCTGACTTTGTAAAAATGCTGCTGGAGGGGGGCGAAAGCCCTAATAAGCAGGCATATACATAGAATGAAGGCTATTGCTAAGCACATTGATTTGTGCTTTAAATTGTAAGCCGCCCTGAGTCTTCGGAGAAGGGCAGGATATAAATGGGATTTTTTAAAAAAAATTGATGGAGCACTCCTGGGCTATGAATAACCTGGATTCAAAGTTCCCATGGCCTGGCCATCCCTGTGTTGGTATTTTGGACATTCAGCAACTGGCCTGCATCCACAACCATTTGCAACATCCCATAATTATGAGATCAAAATTCATGATGGTTTTGTTGTTGTTGTTGTTGTTATTGTTGTTGTTATTGTTGGAAACTGATTCTTGGTTCTGGCAAAAAAGCAGAGCAATGTATTTGGTTAACAATAGTGGCCTTTGCTTTATAATTGCCATGCTTGCTTTACAATGCCATGTTCACTTAATGTCTGCCACAAAAACAAATGTCCTAAAAATCAAGCATGGGGACATAGTGACATGCTTAATTACCTACATGTATATGACTCTTATTCTGTGCTCATTTATGGTCAAAAGGAGAGGATGATCTGTATACTGCTTCTGTGATAGCATTGAGTGTACCAAACTGGATAGTTCCTAGGGCTAAAGTCCTGTATGCAATTATCTCTGGTGTACGGATTTGTGAGATCAATTCCTGGTAGAGGGTTTGAGCCTACAGAAGAGCACTTGGTTACCTTTGTTAGTGCCACATAGGATGAAACAGTTCATATAGTGTCTCCTAGTAGTCAAATGTAACAATGGGATGAACAGCACAATAGCTTTTCAAAAACTGGTGGATTTCCCTGGCTTTTACTCCTCCTCCTCCTCTCAACAGGACTTATCAGCTGGGAGAAATACTCCATTACTACTTTGATTAAGAAGACCTGCTTTGGGCTAGTTTTGAGAGATAGACCTGTGAGCTAGTCAGCTCTCAAAATTTCCTCTGGTTTTGCACAGATGTATTCAAAGGGCACCAAAGCCTTGTGTCAAGTTCTAACTGATGATACCAACAAAGTAAACCCAGCTGAGACTTCCAGGTCTTTAATGCAAAACTTTATTGAGCACACCATAACAGCTCTGATGAATAGAAAACCAGCTCTGCAAAATTGGTGCCAGTTCAGTAAGTTAAAAGTATAGAACCTCCCTTCTCCATGACAGTGCAGGTCACATTTCCCAATTAAGCATCAGATAATTGTTATGAGAAAAATCTTTGGTTCCCAGCCAATGGTTCTCCAATGACCTTGGTTCCCATGCTGGACCTCTCACATCTGCGATGAAACATTTTGTTCATTTCCCTCTTCTCTCCGGTCTATAGGCAAGCTAAGAAACAGCAATGGCTGAAGCAGAATAAAGTTTCTTTGAAGCTTGACACCTTGTTTAAACAGAGCTGAACAAGGGTCTAGCACAGGGGTCAGCAACCCGAAACAGCAAAAGAGCCACTCGGAACCGGTTCCATCATACACACAAAAAAGTGGGAGCTGCAAAATGTGCGTTCTCATGTGGGCACACACGCGGATGCGCAAAAGAAGCAAAAAATACACCACCCCCTATGCCCGCACCGCATCCTGAGCTGCACGCACCTGTCGCTGCCCAGGGCCGCCAGCTTACGTGGGGGGGGAGAGATGGACTCGCAGGCGACGGGCACTGGGTTGCGGCAGCGCCTTCAGCCCGGGCACCACCGGAGCCACCCGAGCGCCCTCCCCCTCTCCCGGGACCTCCAAACCTCTGCGTTTGATGAATGCAGCAGCTCTTCAAATGTGGAGGCAGAGGTTTGGGGAGCTGCGCAGCTCTCAAAACTGCCGCCACCCCGTTTGCAGAGCTGCTGCATTCCTCCACGTTTGAAAGAAACATGAACGAACGCAGCAGCTGTGCAAAGAGGACGGTAGCAGTTTGGAGAGTGCGTGCGCACCTCTCCAAACCGCCGCCGTCCCATTTGGAGACCTGCCGCGTTCGTTCATGTTTGACGAGCTCGGCAGACCTCCGAACGGGATGGTGGTGGTTTGGAGAGGTGCGCACACACTCTCCAAATCGCCGCCGCTCATTGGGAGACCTGCCGTGCTCGCCAAACATGGATGAAAGCGGCAGCTGTGCAAACAGGCTGCGGCAGCTTTCCCAACGAGCGGCACCACTGCCTGTTTGAAGAGGTGCGTGCGCACCGGGCGACTGGGAGCTGCAGGAGATGGCTCAAAGAGCCGCATGCGGCTCCGGAGCAACGGGTTGCCGACCCGTGGTCTAGCATTATCCCAGAAGCTTGCTTAAAGAGGCCAACTATTGATTGATATCAGCTGATAGTGGAACACCTTTGAATACAAGTTCAAAGCTAAATATATGCTCAAAAGTAGCCAGTGATGATGGACAGTTGTAAGTGGAGAAGAAGTAAGAGCTGGCTTTCTTTCTCACATTTTGCTGTTCAGGCTGATCCACATCTCTGAATTAAGATGTGCTTGGAGACTTATTGGATTTAGAGAAAGAACTGTCCAAGGACTAGAGGGAGAAGATATGCCCAAATCTGTCTAGAGTGGCCAATAGGAATTGAGCTATTCCCCATGAATTATCTGACCACATCAGCAACTGAAGGGTTGATGGTATAGTTACAGGAGCTCCCAGGTTCAACTTATGTTCATTTACAGGTGAAACTCGAAAAATTAGAATATTGTGCAAAAGTTCATTTATTTCAGTAATGCAACTTAAAAGGGGAAACTAATATATGCGATAGACTCATTACATGCAAAGCAAGATAGTTCAAGCCGTGATTTGTCATAATTGTGATGATTATGGTGTACAGATCATGAAAACCTCAAATCCACAATCTCAGAAAATTAGAATATTGTGAAAAGGTGCAATATTCTAGGCTCAAAGTGTCCCACTCTAATCAGCTAATTAAGCTATAACACATGCAAATGGTTCCTGAACCTTTAAATGGTCTCTCAGTCTGGTTCAGTAGGAATCACAATCATGAGGAAGACTGCTGACCTGACAGTTGTGCAGAAAACCATCATTGACACCCTCCATAAGGAGGGAAAGCCTCAAAAGGTAATTGCAAAAGAAGTTGGATGTTCCTAAAGTGCTGTATCAAAGCACATTAATAGAAAGTTATGTGGAAGGGAAAAGTGTGGAAGAAAAAGGTGCACAAGCAGCAAGGATGACCGCAGCCTGGAGAGGATTGTCAGGAAAAGGCCATTCAAAAGTCTTGGGGACTTTCACAAGGAGTGGACTGAGGCTGGAGTCAGTGCTTCAAGAGCCACCACACACAGACGGATCCTGGACATGGGCTTCAAATGTCGTATTCCTCTTGTCAAGCCGCTCCAGAACAACAAACAATGTCAGAAGCGTCTTACTTAGGCTAAAGAAAAACAGACCTGGTCTGTTGCTCAGTGGTCCAAAGTCCTCTTTTCTGATGAGAGCAACTTTTGCATCTCTTTTGGAAACCCAGAGTCTGGAGGAAGAATGGAGAGGCACACACTGCAAGATGCTTGAAGTCCAGTGTGAAGTTTCCACAGTCTGTATTGATTTGGGGAGCCATGTAATCTGCTGGTATTGGTCCAATGTGCTTCATTCATATAAACAAAATAAAATAAAATAAAATAAAAAATAAAATAAATTAAGTCCAGGGTAAACGCAGCTGTCTACAAGAAGATTTTGGAGCACTTCATACTTCCTTCCGCAAACGAGCTTTATGGGGATGCTGACTTCATTTTCCAGCAGGACTTGGCACCTACCCACGCTGCCAAAAGCACCAAAACCTGGTGAGATTACTGTGCTTGATTGGCCAGCAAACTAGCCTGACCTGAACCCCATAGAGAATCTATGGGGCATTGCCAAGAGAAAGATGAGAGACATGAGACTGAACAATGCAAAATTGCTGAAGGCCGCTATTGAAGCATCCTGGTCTTCCATAACACCTCAGCAGTGCCACAGGCTGATGGGTTCCATGCCACGCCGCATTGAGGCAGTAATTGCTGCAAAAGGGGCCCAAACAAAGTACTGAGTACATATGCATGCTTATACTTTTCAGAGGTCCGATATTGTTCTATGTACACTCCTTGTTTTATTGATTGCATGTAATATTCTAATTTTCTGAGATTGTGGATTTGGGGTTTTCATAATCATCACAATTATGACAAATCACGGCTTGAACTATCTTGCTTTGCATGTAATGAGTCTATCTCATATATTAGTTTCCCCTTTTAAGTTGCATTACTGAAATAAATGAACTTTTGCACAATATTCTAATTTTTCAAGTTTCACCTGTATACATTCACAGCCTGTTGAGGCACAAGGATTTTGTATGCTCCTCTTTGCTTTCTACCTGGGTTTTCCAGGTAGGTGTAGCTACAGCAGATGAGACACATAGTCCTGCTCAACAGCTGGAAAATTATTAGGAACATGCACAAGTCAACTAAACACTGAGGAGCATCAGGTTCTTTGGAGTACCCCTTACCTGGTAAAGTAGGAGCAAAACTTTACTGGTAAATTTGCTCTTTTTCATGGACATATACTCATCCCCATCTTACATTTACCATGTTTCCCTGAAAGTAAGACCTACCCCCAAAATAAGCCCTAGCTTGATTTTTTTGGGGTGGGCCTAATATGAGCCCTACCCCCCAAAATAACCCCTAGTTTTGGAGTGAGGCGCATGCTTAAAAATCAAGCTGGGGGGGGGGGGTTAGAGCTTACCATTGCTGTCAGGCCTCCCATGGATTTGCTGAAAGAAAAATCTTCATCAGGGTCCAGTCCAAGCCGGGAATAAACAAAATGGAGACTGCTTTAGGAAAGAAGTTTTTTGAGTTGCCAGAAACTTCAGTGATAGCAGCATGTTTCTGGGGTGGCTGACCACATGGAGCTGGGAGTGGTGGGTTTTTATACCTTCTTGGGCTTTTGTGTTTGGAGTTGTTCCTATGGCATGAACTTTGACCTGAGGTTCAGTGTGCCCTTCTAGTATTCTAATGGTGGTGGGTTAATCCTATTATGTCCTAAAGGGCAAGTCCTGGTTCCCTGGGGCTGTGGCTGGTCACTATGTCCTGTGTTGGATTTTTGGGTGAGAGGTTGTTGGTTCTAGGGATCTTTGTCTTTCTAATCCCATCATCTCCAAGCTTCCTGGTTCCAGTCTTTCTGAAAGGATTATCAAATCTGTATTTCTACACAGCTGGTTTCTACTTGGGGCAGAGAGACTTGGGGTGGTAGTGGTGGTTTCTGCCTATTTTTTATTATTCCTTTGGGGAAATATATTCTTTTTTTTAAATATCCCCCAAAATATTTCTTTCTCTGGGGAGGGGGCTGTCTTCCTACAGATCAACACTTGCCTTGCCAGCCCACTTCTTCTGCAACTAGGAATGGAGCTCGGACTTGCATTTCACAATCAGAGGCCTTTCCGGGAGGCCTATGCAGCCAAGTATTGAGCTATGGATTCAATCCATAGCTCGCTTCTTGGCTGTATAGGCCTTCCAGGAGGGCCTGTGAGTGAGAAATACAGGCCAGAACTCCATTCTCAGCTGCAGAATGAAGCTTCTCCTTTGGCCGCAAAAGAAGTGGACCAGCTGGGCAGAGCTGTCAGTGCTGGAGGTGAGCAAGACACCCCCCCAAAAATAAGACCTGGTGCCTCTTTTGGAGGCAAAAATAATAATAAGACCGGGTTTTATTTTGGGGGAAACACGGTCTTATATTTTATTTATTTAAAATGTTTATATAGCTATATATCTTCCAACCAACTCTGGGGGCTCCCACATCCTGCTCAACTAGGCTGCCAGGCACTAGCAAGAGGTTTAAAACCACCAAGTCTGGATCCAAAGACAATTCAAAGAGTGAACAAGTTTCAGGATTCCTCTTTATCTCTAAATGTCCCGTTTTATGGATTAGCTGGGATTGGAGTACTTACAATAACAGGGTTGGAAAGGTCTTCTAGTCCAACCTCTGCTCAAGCAGAAAACATTTGAGATAAATTGTTGTGCAATTTCTTGTTAAAAACCTCCAGTGTTGGATCACCCACAACTTTTGGAGGCAAGTCATTCACGATTAATTGTTCTAACTGTCAGGAACTTTCTCATTTTTAGGTTGGTTCTCTCCTTGGTAAGTTTCCATCCATTGCTTCTTGTTCTGCCTTCAGGTGCTTTGGAGAATAGCTTGACTCCCTCTTTTTTATGTCAGGCCCTTAGATATTGGAATACTTCTATCATGTCATCCCTATGTGGCCAGGCCCAGTTTTCTTTGTCTGGTCTAGGTAATATTTTTCCCTTAGCTATTTCTTTCCTTCTTATCTCTCTCCCCAAAGGAATCTTTCAGACAAAATTCTGGCCTTTTTGTCTTCTCTATTTCATGCTGATGTCATCTTGAGTTATGGCAACTTCACGTGGTTTCATAATATCCGTCATGGCATCCACCTAAAAAATTGTATTGCATTAAGGAAAAATCCCACTTGTAAAGTGTAGTGTTATAGGTTAATGAGTTAAATCTGTCTGATATCGACTGGATGACAGTAGAGTCATGAGGATAAAGAGCTGGTGGTACATTTTTGTATGGTGATTACTTGCAGGTAGAGGAAGATTCATAGAAGCCTTAAGTGGAACAATCATTTGGCTGTGGAGGTCAGCCTGGTGCTTAATGCAAGAATCCAAATGAGTTCCCAAAGGTGATTTTCCCCCCCAAAAGGCAACTGGACTTTCTTGGGTTTTTTCCCCTTTGAAAACATTTTGCTTCTCATTGAAGAAGCTTCTTCAGGCATCCATAACCTGGTTGATTGAAAATCCACAGGGGAGAGTCAAAATGGACAGGATGGTGTCCAATCCAAGTCCCCTTCTCTACATGTATGCACATAGAATGAGGAAGGCTACAGAGTGAATCAAAACAAAGGAAGTCCATGTAAACAATTTCACATTGTTATGGGAACCATCTGCTTCCTCTTCACACTTGCTGCAGTGTCCTTGGAAAGGTTTCAGGCTCTCAGTCTTCAGCAGAATCATAGAGGTTTCATTTCTCCATCTATCCTATTGTAAAGCAACAACTCCCTCCCTTACTCTAATAGCAAGTTAAAACAAAGAGGCAAGTAGATGCCAAAGTTTCATTTTTAACATCTAGTTTCATCATGTGTGTATGTGTGTGTGTGAGAGAGAGAGTGTATGAGCACAAGGAGAACATAAACATCCTCTCACATTTCAGCACAAGTAATAGAACTGATCCCTCAGAAGAAAAGGAGTAGCCTTCATAATCAATAAAAGAGTAGGAAAAGCAATACTGGGATACAATCCTCAAAATGACAGAATGATCTCAGTTCGAATCCAAGGCAAACCATTCAATATCACAGTAGTCCAAGTCTATGCCCCAACCACCAGTGCTGAAGAGGATGAAATTGATCGATTCTATGAAGCCCTACAGCACCTTATAGAACTAACACCAAAAAATGATGTCCTTATTATCATGGGGGATTGGAATGCTAAAGTAGGAAGCCAAAAGATAACTGGAATAACAGGCAAGTTTGGCCTTGGAGTACAAAATGAAGCAGGGCACAGGCTGATAGAATTTTGTCAAGAGAATACGATGGTCATAGCAAACACTCTTTTCCAACAACCCAAGAGACGGCTCTACACATGGACATCACCAGACGGTCAACACAGAAATCAGATTGACTATATGCTCTGCAGCCAAAGATGGAGAAGCTCTATACAGTCAGTAAAAACAAGACCAGGAGCTGACTGTGGCTCAGACCATGAGCTTCTCGTTGCAAAGTTTAGGCTTAAACTGAAGAAAGTAGGGAAAAGCACTAGGCCACTCAGGTATGAATTAAATCATATCCCTGTTGAATATACAGTAGAGGTGACAAATAGATTTAAGGAATTAGATCTGATAGACAGAGTGCCTGAAGAACTATGGACAGAGGTTCGCAACATTGTACAAGAGGTAGCAACTAAAACCATCCCAAAGAAAAAGAAATGCAAGAAAGCAAAATGGCTGTCTGAGGAAGCTTTGCAAATAGTTGAGGAAAGGAGGGAAGCAAAAGGCAAGGGAGAAAAAGAAAGATACGCCCAATTGAATGCAGAATTCCAGAGAATAGCTAGAAGAGATAAGAATGCCTTCTTAAATGAACAGTGCAAAGAAATAGAAGAAAACAATAGAATAGGGAGGACCAGAGATCTTTTCAAGAAAATTGGAGAGATGAAGGGAACGTTTCAAGCAAAAATGGGCATGATAAAGGACCAAAATGGCAGGGACCTAACAGAGGCAGAAGAGATTAAGAAGAGATGGCAAAATTACACAGAAGAACTATACAAGAATGAGCTTAACATCCCTGATAATCACAATGAGGTGGTCACTGACCTCGAGCCAGACATCCTAGAATGTGAAGTGAAGTTGGCCTTAGAAAAACTGAGCAACAACAAAGCTAGTGGAGGTGACAGTATTCCAGCTGAGCTATTCAAAATCTTAAAAGATGATGCAGTAAAAGTGCTACACTCAATTTGCCAGCAAATGTGGAAAACTCAACAGTGGCCACAGGATTGGAAAAGGTCAGTTTACATTCCAATTCCAAAGAAAGGCAGTGCCAAAGAATGTTCAAACTATCGCACCATTGCACTCATTTCACATGCTAGTAAAGTTATGCTTAAAATCCTACAAGCTAGACTTCAGCAGTATGTGGATCGAGAACTACCAGAAGTGCAGGCAGGATTTCGAAGAGGCAGAGGAACTAGAGATCAAATTGCCAACATACGCTGGATCATGGAGAAAGCTAGAGAGTTCCAGAAAAACATCTACTTTTGCTTCATTGACTATGCTAAAGCCTTTGATTGTGTGGATCATAACAAACTGTGGCAAGTTCTTAAAGAGATGGGAGTACCAGACCATCTTATTTGTCTCTTGAGAAACCTATATGTGGGCCAAGAAGCAACAGTGAGAACTGGACACGGAACCACTGATTGGTTCAAAATTGGGAAAGGAGTCCGGCAAGGCTGTATACTGTCACCCTGCCTATTTAACTTATATGCAGAGCACATCATGAGAAAGGCAGGGCTAGATGAATCAAAAGTTGGAATTAAGATTGCGGGAAGAAATATCAACAACCTAAGATATGCAGATGATACCACTCTAATGGCAGAAAGTGAAGAAGAACTAAAGAGCCTCGTGTTACGTGTGAAGAAGGAGAGTGCAAAACTTGGGTTGAAACTTAACATTAAGAAAACCAAGATCATGGCATCCGGCCCTCTCAATTCCTGGCACATAGATGGGGAAGAAATGGAGGTAGTGACAGATTTTATTTTCCTGGGCTCCAAGATCACTGCAGATGGGGACTGTAGCCAAGAAATTAAAAGACGCTTGCTCCTGGGGAGGAAAGCCATGGCAAATCTAGACAGCACACTAAAAAGCAGAGACATCACCCTGTCAACAAAAGTGCGTATAGTCAAGGCTATGGTCTTCCCAGTTGCAATGTATGGCAGTGAAAGCTGGACCATAAGAAAGGCTGAGCGCCAAAGAATTGAGGCCTTTGAACTATGGTGCTGGAGAAGACTCCTGCGAGTCCCTTGGACTGCAAGGCGATCAAACCGGTCAGTCCTAGAGGAGATCAACCCTGACTGCTCTTTAGAAGGCCAGATCCTGAAGCTAAAACTCAAATACTTTGGTCACCTAATGAGAAGAAAGGACTCACTGGAGAAGAGCCTAATGCTGGGAAAGATTGAGGGCAATAGAAGAAGGGGACGACAGAGAATGAGGTGGCTGGATGGAGTCACTGAAGCAGTAGGCGTGAGCTTAAATGGACTCCAGCAGATGGTAGAGGACAGGAAGGCCTGGAGGAACGTTGTCCATAGGGTCGCGATGGGTCGGACACGACTTCGCAGCTAACAACAACAACAATAGAACTGATAGTTTGCATCAAGACTTAGCCTATATAGGGACAAGAGCAGTAAATATTTACAGATCCAATATATGCTTGAGGAACTGCCCAAGATTATGGTCAGCTACAAAAAACAAAACAAAACCTTGAGCCAGTGAGAAATGAACTGCCGAACTGCAGGCAGCCGACAGTCAACAGAAGTAGCTGCAGTTCTGCATTCTAACCACTGTGCCGCCACAGCTCAGGTTCTGATAAAACTTGCTACCAGGCCTCTGAGGTTATGTCTCAGTTAGCTTGTTAAACAGTCCCATTCATCTGAAATTAGATTTCAGCAAAGAGTTCAGTGGCGGCAAAATGCAGTGGTATGGACAGTTATGTGTGCTCCTAAATCAATGTAATATGGGATGAACAGCACAAGAACTTTTCAAAAATAGATTGATGGATTTCCCTGGTTTTTACTGATAGACGAAAGGGACAACGAACATTTTGGATAGAGAGGAAGAGGGATTCCTAGCACAGTTTTCTACATACTTTAACACCACACACACAAAAGTAAATATATATTTATTAGTGGTTTGTTTGTATATTGTGGTGTAAAACACAAACAGTGTAGTATATGGGTGCAAGTGTGCACATGGCCTTTGTATGAACATTAAAGTAAACGTAAAGGTTCCCCGCACATGTGTGCTAGTCGTTTCCAACACTAGGGGCCGGTGCTCATCTCCGTTTCAAAGCCGAAGAGCCAATGCTTGTCCGAGGACGTTTCCGTGGTCATGTGGCCAGCATGACTAGACGCCAAAGGCGCATGGAACACTGTTACCTTCCCACCGTAGCGGTCCCTATTTTTCTACTTGCATTTTTTTTCTGAGCCCATTTTATCATACAATCTTTAACTAACTCCGATTCTGAATAAATCTCTATAAGAGCATTATATAACCTTTTTATATGCGATTGACTTTGATCTCTAATTTGCTTTATCAAATTTTCATCAACTTTTATTATACCAATTTTCTGATCTTCTTTCCATCTAGCTTGTAATTGTATAAACTGAAACCAAGTCTGTAGTATCTTTTCTTCCTTTAAAACATTTAAAGGTTTCAGTTTCAAAATATTCCCTTCCATCCTAAGAAGTTCTTTATAAGCAATCACATCTTTTTTTTTTTTATTGAAAAGTTTTAAAATACAGTTTTCCTTTAAAAAGCCCCCCTTCCCCCTCCCTCCTCCCCTCCCTACCTCCCCCCTATCCCCCCCTCCCCCTCTCCCTCCTCCCTCACCTGCCTCCCCCCCCACTTCCCCTCCTCCCCCCCTCCCCCCCCCCGACTTCCCAGAGCAAAATACAAGGTATACATCTAAAAAGCAATCATAAACAATCATATACTAACAGTTATAAACTCTAGAATCCATCACTCTCTAGCTTATATAGAGTAAACCAATCCTTAATAATACTAAATATATATAAAAAACTAAAATAAAAGAAAACTAGCATCATTCCCATCTATGTTCTTCCACAATTCACTATTTCCTAAACATATTATCATTTACACATCACAAACACCTATCCCTATTAACCTCTCTAGCCAAAATAGGCTATAGTAGATAGTTCTTACACAAATTAACCCACATTAACCCACAAAACTTTCTTCCTCTTCCTCTGTAATAAATTGTCCATTAATTCCAAATTAAAGATTCTATTACCATACATATCATCCCAAAACTCTTAAAAACACAACTACCACTTGACTATCAGTATGTTGTGGAAGTTCCATAGATTTCTACTAGTCCTATTTTCGTATCTTTTTTGAGCGTTTTAAGGCAGCACGCGTCACCCTCTGTTCTCTAGGATCATCCAAAAGAGTTGCAGCTTGATCTCCTCCTGTGCCATTCTCGTCTATCTGTCCATCTTCATCCTCTTGATGTTCTCCTTCTCCAGATCCCTCTGCAGCTTCCAAAAGTGTTGATGGGGTTGCTTTTAAGACATTGTCGTAGAAATCACGCGCTTGCTTCACAGTAGCCAAACAGTACCTTTTGCCTTCATACATGAAGCTCAACCCAACTGGGATCTCCCATCTGAACCTTATATCTCTTTGCTTGAGCTCTTGCACAAGAAATATAAAGTCCTTCCTTCTCTTTAAAATCTTTGGAGGAATTTCTTTTAAAACCAAAACTTCTTGACCAGCAATCACCACTTTAGTATCATAGGCAGCTTGTATAACTTCATCTCTAATTTCCCTTTTTACAAAATAAACCACCACATCTCTAGGCAACTTTCTCTGTTTAGCAATCCACGAGTTCACACGAAACACTTTGTCCATGCCTTGTTTTATTTCAGATGCTGGATGGTCCAATACCACCTCAAAAGCCTCAGAAACCAGCTGCTTTAGATCTTCCTTAATATTCTCTTTTAGGCCTCTAATTCTAACAGCAAACTGCATCTGGTAAAATTGAGCCAGACTCAGTTCGCTATCCATTTTGTCTTTTAAATCTTCAATTTCCAATACTTTTGCTTCTAATATAGCATTCTTTTGAGTCAATTCTTCCACTTTATCATCCAGCTCCTCCACACATTTAGCTACTTTATGCACTGAGGACAAAATGTCTACCTTCATCTCTCTGAGTTTCTGTGCCATCCTTTCTTCCATTCTCTGCTCCAATTTCTCCAATTTCTCCTCCATCTGTGCGAATTTAACACCCATTGACTCCAAAATTAACTGGGTATGTTTTTCAAGATCCTTCGATGTCAATACATCTGGAGAATGCAACGCCTGCAGTAATGATTGTTGTTGCACCGGAGAATTTCCAGCACTCCGAAAAGTTCTAGGGGGAGGTTTAGACGCCATCTTTTACTTACAATTATGACGCACTTTCACTTTAAGTTTTAAGCAAAGTCCATCAAGCTCGAGAGTAAAATAAAATAATCCTCTTCATCTCTTCATCTTTCCCTCTTGTACTGCTCTGCCTGCTCTTTTCCTTTCATAGTCTCTCCTTCAAGCAGGGATGGTCGCAGACGCCTGGCTCTGCTCCATGAAGTCCGGAGCAGAGACGCCAGCCAGCTGGGAGCAGCCCAAGCTGCGGGGGAGTTCGATCCTTCAGCCGCCCAAGCTCCAAGCTCAGGCGGCCCGGGAGAACTCAACCCCTACCTGGGGGCTCACCCCCTCCTCTTCTCCCGAGGAGGGGGCTTCAAATTCGCCCGAACAGCTGATCGGCGCTGTTTCGGGCGAAAAATCACACAGCTGGGTGGCGGGCAGCCCGGGAAGGCTGTCTCCGGCGCCGCGGAGCAATCACATCTTGTTTCTGCTCCACATTTATATTTCCTATTACATGTCTAGGTATTGCCCATATAGGTATTTTATTATTTAATATATATTGGTACTTTTTCCAAACTCAGAACAAAGCGTTCCTTAAAATATGAGTCTTAAGAATATTATCCACCTTTTTGTCATAAAATAAATACACATGCCATCCATACAATAAATCATACCCCTCAATATTCAATATTCTTTCATCCATTAAATTGAACCAATCACTAATTGTTGATAACACAACTGCATCATAATATAATCTCAAATTGGGCATCTTCAAACCCCCTCTCTCACGTGCATCTTGCATTATTTTAAGCTTTACTCTTGGTCTTTTCCCTGTCCAAATAAATTTATTAATACCTGTTTGCCACTCATTTAAATTTGCATCTTTCTTAAGTATTGGTATCATTTGGAACAAAAATAAAAATTTTGGTAAGACATTCATCTTCACGTCTGCTATTCTCCCCAACCAAGACAATTGTAATTTTTCCCAACTATCAATCTCCTTTTGTACTTTTTGCCACAACAATTCATAATTGTTTTTATATAATTTCACATCCAATGCTGTGATATATACCCCCAAGTATTTAACCTTTTTTACTATTTCAAATCCTGTTGATTTTTCTAACACTTCTCTTTGTTTTATGGTCATATTTTTTGTTAATATTTTAGTTTTTTGCTTATTAACTTTAAATCCAGAAACTTGTCCATATTGTATTATCACATCCAATAATTCTAAAACTGATTGAGTAGGTTGGCTTAAAGTAACAATGATTAGCTTTGGGAGAATTAATTTTGGGGAAACTCATAACCAAAGTTAATTTCTACTTTGTTTTGACAACAAACATTCTTTTGTATTCAGGTCTGGTCTTAATAAAATAATGTAGCACTTGGGGATGAAGATGCAGCATAGCAGGCCAGTGCTTGAAGCCAAGATGGAGAAGATCTGCACGGCCAACATGTATTTCCCCTTGGTGCTCAGGTAGGTGGGAACGAAGGATATCCAGACGCTGCAGAAGACCAGCATGCTGAAGGTGATGAGCTTGGCTTCATTGAAGGCTCCAGGGAGATTCCTGGCAAGGAAAGCCACTGTGAAGCAGATGAGAGCCAGGAAACCCATGTAGCCAAGGGCAAGGTAGAACATAAAAACAGAGCCTTGATTACATTGCAGGATGATTGTTGCTGATTGTGAATACATGTCTGACTCAGGGAATGGGGGAGAAGTGCTCAACCAGATGCTGCAGAGGACAACTTGGACCCCAGAACAAGAAAGGATGATAGAATTGGCCAGGCTCTTCCCTAGCCATCTCTGTGCTTTATTCCCTGGTTTTGTGGCCAGGAATGCTAATACCACAGTGATTGTTTTGGCCAAAACTGTAGAAATGGCAACTGAGAAGATGGTGCTGAATGCTACTTGTTGGAGAAGACAAGTAGCTCTCCTTGGCTTGCCAATGAATAGGAATGAAGTCAAAAAGGCTAGCAGGAGGGTGATGAGGAGGATGTAGGAGAGATCCCGATTGTTGGCTTTGACTATGGGAGTTTCTTGGAATTTAATGAAGCTTCCCAAGACTAAGCCTGTTATTAAAGACAGAAACAAGGCAAGGGAAGCTAGAATGATCCCCAAAGTTTCTTGATAGGATAAGAAAGTATAAATCTTAGGTATACAGTCATCTCCGTTGATGTTTGGATGCTGATCTGCTGGACATTTGGTGCATCTTTCAGCATCTGAAAAGAGAAAGATTAATATCTACTTTAAAGCATGGTTAGATATCTTAAGCAGTGTAACAGTCAAAGACAAATTCCAAAGGCAAATGAGAATTTTTGCCACACATTTCCAGCTTCCATGAACCACCTTTTAGAGGAGAAATCCAAAGTATTCTACAGCCTTTCCACCAAAAACCTATTGAAGAATGGTCATTTGAATATCTTGTAATGGACTGTTAAAAGCACAGGAAGGGTAGAATCTTGGAGTTAAGGCCTCAGTGACCCTTTCCAGCTCTTACTCTTTTAAGAAGGAAGTTATTTGTGTGATAAACTCAGCTGCTGGTCTTTCTGTGTAAACTGACTGTTTGAGAATCTCCTTTATTAAATTCTCTTTTTCAAATATCAATACCTTCCTTCACATGAACCTACAAGATGGCCAGGTCCTATGTCTGGACAGTAATTAGCCTACTTGGTAGGTTCCCTGATTCTTTCCCCTCCCACTCATCCTTTCCTGTAAAATGTCAGTGTCTAATTAACTAGTAATTAAATAGTGAATGAAGGTATGTAAGAAACACACCACAATAGCAATGACATCATTAATTACCCTAACATCAATTCGGAGAGAAACATTGCACCTAGTGGGAAGATCAAATAGATTCCTGACTTTAAGCAATATTGAACTTAATTTTCACTAATATGAGATTTGATAAAGATATGATAGAAGGTTTTGAAATTACCAGACTCTTAGGGGCGAAGTGACCATGAAATATTGGAATTCAACATTATGCAAGCACAAGCAATAGAACAAAGTCTAGAGTCTTGGACTTTAAGTGAACTGATTCAATAAGCATAAAGAGAGATTAGGAAGGATTCCATGGATGAAAATCCCCAAAGGGGAAACAACCCAAGAAGTTTGGGAAATTTTGACAAGTGAGATTACAAAACCTCAGTCTAACACAATTCCGGTGAAGAAGAAAAATAACTGCACAAAGAACTCTCTGATAAACTGAAAAACAAAAAGGACAACTATAAAAAATAGAAAAAGGGGCACATAACTAAAGCAGAATATCAGCAAATAGCCTGAACCTGCAAAGATAAAGTAAGGAAAGCTAAAGCTCAAAATATACAAAGGCATGTGACAAAAGAAAAAAAAGTTACTTTCAACATAAGAAAAAGTCAAGGAAACAATTGGTCCATTAATGGGAGAAAATGGCAAGAAGGTGACAAAGCAGCAAGGAGAAAGGAGAACACCTTAACTCATTTTTGGCATTTGTCTTTGCACAACAGGAAAAAATAGTCCAACCTATTAAAAAGTATTATAAAATTTGGATTAGGAATGCAAGTCAAAATAAGGAAGAAAACAACACCTTTTCACTGTAAGGTAAAGGTTCCCCCACACATGTGTGCTAGTCGTTTCCGACTCTAGGGGCCGGTGCTCATCTCTGTTTCAAAGCCGAAGAGCCAGCGCTTGTCCGAGGATGTCTCCGTGGTCATGTGGCCAGCATGACTAGATGTCAAAGGCGCACGGAACGCTGTTACCTTCCCACCGTAGTGGTTCCTATTTTTCTACTTGCATTTTTACGTGCTTTTGAACTGCTAGGTTGGTAGAAGCTGGGACGAGTAACAGGCGCTCACTCTGTTACGCGGCACTCAGGATTCGATCTGCCAAACTGCTGACCTTCTGATCGACAAGCTCAGCGTCCTAACCCACTGAGCCACCGCGTCCCTCCCTTTTCACTGTAGATGAATTCAAGTAATCAGGATCAGAGGAATTAGACCCCAAGGTTCAGAAGAAATTGGCAGACATGATCTCAAAATTACTGAACCATATCTTTCAAAGATCCCACAGCACTGGATGACTGGAAAAGTGCTGATGTAGTTCCTATCTTCAAAAAAGGGGAAAAAATGGATCCAGGAAACTACAGACAGAAAAATAACAGAATAATAGACCTATCAGCCTGTTATCAACACCTGGGAAAATTCTGGAAAAGATCAACAATGAATCTGTGAACACTAAGAGGCAAACAAAGTCATAATCAGAAGCCAATATGGCTTTGTCAAAACTATCATATACCAGACAAATTTTATTGCATTATTTGACAACATTATCAGACCAACAGAGTGCTGTTGATATAATTTGCTTGGGGTTCAGTAAGGCATATGGAAAGTAGACCACAACCTACTACTTGATAATTTGGGTTTGGCAGTATCTTCAGATGGATTGATAATTGGGTGACCAACCCCACTCACCATGTACTCCTCAAGGGAACTGCATCTACATGGAGGAAAGTATTTAGTTGGGTTCCCTAAGGCTCTGTCTTAGGCCCAGTACTGTTCAATGTCTTTAACAATGATTTCAATGAGGGGATAGAAGGGAAACTCATTAAATTTGCAGATGACACCAAGCTGTCAGGAGTAGCCAATACTCCAGAACAGACATGTCAAACACAAGGCCCGGGGGCCGGATCCGGCCCGCAAAGTGGTTTCATGTGGCCCGCGA
Source organism: Vipera latastei (assembly GCA_024294585.1). Lineage (NCBI taxonomy): Eukaryota > Metazoa > Chordata > Lepidosauria > Squamata > Viperidae > Vipera > Vipera latastei. Next base: position 293,774,476 of record CM044355.1, read on the forward strand.
AGCCATCCTGGAAACAGTGAGGGAACGGCCCCCACTGCCTTGGCCCTGGCCCAGAGACCCTCCTTCTGCCAGAGACCCTCAGATCTGCCCCACTCCTGCCCAGGCCCCCATAGGCACCCTTGATGCAAACGATGTAGAGCTGGCCATGCCCACCCAGTAGGCCATACGCACTCTAGCCACGCCCACCCAGTAGGCCACGCCCACCCAGGCCATACCCACCCGGCCCCCTAAGGGCAACCGCAATGCTGATGCGGCCCTCAATGAAATTGAGTTTGACACCCCTGCTCCAGAAGATAGCCTCAAATTATAGAAAGATCTTAACAGACTTGAACACTGGGCCAATCTAACAAAGTGAAATTAAATGGTGAAAAAAACAAGGTTCTATATTTAGGCAAGAAAAATGAAATGACAGGTATAGCAGATGGTACCTGGCTCAATAGCAGTAACTGTGAGAGGGATCTTGGAATTCTGAAGGACAATCACTTATATATGAGCCAGCAGTGTGCTGAAGCTACCAAAAAGGCAACACAGCCCTATATAAAGAACAGTTGCAGGAATTGGATATGTCTAAATTAATGAAAAAAGGAGTGACAGTTGCCTTCCAATATCTGAGGGGCTGCCACAAAGAACAACCTATTAGCTAAAGCATCTGAAATCTGTGCAAGAAGAAATGGATTGAAACTAATGAAGAAGAGAAGCAACCTAAAACTAATGAGAACTTTCCTGTCAGTTAGAACAATTAATAAGTGGAACCATTTACCTCCAGAAGTCATGGGTGCCCCAACAATGGAGGTTTTTATGATGTGATTAGACAACCATTTGTTTGAAATGGTATAGAATTTCCTGCTTGAGCAGGGGATTGGACTAGAGTAAAGTCCCTTCCAACTCTGTTATTCTGTTTTTCTATGACTTCCCTAAAAATTGTCCTTTTTCTCTGGTGTCACCTACCTTCCATGGTGGAGATGGTTCCTTCTGCACAGGGATGACAATCGTAGCAGCAGATGAAGTCCCCTTCCCTAGCCACCTTCATGAATCCAGGACGGCAACTTTCCACACACCTGGAAGAAGGCAGGGACTGAGGAGAGAAAGGAGAAAGACCCAGAAAATGAGCTTATTTTCAGAAAAATGGCAAAGGAAGAAAGGGTTGGTGATCTCCAGACTGAACTGTATATTTATTTTCTGTTTTTTTCTTCCCTATTAATGTTAAAGAAATGGTACAAGTTTAGATTTTCATTTATACTTTAAATTGATCAGGAAAATGATGGATGGATTCTTTGCTTTGACTATGTATACATTGTTATCTGCATGATTGGTTCAATCTTTCTCCCTTTCCAGAGACTCCATAAATTCTTTGGGTGAAAATTGAAGAGAATATTTTTTTGAGGCCACCTGAATAGCTGACAAGAAATCTGCACTTTCGAGAACCTGAACAACTGATATGAAAACTCAAAGGCATTAAATGCAAATCCTGCCCCCTCCTGCATAGGTGGAATTCTGCTTTTGCCACCCTCAGTGGAATAAAGTAAATATTAGACCATCTTGTTCAGCATTTCTACCTGTGCGATATTCTTCTGGTCAATGGAAAATTTAAAACCTTGGAATGCCTCTTTTTCTAAACTCCCAGATTTCACTCTCTTGACAGATCGGTTGGGGAAAATGATCCAGTTCACAAGGTCCAGGTCAATTGTGAGATCTCCTTTCTGATCCAAATATATTCCTTCGATAGAATTATTGTGAAACTGTGAGCTTTGAAGGAAGGGGTGAAGCTGGAAAGGACAGGAAGAGATGAGGTTTGAAAAGACATCAAAAGTCCTCTGAAAAAACTCCTTGGTCTATGCTAGGAAGGATACAAACATTTCTCTCTGTTCAAAAAACTCTATTTTGAGTTTCCAAGTTGGTTAGGAGTTTACGAATAAGAGAGGAATAATAACTGCTGCTAGCTTATCACTCTGTCTTTTTTCCTCTTTCTTGTTTCATTAGTTGCCTTATTGAGGTAGGTAGCTTCTCATTTCCTACCTTCGTGTGTTGTTCTGGAGGATCTTCAGTGGTGAAGACCAGTGATTTAGCATGGGAAATATCACTGATGTTCCAAACATATTGGTCCACAACATTTAACTTCTTGCTACAAGTCATTCCTTTCTGAGATTTGCGAGAATTATCTGGTTGTCTCAATTAGTTTAACGTGTAACCTCAAATGGGCTCCTTGTTTCTACAACCTCATCACTTTGAGAAAAAAGAACGGCTGAACAAACAAAATATCCATGTATTCGCTTTAAAAGTACGTAAAATTTAGTTTACAGAGCACTAAAGATTGTTATTTTAAAAAAGCAGTAAAATATATTTAAAAAAATAAAATAAAATTGCAAAAACTAAAAAAATTAAAAAGATCAGAAGAAATGACAGTGAAGGAAATGGAATATTGAAATTATGTTGGATTAGAGTTTCACGATAATTGATTTTCTCAGAATAACTAACCAAGGAATCCACGTAGAAAATTAATTTCAGTGAAAGATGCCTTGTGTAAAAGAAATACCTGCCAAGCCTTCAGCCTTGGAGATTCCTCCTTGATGCCCCTGTTCCTCACTGATCTCTTAGATGTGGAGATATAAGCTGAATTTAAGGCCCTTCCCAAAGCCAAGGTGGTGTCATAAATAAGATAGCTGTCCAGAGGAAGGATTTGGTCGATCAGCTCTTTCCTCAGACCCTCCAGTTCTTCTGTCTGTCTGCACCGTCTCCAGACTTTCACGGAAAAGGCATCCTTAGTGGATGAACATCTAAAGTTTTCATTTAAAAACTTGAACATGATTTCAGTCAAGGTAATTAAAGCATCATAGTTTACCCATTTCTTTTTCTTTATCAGAAAGGAAAAAATGCCACTAACGTGTTTCATATACTTCGTAATATACTTGAAATCACGACTGAGATCCCATTGAGCTGTGGTGATCCAAACTTTATCTGTAAAGTCATGAAGGCTTTTAAGTTCCCCATGTATTATTTTTATTCCTAAGGAGAATGAAGCAGTCTCTGAACCATAAACAAAGACATTGACTTTTGTCAATTTGTAATCATTTTTTGCATTGAAAATCCCTTTAACAACATTTATTGCAAAGCTTTGATATGTAATTGCACAAATGCCATTTCTTAACAACAAAGAAGACATTGTCCTCATGAACAGCTCTCCCTGGTCAGTTTCTGGAGCAACGAGAGCAACCAAGTTCCACCTGAAATAGAGGAGAAGCTGGACCATCCCTGGGTATTGGATGCCTTCAGCAGGGAGCATCACATAGAAGAACGGAAAATGAGTTTTGTCCCTCAGAATCTTTGAAGCAAAACCATAATTGATCTGAAAGAAATGGAAGATGGTATTTTAAATGTAATAAGCAAAATACAAGTCCTGTAATTTAGAGCAGGATACAATAACACAATTGGAAGGGACCTTGGAGATCTTCTAGTCCAACCACCTGCTCAGGCAGGAAACCCTATACCATTTGAGAAAATTGATTGCCCAGTGATGGAATAGCTTGACTTTCTGGCAACCCCTGAGATATTGGAACACTGCTATCATGTCACCTTTAGACCTTCTTTCCATTAAACTAGACATATCCAATAACATTAATCATCCTTTATAGGTTTTAACTTCCAGCCCCCTGATCATCCTTGTTGCTCTTCTCTGCACTCTCTACATCTTTTTTATATCATGGCGGCCTAAACTGGATGTAGTATTCCAAGTGTGGTCTTACCAAGGCATTATAAATTGGTATTAACACTTCATGTGATGTTGATTCTATGTCTCTCTTAATGCAGCCTAGAACTGTGTTGGCTTTTTTGGCAAGTGCAGCACACTGCTGGCTCATATTTAAGTAATTGTCCACTAGAACACCAAGATTCCTCTCACATTTACTACTATTGAGCCAGGTACTAACTACACTGTATCTGTGCTGTTGGGTTCGGTTTTTTTGCTTAAATATAGAATCTTACTTTTTCATCATTGAATTTCATTTTTTTAGATAGCACCCAATGTTCAAGTTTGTCAAGATCCTTCTGTATCTTAAGCCTAAATTCTGGAGTGTTGGCTATTCCTGCCAGTTTGTTGTTTTCTGCAAATATGAAGATTTCCCCATCTATCCTCTCATCCAAAAAAGCTTCATTTCCATAAGAAAATTCCACAAAAAAGCTCTGCATTTCATCTGTAGCAGAGGACCTCTGATTCAACCTTGCATTACTTAGAACTGTTTCCCCAAGAAAGACACACCTGAGGGATTTTGTAGGTGCCCAACATGGTTGAAATCTGGGTGGAGATGCCAGCCTCAGCCTCTTCCAGAACAGCCACTGTGTTTCTTTGCCTTCCACATCTATAATTCGGCACATTGGCCTCCCCATCTGAAAGCAGGTCCAGCAAAGGATCTGTAGTCATTTCTACCTTGAAAAAGTTTTCATAGGTATTATAACCCAAGGTGATGTTGGGTAAGAGGTGGCCCTTCTGGTTGATGTTCTCGATAGCAAAAAGGAAAGGCAAAAATTTCCAAAAAAGTTTGGATGATTTTCTGTAGGTACGAACATATCAATAAAAATTATGTTTATTTTTTCACATTAATATTTTTAATCCTTTTACTCACAACTATTCTTCCAAATAGTTTGTAACATTCCAAAGTACTACCCTAGAAAAACAATAACAACAATGAAAATTTTTTGAAACATTATGTGCTTCCAAGAAAATATCTCAGTTGATTACATTTATACCAATTCAATTTTCTGTTTTTGTCTTCAAACAGCTCAGTTCAGGGATGAGATGGAAGGGAGAGGTCATTTTGTTCTTCTTTGTTCAGCTCTAGCTCTGCTCATAGGATGGGAAGGAAAGTGGTTGGGGAAAATATTTGATTTGATTTTTATACTCTAGAGCTTGAAATAATCTTTGTTACCTACAGGGTACAAGAGATGGCAAATCCAAATCAGATAGTAAATTGACAAAAGGAGCAGATCAAGAGGAGAGCATATTATATATTCAGAGTTCTGAAACAGTAAACATTCATTGTAAATGTAGTGACTCTAATAAAGTGCTGGAGGATTGACGTACATGGAGAATTTTGCTGAAGGACTTCTGTCAAAGGTTAATAATTGAAACCAACCAAACCTTGCAGAGACTATTTCACTAATGAAATAATCTCCTGACTTATAATGATGCTCTGGGTCCACTTCACTCTGCTCCACAGTCAGAAGACATTTTGCTTTGCACATCCCACAAGCTTCTGGCAGCCACACAAGCAGCACACGTAGCAGCATCAGCAACATGATTTGTGTGCTAATTGAGCCTTCTCCGTGGCACCTTCATTTTAATGAAGAATCAGAGGAAGAGATGGGTAGGAAGCAAATTTTTCAAAGGACAGATGCCAGCCAAGGGACAGAAACACAATCCCTCCTTATCCTGAAACCAACTCCAAATCCTCTTTGAGACTCTAGAATCATCAATGCACCTAGAGTTTCTGATAGAGATTCCCCTCAACTGTGCTTTCAAGTCTGATATTGACTTCAAAGCATTTTCTGACATGCTTCTATTACATCTTCAGAAAGGTTCCAGAAAGCTCGCTAGGAAACCAATATAAAGTCAGGAAATAAATCAGTATGGTTTGGATAATTGAAAAGAAGATAACCATCAACTCTCTGAGTCCCTTAACGTGTACACAGGCTGGTGCCCAAAGGGAGAATTCACAGATGTGTGAAAGGTTACAGAAGGTTCTCTAGGTACCTAATACAATCAAAAAATAAATAACTATTATTTAGATACTGTAATTGGAAGAAAACTACCTAATCCTTCAACATGTCTATAGGCTGGTGCCCAAAGGGAGAACTCAGAGATGTGGTCCCAAGTTTCAAGAGGGCCCAGAGATGGAAAATAAAGAATTTGGCACCCTAATCCTAACTAATAAAACACTTTTAGAGAATCCAGGATCAACAAAGGATCAAGCAGGATTTGGCCTTTTTGCATGACTATGAAGAATGCTATGTTAATATGGATTTGGTTAGGCTTTTTTTCTAAGGGAATGTGTTGATAGGCTTGTAGGCAGCTGTGGATCCCATTTAGAGAACAACAATTAATCCCTGTTTAGAGGCAAGGTGGCGGTGGGAATGTGATTTGAAAGGGAATTTTCTTTGTCCCCTTTGTCATGATTAGATCACACCCTGGTGACTATAGGTTTCTGTAATTCTCCTATGTGTCCATCTTTTGCAGCAAGGCAGGAATGATTAAATTGATCTGCCCCAGTGTCTGATGGACCCAGCAGAGTTCCAAAGGGAGATGTGGAGTTTTCCTCAGGCACTGCTGCATGGTCTTGCTGCGGCAGTGTGAGCCTTGGACAGGATCAAACCTGGGCCACTTATTCCTTTCACTCCCTGTGGTTCACAAAGTAGTTCAGGGAGCTGAAAAGGATGAAGAATTGTCTGGAGCAGGGGTGTCAAACTCAATTTCATTGAGGGCCACATCAGCATTGTGGTTGCCCTTGGGGGGCTGGGTGGGTGTGGCCAGGGTGGGCGTGGCCTACTGTATGGGCATGGCTGGAGTTTGTACAGCCTACTGGGTGGGCATCGCCAGCTCTACATCATTGGCATCAAGGGTGCCTATGGGGCCTGGGCAGGAGTGGGACAGATCTGGGGGTCTCTGGCAGAAGGAGAGTCTCTGGGCCAGGGCCAAGGAAACAAGGGCCATTCCCTCACTGTTTCCAGGATGGCTTCGGGGGCCAAATGAAACCACTTTGCGGGCCACATCTGGTCCCCGGGCCTTGTATTTGACATGTCTGGTCTAGAGCATCATTGGATGGATGGCCACCAGTCAGAGCCACTATGAAGGCCTACGTCATGGCGATCAGAACAACAGATTGTCAATATTTCTTGCTTTTATTGCTTCCATAGAGTGTCAGCATGCAGCCCTGTTCAGAGTTAACAAGGCCATTTTTGGAAAAGAAGACACTGAGATGTCTCTTCAAGGCTGTGCTGTGGATTTTTCAATGCACCTAACAGAGAAAATCGCTTGTGTCCTGGAGACCCAGCATGGAGCAGGTCCTTTTAAGATGTCCAGGTAACGGACTTACCAAGTTATCCGTGAAGAGTTTGATCCTTTTGGCCCTGAAGAAGTGTACAGAGCGCGTAGGACTATTAGCATAGCTACCTGTCAATTAGATCTATGACTGTGCTGCTTAGTGAAGGCAGCCCGAGAGCTGACATGTGGATGGGTTCTAGTGATGGTTAATTCATCAGTGAAAAAGGGGGTTGTACTTGCCAACTTTAAAAAACGCACCAGTGCACCCTCTTCTCAAGAGGCTGGCTCTGGACCCCATCATTCTGGACAATTTTCATCAGGCTCCCACCTTTCTTAAAAAAGGAATATGTTGCAGACGGTGGTCCCGGATGAGATGGATTATGTGGGGCCCTTCCAGTATGGTTACAGGCCCAGATATGAAGCATGGATGAGGGACAACCGTGTTTAGCTGTACCCTGGTAAAACAGAGTGTAGGAGAGCTAAGCAACACTTTGCTCAATTTCAGTTATGCCCTTTCTTAGCTATCCTCAGTCACTCATTTCCCAGTTGTACCACTGTAATAGGCGTTACATGGAACTACCCTTGAAGAATACCCAGAAGCTACAACTGGTGCAGAATGCAACTCTACATGCAGTTCTGGGTGCTCCTAGGGTGATGCATGTAATTTCTCTGCTACAGAGCTGTGTTGGGTCCCAGTTTTTTCTTCTGGGTTTAATTGAAGGTATTGCTTTAAAGCCCTTCATGGTATGGCACAAGGATACCTGAGGAACAATCTCATCCCAATTACATCAACACATCCCACCTGGTCAAGCTGGGAGAATATATGGGTCCAGGATAACTCAGTGCAGCCCAACTCCCCAAAATCAACTCACTGCAGGTAAACAAGCAGAGGCTGAGATGTTCAACTGTGCACCTTTGGAGAGGGGAGAGGGAGAGGGAGAGGGAGAGAGACTCTTAGCACAGTTTTCTACATACTGAAACACAAGGAAAAAAGGGGAACTATATATATTAATAACTGGTGTTTTATTTCTATTCTGATAAAAAACAAAACACAAACAGGTCTATGTGTGTTTGTGTGCATTTTAGAAACATTAAAGTAGCAGATAATATCTTTGAATGATTAGCTTTGGGAGATTTAATTTTGGGGAAACTCATAACCAAAGTTAATTTCTACTTTATTTTGACAACAAACATTCTTTTGTATTCAGGTCTGGTCTTAATAAAATAATGTAGCACTTGGGGATGAAGATGCAGCATAGCAGGCCCGTGCTTGAAGCCAAGATGGAGAAGATCTGCACGGCCAACATGTATTTCCCCTTGGTGCTCAGGTAGGTGGGAACGAAGGATATCCAGACGCTGCAGAAGACCAGCATGCTGAAGGTGATGAGCTTGGCTTCATTGAAGGCTCCAGGGAGATTCCTGGCGAGGAAAGCCACCGTGAAGCAGATGAGAGCCAGGAAACCCATGTAGCCAAGGGCAAGGTAGAACATAAAAACAGAGCCTTGATTACATTGCAGGATGATTGTTGCTGATTGTGAGTACATGTCTGACTCAGGGAATGGGGGAGAAGTGCTCAACCAGATGCTGCAGAGGACAACTTGGACCCCAGAACAAGAAAGGATGATAGAATTGGCCAGGCTCTTCCCTAGCCATCTCTGTGCTTTATTCCCTGGTTTTGTGGCCAGGAATGCTAATACCACAGTGATTGTTTTGGCCAAAACTGTAGAAATGGCAACTGAGAAGACGTTACTGAATGCTGCTTGTTGGAGAAGACAAGTAGCTCTCCTCGGCTTGCCAATGAATAGGAACGAAGTCAAAAAGGCTAGCAGGAGGGTGATGAGGAGGATGTAGGAGAGATCCCGATTGTTGGCTTTGACTATGGGTGTTTCTTGGAATTTAATGAAGCTTCCCAAGACTAAGCCTGTCATTAAAGACAGAAACAAGGCAAGGGAAGCTAGAATGGTTCCCAAAGTTTCTTGATAGGATAAAAAAGTATAAATTTTAGGTATGCAGTCATCTCTGTTGATGTTTGGATGCTGATCTTCTGGACATTTGGTGCATCTTTCAGCATCTGAAAAGAGAAAGATTAATATCTACTTGAGAGCATGGTTAGATATCTAAAGCAGTATAACAGTCAAAGACAAATTCCAAAGGCAAATGAGAATTTTTGCCACACATTTCTAGGAGAACTGTTTCTCCTTTTAGAGATTGCATCATTTGCACAAGAGCTTCCACAAACCATGTTTTAGAGAAGAAATCCAAAGCACTCTGCAGCCTTCCCACCAAAGACCTACGGAAGGCTGGTCATTTGAATCTCCTGTAATGGACTGTTAAAAGCACAGGAAGGATAGAATCTTGAAGTCAAGGTCTCAGTGGCCTTTTCCAGCTCTTACACTTTTTAGAAGGAAGATATTTTCCTGATAAGCTCAGCTGCTGGTCTTTCTGTGTAAACTGACAGTTTGGGAATCTCCTTTATAAAATTCTCTTTTGTAAATATCAGTGGTTTCCTTCACCTAATCTTGGAAGATGGCCAAGGTCTCTCCACGTGTCATCCTTAGTGAAGTGTGCAAACCAGCTTCTGCATTTCCTGCATTGCATGAGGAGAGCACATCTTTCTCCTTCAGTCCTGGCCACTTTTTACAGAGGCACAATTGAAGCATTTTTACAAACTGTATCACTGTCTGGTTTGATGGCAGCAGTGCCTCAGATAGAAAGTCCATGCAAAGAGTGGTAAGGACAGCCGAGAAGATCATCGGAAGCTCGTTTCTTGGTATCCAGGACACTGCTTATAAGCGCTATGTGCTTAGAGCTCAAAGCATTGTTAGAGACCCCCACACACCCATTTTATGGTCTGTTTCTGTTGCTCCCCTCTGGGTGGAGGTTTCAAAATATTTCTAGCAGGACTACCTGATTCTGTAAGAGCTTTGTTCCCTATGCCATGCATCTGGTAAACTCCCAAGATTCGTTTTTCTTGCCATTCACATGTATACATAAACCGAACTAGACTGTGTTGTTTTTCTTTGTCAGATAATATATATGGGGATATGCATAGTTTTATATTTATTTATTTATGTTTGTCATATTTATGTAGTGTGTATCAGAGATGGTGACCTTTTGAGAGCTGTATGCAATGAAATTTCATTTTAATGTATGCCGATTGTTGTTGTTGTTGTTAGCTGCGAAGTCATGTCCGACCCTTTGTGACCCCATGGACAATGTTCCTCCAGGCTTTCCTGTCCTCTACCATCTTCTGGAGTCCATTTAGGCTCACACCTACTGCTTCAGTGACTCCATCCAGCCACCTCATTCTCTGTCGTCCCTTTCTTCTCTTGCCCTCAACCTTTCCTAGCATTAGGCTCTTCTCCAGTGAGTCCTTCCTTCTCATTAGGAGGCCAAAGTATTTGAGTTTCAACTTCAGGATCTGGTCTTCTAAAGAGCACTCAGGGTTGATCTACTCTACGACTGACTGGTTTGATCACCTTGCAGTCCAAGGGACTTGCAGGAGTCTTCTCCAGCACCATAGTTCAAAGGCTTTAATACTTTGTCGCTCAGCCTTTCTTATGGTCCAACTTTCAATGCCATCCATTGCAACTGGGAAGACCATAGCCTTGATTATATGCACTTTTGTTGATAGGGTGATGTCTCTGCTTTTTATTGTGCTGTCTAGATTTGCCATGGCTTTCCTCCCCAGTAGCAAGCGTCTTTTAATTTCTTGGCTACAGTCCCCATCTGCGGTGATCTTGGAGCCCAGGAAAATAAAATCTTCCACTAAATCAATTTCTTCCTCATCTATTTGCCAGGAATTGAGAGGGCCAGATGCCATGATCTTGGTTTTCTTAATGTTAAGTTTCAACCCAACTTTTGGACTCTTCTTCTTCACCCCCAACAAGAGGCTCTTTAGTTCTTCTTCACTTTCTCCCATTAGAGTGGTATCATCTTCATATCTTAGGTTGTTAATATTTCTCCCAGCAATGTTAATTCCAACTTTTGATTCATCTAGCCCTGCGTTTCTCATGATGTTCTCTGCATATAAGTTAAATAGGCAGGGAGACAGTATACAGACCTGACGGATTCCTGTCCCAATTTTGAACCAATCAGTGGTTCCGTGTCCAGTTCTCACTGTTGCTTCTTGACCCACATATAGGTTTCTCAAGAGACAAATAACATGGTCTGGTACTCCCATCTCTTTACGAACTTGCCACAGTTTGTTGTGATCCACACAATCAAAGGCTTTAGCATAGTCAGTGAAGCATAAGTAGATGTTTTTCTGGAAGTCCCTAGCTTTCTCCATGATCCAGTGTGTGTTGGCAATTTGATCTCTAGTTCCTCTGCCTCTTTGAAATCCTGCCTCTACTTCTGGTAGTTCTCGATCCACATACTGCTGGAGTCTAGCTTGTAGGATTTTAAGCATAACTTTACTAGCATGTGAAATGAGTGCAATGGTGCGATAGTTTGAACATTCTTTGGCACTGCCATTCTTTGGAATTGGAATGTAAACTGATCTTTTCCAATCCTGTGGCCACTGTTGAGTTTTCCAAATTTGCTGGCAAATTGAGTGTAGCACTTTTACTGCATCATCTTTCAAGATTTTGAATAGCTCAGCTGGAATACTGTAACCTCCACTAGCTTTTTTGTTGCTCAGTTTTTCTAAGGCCCACTTCACTTCACATTCTAGGATGTCTGGCTCGAGGTCAGTGACCTCCTCATTGTGGTTATCAGGGACATTAAGCTCATTCTTGTATAGTTCTGTGTAATTTTGCCACACTAATCTCTTCTGCCTGTGTTAGGTCCCTGTCATTTTGGTCCTTTATCATGCCCATTTTTGCCTGAAACGTTCCCTTCATCTCTCCAATTTTCTTGAAGAGATCTCTGGTCCTCCCTATTCTATTGTTTTCTTCTATTTCTTTGCACTGTTCATTTAAGAAGGCATTCTTATCTCTTCTAGCTATTCTCTGGAATTCAGCATTCAATTGGGCATATCTTTCTTTTTCTCCCTTGCCTTTCACTTCCCTCCTTTCCTCAGTTATTTGCAAAGCTTCCTCAGACAGCCATTTTGCTTTCTTGCATTTCTTTTTCTTTGGGATGGTTTTACTTGCTACCTGTTCTACAATGTTGTGAACCTCTGTCCATAGTTCTTCAGGCACTCTGTCTATCAGATCTAATTCCTTAAATCTATTTGTCACCACTACTGTATATTCAACAGGGATATGATTTAATTCATACCTGAGTGTTCTAGTGCTTTTCCCTACTTTTTTCAGTTTAAACCTAAACTTTGCAATGAGAAGCTCATGGTCTGAGCCACAGTCAGCTCCTGGTCCTGTTTTTACTGACTGTATAGAGCTTCTCCATCTTTGGCTGCAGAGCATATAGTCAATCTGATTTCTGTGTTGACCGTCTTGTGATGTCCATGTGTAGAGCCGTCTCTTGGGTTGTTGGAAAAGAGTGTTTGCTATGACCATCGTGCTTTATTCTACAAGTAAAAACATTACATATTTCGGTGTATCTTTATGGTTACTGTGCACAATCACTACTCTCAAAATTCCATTTTTTCTGTGCAAGCTCTTGCTTACTCAAGAGTAGCTCTGCACATCATTAACAATGGCAGCCCCACTGGCATGGGGAGAGACGACCCCAGGATGGCCGGAGAGCCCTAACCTGGTGTGGGCCCTTTCTACATGGTGGCTTTGATGGGGGTTGCAGCTGCCGCTCCTCCTCCTGCTGCTCTGGGCCATTTGACCAGCGAACCACACAGGGAAGAAGGAGGCGGCAGCAGTGATCCCTGCATTGCCAGGTCCGGCCGGCAGCAGATCTGGAAGTGAAACTGTGCCGCCCATCCTCACACTGGTGGAGGCAGAGGCAGGGGAAGGTGAGCTGTGGTGCAAGAAAACCCCTACCCGCTGCCACACCACATCATCTCACATGCATGGCCTGGAGCACACACAGGACAATGTGGGGTGGCAGCAGCAAGGGTGGGCACATACCAGATCCTGCCTTCCCCCACCACTGCCACCACCCCCACCAGCACAAGGATGGTTGGCACAGCTTCGCTTCTGGATCTGCTTCTTGACACCATTTGCCCTCGCACACAGAGGACAGTGAGAGCATGGGGGCCGACGGTGTCCATCAGCAGCCACAGCCTGCTGGCTGTCCTGCATCATGGCAGCCACATCAGCGTCAGCAGAGTGCAGCCCCATCGGCATGTGTGGAGACAGCCCCAGGATGGCCAGAAGGAAGCCCTTGCCTGGCCTGGGCCCATCCACTCGATGACTCTGACAGGTGTGGCTTCTGCTGCTGCTCCAACCGGTCAACCTTGCAGGGAAGCAGGAGGAGGTGGAGGGGCAGCCGGGGGTCTGGAGCTGCCTCGGCTGCTTGCTAGAAGCCCAATGAGGAAGCGGATCTCACACACTAGCTGCCCCTCCTGCTTCCCTGCATGGTTGACTGGTTGGAGCAGCAGCAGAAACCACCCTGGTCAGAGCTATTGTGTGGCTGGGCTGGACTTCCTTCCGGCCGTACCGGAAGCAGATCTGGAAGTGAAGCTGTGCCAACCATCCTTGCACTGGTGGGGGTGGTGGCAATGGCAGGGGAAGGCAGGATCTGGCATGCACCACCCTTTGCCGCTGCTACCCCACATTGTCCTGTGTGCGCCTCCAGGCTGTTTGTGTGAGATGATGTGGTGTGGCAGCAGGGGGGGGTTTCGTGTGCCACAGCTCACCTGTCAACGCTGCTAACACCGAATGTTATTGCTTGACAAGAACTTATGAAAAATGTATGAAAAGCCCATACGTCGGAAACTTGACATCACCTTCCCCTGCCTCTGCCTGCACCAGTGCGAGGATGGGTGGCACAGCTTTGCTTCCAGATCTGCTGCCGGCTGGGCTTGGTGATGCAGGGGATCGCCGCCGCCACCTCCTGCTTCCTTGTGTGGTTGGCTTGTCAAGGACTCGGTACAGCAGGAGGAGCAGCAGCTCCCTCCCCATCAGAGCTACCTTGTAGACAGGGCATGCACCAGGTGAAGGCTCCTTTCCGGCCATCCCGGGGCCAACTCCACCCATTCCAATGGGGCTGCACTGCTGAAGGGAGATGGTGGCTGTGATTCCCCCCTGCCCATTGCCCCTTCTATGCAATTCTACATGACTGCAGTGTGGATGACAGGCTCAGCCTCCTGCCCCCCTAGCCAGATCCCCATGCCTTCCCCCAGCCAGGACCTGATGACCCCTACCCTCCTGCCCCCACATCAGCCGACCCCCCCAGCAGCCCTGTCCAACCAAGACAGAGGGAAGGAGAGGCAGAGAACCGGTTGTTAAATGATTTTTAACCCACCACTGGTCGCTTCCAAAGGCCACTCACTTACTCTCCCACCAAAACTGCTCCTTTTATTGGTTCCCTCACCCCGCCCAGCCCTTGCAGCTGTTCCCAGTGTCTGCATGCATGGAGAGAGGGAGGGGAGGAGCCTGGCCCTGCGTCCCTCTGTCTGTGGCAATGGCGCACATACCCACAGGGGCAGCTCTGCATGCCACCATGGCCCTAGCTGATAGGTTCTCTAATTTTTTCTCATCCTACCCATGCCAGGAAAGCAAGAACCAATGGCTTCCATCTCTTTGGGTATATCTCTTGAGGACAGATGAAAAAAAATAGCCTCATTTTCACTATTCTTCCCGTGATTTCAGCTAGCTGTGGACACTTAATTTCACTCATCAAAAGCTATATGTCTCAGCCCATGGTGAGTTAAGCAATACTGTGACATCCCTCTTGCAGTGCCTGGATATTGTTAGGAGCTGGATAAGGAGCAACAGATTGAAACTGAACCCTGGCAAGACCAAATCGTTGTGGGTTTGGGGTTGTTTGGTCTATGGAGAATTGCCAACTTTGGTCTTGGATAGGGTGGCACTGCCCCAAACAGCCCCAGTGTATAATCTGGGGGTTCTCCTAGACTTGGAATTCCTTCTTGAAGAGCAGGTAGCAGTCCTGGCCAGGAGGGCACAACTTTGGGTTTTGTGCCAGTTACTCCCTTTGCTGGACCAACAATCCTTACTTATGGTCACTCATGCCCTCCTCATCTCCCGTCTTGACTATTGCAATGCACTCTACATGGGGCTGCCCTTGAAAAGCATCGGGCCTCTCTAGTTGGCCGGAGTCCTACGGGAGTCCTACGGGAAAGTGCGGTATATAAATTCAATAAAATTCAAAATTCAAATTCAAATGCAGAGGCCTGCATGGTTTTGTGCAGGCCTTGGTTTACACATATGTTGCCTCTCCTGTGGGAGCTGCAAATGTTGCCAATTTGCTTCCAGGTGCAATTCAAGGTGGTGATTGTCACCTTAGAAGCCATTCATGGGTTGGGAACAGGTTATCTGAGGGATTGTCTCTTGCCAGTCACATCCACCCAACCCCCTAGAGCGGGGAGGCAAGGAATGTTGTGGGTCCCATCCTCTAAGGAGATACATCCTGCAGAACCAAGAAGAAAAGCCTTCTCTGTGGTGGCTCCCTCCCTTTGGAACATCATCCCTGCAGAAATTAGACTGGCCCACACTTTGACAGTCTTTCGTAACACCTTGAAGACTTGCTTTTGCCAGTAGGCCTGGGGAATCCTGAATGCGATGTAGCCCATCAAATGGTTTATTCAATGGTGTGTTTTTGCCAGGAGGTGGGTGGGTGGGGTTATTGGGTTTTTTCCCTATACTGTGTTTTTATAATTTGGAAGCTGTCTTGAGTTGCTGTGAGTGAGTGAGTAAGCAGCTATATGAACTTTCTAAATAAACAAATAATTAAAAACATACAGTTTCTCTTTTCTTCATCAGGGAACTTGTGAGAGGGACGGAGGGAGGGAGAAAGGGAGGGAGGGAAAGAGGGAGGAAGGAAGGAAGGAAGGAAGGAAGGAAGGAAGGAAGGAAGGAAGGAAGGAAGGAAGGAAGGAAGGAAGGAAGGAAGGTAGGTTCAAGTATTGGACCTGTAGATAGACCTGCTAAACAAACAGGATTAAGTTTTTACTCAGGCATTAGTGAATCAAAGAAAGGAGAAAGGGGAAAGGAGAGGAGAGGAGGAGAGCAAGAAAGAAGGAGAGAAGAGGAGAAGCTGGGATGTTTTCCATTTGTCCAGAGATGTCAAGAAAAAATGGTAGATATTGAGCAGTAAAAATGAAGAACAGAGTTGCCATCTCCCTTCTAAAGCCAAGTCCCCATTAATATCCTCTCTTTTAATGTGCTCCAAGTTTAAACCCAATATTATATTTCTATTCTGTATTAAATATTAAAGAAATTGATTTGTTGAAGGGCAGTCTTTAAGAGGCTTCTCAAAATGTCATTTCCTGAAAAATGTCAGTGTCTTATTAACTAGTAATTAAATAGTGAACAAAGATATGTAATGAACACACCACAATAGTAATGACATCATTAATTACCCTGACATCAATTTGGAGAGAAATGTTGCACCTAGTGGAAGATGAAATAGATTCCTGACCTTAAGCAATACTGAACTTAATTCTCACTAACATGAGAATTGATAAGGACTGTGATAGAAGGTATTGAAGTTACAGGAATCTTTGGGGAGAGGGAGTGACCATGAAATATTGGAATTCAACATTATGTAAGCACAAGCCAAATGAGAATCTTGGGCTTTAAGTGAGCTGATTTCAATAAATAGAGAGAGAGATTGGGAAGGATTCCATGGATGAAAATCCCCAAACACAATTCCAATGAAGAAGAAAAATAATAGATTTCAAAAGAAGCCAGCATGGCTGCACAAAGAACTCTCTGATGAACTAAAAGACAAAAAGGACAAGTATAAAAAGTAGAAAGAGGGGCACATAACTAAAGCAGAATATCAGCAAATAGCCTGAACCTGCAAAGATTAAGTGAGGAAAGCTAAGGCTTAAAATGAACTAAGGCTTGCGACAAAAGTCAAAAATAACAAAAAAGTTTCAACATGTAAAAAAGCAATGGATGGAAACTAATGAAGAAGGAAAACAACTTAGTACTAAGGAGAAATTTGCTGACAGTTAGAACAATCAGTAAGTGGAACAGCTTGCCTCCAGAAGTCATGGGTGCTCCAACAGTGGAGATTTTTAAGATGAAATTGGAGAACCATTTGTCTGAAATGGTATGAGATTTCCTGCATGAGCAGGGGTTGGACTAGAAGATCTCTAAGGTCCCTTCCAACTCTGTTATTCTGTTATTCTATGACTTCCCCCCAAATCTGTCCCTTTTCTCTGGTATCACCTACCTTCCATGGTGGAGATGGTTCCTTCTGCACAGGGATGACAATCATAACAGCAGATGATCTCCCCTTCCCGAGCTACCTTCACAAATCCAAGATGGCAACTTTCCACACACCTGGAAGGAGGCAGGGGCTGAGGAGAGAAAGGAGAAAGATCCAGAAAATGAGTTTATTTTCAGAAAAATGGCAAAGAAAGAAAGGGGTGGCGATCTTTCCTTTAAGCTTTACCTTTGACTAATTAGAAGCCAATAAGAAATGTGAGATTCATCAAACTGACTGACCTATATATTTCTTTTCTGTTTTTCCCCTCTTCACCATTAATGTTTAAATAACATTACAAATTTAGTCTTCATTTAAATTTTATGTATTAAATTGATCAGGGAAATGATGGATGGATTCTTTGCTTTGACTAAGTATATGCTGTTATCTGCATGAGTGATTCAATCTTCCCTCCTTCACACTCAATGAATTGTTTCGGTGGAAATTGAAGACAATATTTTTTGAGGCCATCTAAATAGCTGTACTCTTGAGAACCTGAACAACTGATATGAAAACTCAAAGGCATTGAAAGCAATCCTGCTCACCCCCCCCAACAGAAAAAAAAAATCAAGTGGGATCCCGTGTTTGACATCTTCAGTGGAATAAAATAAATACTAGTCCCACCTTGTTCAGCATTTCTACATCTGTGATACTCTTCTGGTCAATGGTAAATTTGAAATCCTGCGAAGCCCGAATTTTTAGACTCCCAAATTTCACTCTTATGACAGAATTGTTTGGGGAAATGATCCAGTTCACAATGTCCAGGTCCAGGTCAGCTGTCAGATCTTCTTTCGGATCCAAATATATTCCTTCGACAGAATTATTGTGAAACTGTGAGCTTTGAAGGAAGAGGTGAAGCTGGAAAGGAGAGGAAGAGATGAGGTTTGAAAAGAGATCAAAAGTCCTTTGAAAAAACTCCTTGGTCTATGCTGGGAGGGATATGAACACTTCTCTCTGTTCAAAAACCCAACTCTATTTTAAATTTCCAACTTGGTTGGGAGTTTACGAATAAGAGAGGAATAATCACTGCTGTAAACCTTATATTTAAATATGCAGATTACAATAATGACTGTAAAGGACAGGAGTTTTCACACCTGATCAGCAATGCTATTAAACAATTCCTCTAAAGAAAAAAACCAATAATTTTTCCTTAATATTTTATTAATCTAGAAATATTATAATTTTGATTTTTCTTTCACTTGAGGTTTATTCTGTCATTTTTTCCTTTCTTGTGTCATTAGTTGGCTTATTGAGGGAGGTAGCTTCTCATTTCCTACCTTCCTGTGTTTGTTCTGGAGGATCTTCAGTGGTGAAGACCAGTGATTTACCATGGGAAATATCACTGATGTTCCAAACATATTGGTCCACAACATTTAACTTCTTGCTACAAGTCATTCCTTTCTGAGATTTGTGAGAATTATCTGGTTGTCTCAATTAGTTTAACGTGTAACCTCAAATGGGCTCCTAGTTTCTACAAGTTCATCACTTTGAGAAAAAAGAACGGCTGAACAAACAAAATATCCATGTATTTGCATTAAAAGTACGTAAAATTTAGTTTACAGAGCACTACAGATTGCTATTTTAAAAAAGCAGTAAAATATATTTAAAAAAATAAAATAAAATTGCAAAAACTAAAAAAATTAAAAAGATCAGAAGAAATGACAGTGAAGGAAATGGAATATTGAAATTATGTTGGATTAGAGTTTCACGATAATTGATTTTCTCAGAATAACTAACCAAGGAATCCACTTAGAAAATTAATTTCAGTGAAAGATGCCTTGTGTAAAAGAAATACCTGCCAAGCCTTCAGCCTTGGAGATTCCTCCTTGATGCCCCTGTTCCTCACTGATCTCTTAGATGTGGAGATATAAGCTGAATTTAAGGCCCTTCCCAAAGCCAAGGTGGTGTCATAAAGAAGATAGCTGTCCAGAGGTAGGATTTGGTCGATCAGCTCTTTCCTCAGACCCCCCAGTTCTTCTGTCTGTCTGCACCGTCTCCAGACTTTCACGGAAAAGGCATCCTTAGTGGATGAACATCTAAAGTTTTCATTTAAAAACTTAGACATGATTTCAGTCACGGTAATTAAAGTATCATAGTTTGCCCATTTCTTTTTCTTTATCAGAAAGGAAAAAATGCCACTAACGTGTTTCATATACTTCGTAATATACTTGAAATCAAGACTGAGATCCCATTGAGCTGTGGTGATCCAAACTTTATCTGTAAAGTCATGAAGGCTTTTAAGTTGCACATGTATTATTTTCATTCCTAATGAGAATGAACCAATCTCTGAACCATAAACAAAGGCATTGACTTTTGTCAATTTGTAATCATTTTTTGCATTGAAAACCCCTTTAACAACATTTATTGCAAAGCTTTGATATGTAATTGCACAAATGCCATTTCTTAACATCAAAGAAGACATTGTCCTCATGAACAGCTCTCCCTGGTCAGTTTCAGGAGCAATGAGAGCAACCAAGGTCCACCTGAAATGGAGGAGAAGCTGGACCATCCCTGAGTATTGGATGCCTTCAGCAGGGAGCATCGTGTAGAAGAAAGGAAAATGAGTTTTGTCCCTCAGAATCTTTGAAGCAAAACCATAATTGATCTGAAAGAAGTGGAAGATGGTATTTTAAATGTAATAAGCAAAATGCATGTCCTATAATTTAGAGCAGGATACAATAACACAATTGGAAGGGACCTTGGAGATCTTCTAGTCCAACCACCTGCTCAGGCAGGAAACCCTATACCATTTGAGAAAATTGATTGCCAGTGACGGAATAGCTTGACTTTCTGGCAACCTCTGAGATATTGGAACACTGCTATCATGTCACCCTTAGACTTTCTTTTCATTAAACTAGACATATCCAATAACATCGATCATTCTTTATAAGTTTTAACTTCCAGCCCCCTGATCATCCTTGTTGCTCTTCTCTGCACTCTCAACATCTTTTTTATATCATGGCGGCCTAAACTGGATGTAGTATTCCAAGTGTGGTCTTACCAAGGCATTATAAATTGGTATTAACACTTCATGTGGTGTTGATTCTATCCCTCTCTTAATGCAGCCTAGAACTGTGTTGGCTTTTTTGGCAAGTGCAGCACACTGCCGGCTCATATTTAAGTGATTGTCCACTAGGACACCAAGATTCCTCTCACATTTACTACTATTGAGCCAGGTACTAACTATACTGTACCTGTGCAGTTGGTTGTTTTTTTTTTTTGCTTAAATATAGAATCTTACTTTTTTCATCACTGAATTTCATTTTTTTAGATAGCACCCAATGTTCAAGTTTGTCAAGATCCTACTGTATCTTAAGCCTAACTTCTGGAGTGTTGGCTATTCCTTCCAGTTTGTTGTTTTCTGCAAATTTGAAGATTTCCCCATCTATCCTCTCATCCAAAAAAGCTTCATTTCCATAAGAATATTCCACAAAAAAGCTCTGCATTTCATTTGTAACAGAGGACCTCTGATTCAACCTTGCATTACTCAGAACTGTTTCCCTGAGAAAGACACACCTGAGGGATTTTGTAGGTGCCCAACATGTTTGAAATCTGGGTGGAGATGCCAGCCTCAGCCTCTTCCAGAACAGCCACTGTGTTTCTTTGCCTTCCACATCTATAGTTGGGCACATTGGCCTCCCCATCTGAAAGCAGGTCCAGCAAAGGATCTGTAGTCATTTCTACCTTTAAGAAATTTTCATAAACATTGTAACCCAGGGTGATGTTGGGTAAGAGGTGGCCCTTCTGGTTGATGTTCTCGATAGCAAAAAGGAAAGGCAAAAATTTCCAAAAAAGTTTGGATGATTTTCTGTAGGTACGAACATATCAATAAAAATTATGTTTATTTTTTCACATTAATATTTTTAATCCCTTTAGTCACAACTATTCTTCCAAATACTTTGTAAAATTCCAAAGTACTACCCTAGAAAAACAATAACAACAATAAAAAATTTTTGAAACATTATGTGCTTCCAAGACAATATCTCAGTTGATTACATTTATACCAATTCAATTTTCTGTTTTTGTCTTCAAACAGCTCAGTTCAGGGATGAGATGGAAGGGAGAGGTCATTTTGTTCTTCTTTGTTCACCTCTAGCTCTGCTCATAGGATGGGAAGGAAAGTGGTTGGGGAAAATATTTGATTTGATTTTTATACTCTAGAGCTTGAAATAATCTTTGTTACCTACAGGGTACAAGAGATGGCAAATCCAAATCAGATAGTAAATTGACAAAAGGAGCAGATCAAGAGGAGAGCATATTATATATTCAGAGTTCTGAAACAGTAAACATTCATTGTAAATGTAGTGACTCTAATAAAGTGCTGGAGGATTGACGTACATGGAGAATTTTGCTGAAGGACTTCTGTCAAAGGTTAATAATTGAAACCAACCAAACCTTGCAGAGACTATTTCACTAATGAAATAATCTCCTGACTTATAATGATGCTCTGGGTCCACTTCACTCTGCTCCACAGTCAGAAGACATTTTGCTTTGCACATCCCACAAGCTTCTGGCAGCCACACAAGCAGCACACGTAGCAGCATCAGCAACATGATTTGTGTGCTAATTGAGCCTTCTCCGTGGCACCTTCATTTTAATGAAGAATCAGAGGAAGAGATGGGTAGGAAGCAAATTTTTCAAAGGACAGATGCCAGCCAAGGGACAGAAACACAATCCCTCCTTATCCTGAAACCAACTCCAAATCCTCTTTGAGACTCTAGAATCATCAATGCACCTAGAGTTTCTGATAGAGATTCCCCTCAACTGTGCTTTCAAGTCTGATATTGACTTCAAAGCATTTTCTGATATGCTTCTATTACATCTTCAGAAAGGTTCCAGAAAGCTCGCTAGGAAACCAATATAAAGTCAGGAAATAAATCAGTATGGTTTGGATAATTGAAAAGAAGATAACCATCAACTCTCTGAGTCCCTTAACGTGTACACAGGCTGGTGCCCAAAGGGAGAATTCACAGATGTGTGAAAGGTTACAGAAGGTTCTCTAGGTACCTAATACAATCAAAAAATAAATAACTATTATTTAGATACTGTAATTGGAAGAAAACTACCTACCGTAATCCTTCAACATGTCTATAGGCTGGTGCCCAAAGGGAGAACTCAGAGATGTGGTCCCAAGTTTCAAGAGGGCCCAGAGATGGAAAATAAAGAATTTGGCACCCTAATCCTAACTAATAAAACACTTTTAGAGAATCCAGGATCAACAAAGGATCAAGCAGGATTTGGCCTTTTTGCATGACTATGAAGAATGCTATGTTAATATGGATTTGGTTAGGCTTTTTTTCTAAGGGAATGTGTTGATAGGCTTGTAGGCAGCTGTGGATCCCATTTAGAGAACAACAATTAATCCCTGTTTAGAGGCAAGGTGGTGGTGGGAATGTGATTTGAAAGGGAATTTTCTTTGTCCCCTTTGTCATGATTTGATCACACCCTGGTGACTATAAGTTTGTGTAATTCTCCTATGTGTCCTTCTTTTGCAGCAAGGCAGGAATGATTAAATTGATCTGCCCCAGTGTCTGATGGACCCAGCAGAGTTCCAAAGGGAGATGTGGAGTTTTCCTCAGGCACTGCTGCATGGTCCTGCTGTGGCAGTGTGAGCCTTGGACAGGATCAAACCTGGTCCTGTTACTCCTGTCACTCCCTTTGGTTCACAAAGTAGTTCAGGGAGCTGAAAAGGATGAAGAATTGTCTAGAGCATCATTGGACGGATGGCCACCAGTCAGAGCCACTATGAAGGCCTACGTCATGGCGATAAGAACAACAGAATGTCAATATTTCTTGCTTTTATTGCTTTCGTAGAGTGTCAGCATGCAGCCCTTTTTGGAAAAGAAGACACTGAGATGTCTCTTCAAGGCTATGCTGTGGATTTTTCAATGCACCTAACAGAGAAAATCACTTGTGACCTGGAGACCCAGCACGGAGCAGGTCCTTTTAAGATGTCCAGGGAATGGACTTATCAAGTTATCTGGGAAGACTTTGATCCTTTTGGCCCTGAAGTAGTGTACAGAGCACTTAGGACTATTAACATAGCTACCTGTGAATTAGATCTATGACTGTGCTGCTTAGTGAAGGCAGCTGACATGTGGATGTGTTCTAGTGATGGTTAATTCATCAGTGAAAAAGGGGGTTGTACTTGCCAACTTTAAAAAACGCACCAGTGCACCCTCTTCTCAAGAGGCTGGCTCTGGACCCCATCATTCTGGACAATTTTCATCAGGCTCCCACCTTTCTTAAAAAGGAATATGTTGCAGACGGTGGTCCCGGATGAGATGGATTATGTGGGGCCCTTCCAGTGTGGTTTCAGGCCCAGATATGAAGCATGGATGAGGGAAAACAGTGTTTAGCTGTACCCTGGTAAAACAGAGTGTAGGAGAGCTAAGCGACACTTTGCTCAATTTCAGTTATGCCCTTTCTTAGCTATCCTCAGTCACTCATTTCCCAGTTGTACCATTGTAATATGCGTTACATGGAACTACCCTTGAAGAATACCCAGAAGCTACAACTGGTGCAGAATGCAACTCTACATGCAGTTCTGGGTGCTCCTAGG
Source organism: Vipera latastei (assembly GCA_024294585.1). NCBI lineage: Eukaryota > Metazoa > Chordata > Lepidosauria > Squamata > Viperidae > Vipera > Vipera latastei. The sequence continues at coordinate 293,798,319 of CM044355.1, forward strand.
GTGATGCATGTAATTTCTCTGCTACAGAGCTGTGTTGGGTGCCAGTTTTTTCTTCTGGGTCTAATTGAAGGTATTGCTTTAAAGCCCTTCATGGTATGGCACAAAGATACCTGAGGAACAATCTCATCCCAATTACATCAACACATCCCACCTGGTCAAGCTGGGAGAGTATATGGGTCCAGGATAACTCATCGCAGCCCAACTCCCCAAAATCAACTCACTGCAGGTAAACAAGCAGAGGCTGAGATGTTCAACTGTGCACCTTTGGAGAGGGGAGAGGGAGAGAGAGAGAGACTCTTAGCACAGTTTTCTACATACTGAAACACAAGGAAAAAAGGGGAACTATATATATTAATAACTGGTGTTTTATTTCTATTCTGATAAAAAACAAAACACAAACAGGTCTATGTGTGTTTGTGTGCATTTTAGAAACATTAAAGTAGCAGATAATACCTTTGAATGATTAGCTTTGGGAGATTTAATTTTGGGGAAACTCATAACCAAAGTTAATTTCTACTTTGTTTTGACAACAAACATTCTTTTGTATTCAGGTCTGGTCTTAATAAAATAATGTAGCACTTGGGGATGAAGATGCAGCATAGCAGGCCAGTGCTGGAAGCCAAGATGGAGAAGATCTGCACGGCCAACATGTATTTCCCCTTGGTGCTCAGGTAGGTGGGAACGAAGGATATCCAGACGCTGCAGAAGACCAGCATGCTGAAGGTGATGAGCTTGGCTTCATTGAAGGCTCCAGGGAGATTCCTGGCAAGGAAAGCCACTGTGAAGCAGATGAGAGCCAGGAAACCCATGTAGCCAAGGGCAAGGTAGAACATAAAAACAGAGCCTTGATTACATTGCAGGATAATTGTTGCTGATTGTGAGTACATGTCTGACTCAGGGAATGGGGGAGAAGTGCTCAACCAGATGCTGCAGAGGACAACTTGGACCCCAGAACAAGAAAGGATGATAGAATTGGCCAGGCTCTTCCCTAGCCATCTCTGTGCTTTATTCCCTGGTTTTGTGGCCAGGAATGCTAATACCACAGTGATTGTTTTGGCCAAAACTGTAGAAATGGCAACTGAGAAGATGTTACTGAATGCTGCTTGTTGGAGAAGACAAGTAACTCTCCTCGGCTTGCCAATGAATAAGAACGAAGTCAAAAAGGCTAGCAGGAGGGTGATGAGGAGGATGTAGGAGAGATCCCGATTGTTGGCTTTGACTATGGGAGTTTCTTGGAATTTAATGAAGCTTCCCAAGACTAAGCCTGTCATTAAAGACAGAAACAAGACAAGGGAAGCTGTAATGATTCCCAAAGGTTCTTGATAGGATAAGAAAGTATAAATCTTAGGTATGCAGTCATCTCTGTTGATGTTTGGATGCAGATCTGCTGGACATTTGGTGCATCTTTCAGCATCTGAAAAGAGAAAGATTAATATCTACTTGAAAGCATGGTTAGATATCTTAAGCCGTATAACAGTCAAAGACAAATTCCAAAGGCAAATGAGAATTTTTGCCACACATTTCTAGGAGAACTGTTTCTCCTTTTAGAGATTGCATCATTTGCACAAGAGCTTCCACAAACCATGTTTTAGAGAAGAAATCCAAAGCACTCTGCAGCCTTCCCACCAAAGACCTACGGAAGGGTGGTCATTTGAATCTCCTGTAATGGACAGTTAAAAGCACAGGAAGGATAAAATCTTGAAGTCAAGGTCTCAGTGGCCCTTTCCAGCTCTTACTCTTTTTAGAAGGAAGATATTTTCCTGATAAACTCAGCTGCTGCTCTTTCTGTGTAAACCGACTCTTTGGGAATCTCCTTTATAAAATTCTCTTTTGTAAATATCAGTGGTTTCCTTCACCTAATCTTGGAAGATGGCCACGTGTCATCCTTAGTGAAGTGTGCAAACCAGCTTCTGCATTTCCTGCATTGGATGAGGAGAGCACATCTTTCTCCTTCAGTCCTGGCCACTTTTTACAGAGGCACAATTGAAGCATTTTTACAAACTGTATCACTGTCTGGTTTGATGGCAGCAGTGCCTCAGATAGAAAGTCCATGCAAAGTGTGGTAAGGACAGCCGAGAAGATCATTGGAAACTCGTTTTCTGGTATCCAAGACACTGCTTATAAGTGCCATGTGCTTAGAGCTCAAAGCATTGTTAGAGACCCCCACATACCCATTTTATGGTCTGTTTCTGTTGCTCCCCTCTGGGTGGAAGTTTCAAAGTATTTCTAGCTGGACTACCTGATTCTGTAAGAGCTTTGTTCCCTATGCCATCCATCTGGTAAACTCCCAAGATTTGTTTTTCTTGCCATTCACATGTATACATAAACCGAACTAGACTGTGTTGTTTTTCTTTGTCATATAATATATATGAGTATATGCATAGTTTTATATTTATTTATTTATTTTTGTCATATTTATGTAGTGTGTATCAGAGATGTTGACCTTTTGAGAGCTGTATGCAATGAAATTTCATTTTACTGTATGCCGATTGTTGTTGTTGTTGTTAGCTGCGAAGTCATGTCCGACCCATTGCGACCCCATGGACAATGTTCCTCCAGGCTTTCCTGTCCTCTACCATCTTCTGGAGTCCATTTAGGCTCACACCTACTGCTTCAGTGACTCCATCCAGCCACCTCATTCTCTGTCGTCCCCTTCTTCTCTTGCCCTCAACCTTTCCCACCATGAGGCTCTTCTCCAGTGAGTCCTTCCTTCTCATTAGGTGGCCAAAGTATTTGAGTTTCAACTTCAGGATCTGGCCTTCTAAAGAGCAGTCAGGGTTGATCTACTCTAGGACTGACTGGTTTGATCGCCTTGCACTCCAATGGACTCGCACTAGTCTTCTCCAGCACCATAGTTCAATGGCTTTAATACTTTGGCGCTCAGCCTTTCTTATGGTCCAACTTTCAATGCCATACATTGCAACTGGGAAGACCATAGCCTTGATTATACGCACTTTTGTTGATGGGGTGATGTCTCTGCTTTTTATTGTGCTGTCTAGATTTGCCATGGCTTTCCTCCCCAATAGCAAGTGTCTTTTAATTTCTTGGCTACAGTCCCCATCTGCGGTGATCTTGGAGCCCAGGAAAATAAAATCTGTAACTACCTCCATTTCTTCCCCATCTATTTGCCAGGAATTGAGAGGGCCGGATGCCATGATCTTGGTTTTCTTAATGTTTAGTTTCAACCCAAGTTTTGCACTCTCCTTCTTCTCCCCCAACAAGAGGCTCTTTAGTTCCTCTTCCCTTTCTCCCATTAGAGTGGTATCATCTTCATATCTTAGGTTGTTAATATTTCTCCCAGCAATGTTAATTCCAACTTTTGATTCATCTAGCCCTGCGTTTCTCATGATGTGCTCTGCATATAAGTTAAATAGGCAGGGAGACAGTATACAGACCTGCCAGATTCCTGTCCCAATTTTGAACCAATCAGTGGTTCCATGTCCAGTTCTCACTGTTGCTTCTTGACACGCATATAGGTTTCTCAAGAGACAAATAAGATGGTCTGGTACGCCCTTCTCTTTAAGAACTTGCCACAGTTTGTTGTGATCCACACAATCAAAGGCTTTAGCATAGTCAATGAAGCAGAAGTAGATGTTTTTCTGGAACTCCCTAGCTTTCTCCATGATCCAGTGTGTGTTGGCAATTTGATCTCTAGTTCCTCTGCCTCTTCGAAATCCTGCCTCTACTTCTGGTAGTTCTCGATCCACATACTGCTGGAGTCTAGCCTGTAGGATTTTAAGCATAACTTTACTAGCATGTGAAATGAGTGCAATGGTGCGATAGTTTGAACATTCTTTGGCACTGCCATTCTTTGGAATTGGAATGTAAACTGATCTTTTCCAATCCTGTGGCCACTGTTGAGTTTTCCAAATTTGCTGGCAAATTGAGTGTAGCACTTTTACTGCATTGTCTTTTAAGATTTTGAATAGCTCAGCTGGAAGACTGTCACCTCCACTAGCTTTGTTGTTGCTCAGCTTTTCTAAGGCCCACTTCACTTCACATTCTAGGATGTCTGGCTCGAGGTCAGTGACCACCTCATCATGGTCATCAGGGACATTAAGCTCATTCTTGTGTAGTTCTGTGTAATTTTGCCACCTTAATCTCTTCTGCCTCTCTTAGGTCCCTGCCGTTTTGGTCCTTTATCATGCCCATTTTTGCATTAAACGTTCCCTTCATCTCTCCAATTTTCTTGAAGAGATCTCTGCTCCTCCCTATTCTATTGTTTTCTTCTATTTCTTTGCACTGTTCATTTAAGAAGGCATTCTTATCTCTTCTAGCTATTCTCTGGAATTCTGCATTCAGTTGGGCGTATCTTTCTTTTTCTCCCTTGCCTTTCGCTTCCCTCCTTTCGTCAGTTATTTGCAAAGCTTCCTCAGAAAGCCATTTTGTTTTCTTGCATTTCTTTTTCTTTGGGATGGTTTTACTTGCTACCTGTTCTACAATGTTGTGAACCTCTGTCCATAGTTCTTCAGGCACTCTGTCTATCAGATCTAATTCCTTAAATCTATTTGTCACCACTACTGTATATTCAACAGGGATATGATTTAATTCATACCTGAGTGGCCTAGTGCTTTTCCCTACTTTTTTCAGTTTAAGCCTAAACTTTGCAAGGAGAAGCTCATGGTCTGAGCCACAGTCAGCTCCTGGTCCTGTTTTTACTGACTGTATAGAGCTTCTCCATCTTTGGCTGCAGAGCATATAGTCAATCTGATTTCTGTGTTGACCATCTGGTGATGTCCATGTGTAGAGCCGTCTATTGGGTTGTTGGAAAAGAGTGTTTGCTATGAGCATCGTGCTTTATTCTACAAGTAAAAACATTACATATTTTGGTGTATCTGTATGGTTACTGTGCACAATTCACTACTCTCAAAATTCCATTTTTCTGTGCAAGCTCTTGCTTACTCAAGAGTAGCTCTGCACATCATTAACAATGGCAGCCCCATTGGCATGGGGAGAGACAACCCCGGGATTGCCGGAGAGCCCTTACCTGGTGTGGGCCCTTTCTACATGGTGGCTTTGATGGGGGGTGGCAGCTGCTGCTCTGAGCCATTTGACCAGCGAACCACACAGGGAAGCAGGAGGCGGCAGCAGTGATCCCTGCATTGCCAGGTCCGACCGGCAGCAGATCTGGAAGTGAAACTGTGCCACCCATCCTCACACTGGTGGAGGCAGAGGCAGGGGAAGGTGAGCTGTGGTTCAAGAAAACCCTTACCCGCTGCCACACCACATCATCTCACATGCATGGCCTGGAGCACACACAGGACGATGTGGGGTGGCAGCAGCAAGGGTGGGCACATACCAGATCCTGCCTTCCCCCACCACTGCCACCACCCCCACCAGCACAAGGATGGTTGGCACAGCTTCGCTTCTGGATCTGCTTCTTGACACCATTTGCCCTCTCACAGAGGACAGTGAGAGCATGGGGGCCGACAGTGTCCATCAGCAGCTACAGCCTGCTGCCTGTCCTGCATCATGGCAGCTGCATTGGCATGGGCAGAGTGCAGCCCCATTGGCAGGAGGAGGTGGAGGGGCAGCCGGGGTTCTGGAGGTGCTTCGGCTGCTTGCTAGCAGCCCAATGAGGCAGCGGATCTCACACACCAGCTGCCCCTCCTGCTTCCCTGCATGGTTGACTGGTTGGAGCAGCAGCAGAAACCACCCTGGTCAGAGCTGTTGTGTGGATGGGCTGGACTTCCTTCCGGCCGTACCGGGGCCATCTCCACCTGCATCAGTGGGGCTCCTGCTATAGGTATTTCTTCTGGAAATTCCAATAAATTAATTCTGAGACCAAGTGAAGATTTTCAATCCAACTTGTTCTTCAGTCCAGCAACCTCTCTGTTTTCTCCCATTCTGCTCTATTTCTAAAACAATAATAATACAAATTTTCCTTTCTGGCAGGTTAGTGGGATTTCTTGATGCCAAAATACCAGATAGTATGCCCCCACACACAGAGGCCAGCAAGCACATGGGGGCCACCCGTGTCTGTCAGCAGTCACAGCATGCTGGCTGTCCTGCATAATAGTGAACTGACCATGGAGCCCCATTCATGAAGACGGAGATGGCCCTGGTATGGCTGGAAGGGAGCCTGGCTCATCCACTCGATGGCTCTGACGGGGGCGGCTTCTGCTGCTGCTCTGACTGGTCAATCATGCAGGGAAGCAGGAGGAGCAGCTGGTGTGTGAGATCCGCTGCCTTGTTGGGGTGCTAGCAAGCAGCAGAGGCGGCTCCAGACCTCCGGCTGCCCCTCTACCTCCTCCCGCTTCCCTGCATGGTTGACCAGTAGGAGCAGTAGCAGAAGCCACCCCCATCAGAGCCATCAAGTAGATGGGCCCAGGCTGGGGAAGGGCTTTCTTCCAGCTTTCCCAGGGCCACCTCTGCCCATGCCGATGGGGCTGCACTCTGCCCACGCTGATGGGGCTGTGATGATGCAGGACAGCCAGCAGGATATGGCTGCTGACAGACACTCACTGACCTCTGTGTGTGGGGGCTGATGGTGTCAGGCAGCAGATCTGGAAGTGAAGCTGTGCCAACTATCCTTGCGCTGGTGGGGGTGGTGGCAGTGGCAGGGGAAGGCAGGATCTGGCATGCACCACCCTTTGCCGCTTCTACCCCACATTGTCCTGTGTGCGCCTCCAGGCTGTTTGTGTGAGATGATGTGGTGTGGCAACAGGGAGGGGTTTTCATGTGCCACAGGTCACCTGTCAATGCTGCTAACACCGAATGTTATTGCTTGACAAGAACGTATGAAAAACGTATGAAAAGCCCATACGTCGGAAACCTGACATCACCTTCCCCTGCCTCTGCCTCCACCAGTGTGAGGATGGGTGGCACAGCTTTGCTTCCAGATCTGCTGCCGGCTGGGCTTGGTGATGCAGGGATCGCCACCGCCACCTCCTGCTTCCTTGTGTGGTTGGCTTGTCAAGGACTCGGTACAGCAGGAGGAGCAGCAGCTCCCTCCCCATCAGAGCTACCTTGTAGACAGGGCATGCACCAGGTGAAGGCTCCTTTCCGGCCATCCCGGGGCCAACTCCACCCACTCCAATGGGGCTGCACTGCTGAAGGGAGATGGTGGCTGTGATTCCCCCCTGCCCATTGCCCCTTCTATGCAATTCTACATGACTGCAGTGTGGATGACAGGCTCAGCCTCCTGCCCCCCTAGCCAGATCCCCATGCCTTCCCCCAGCCAGGACCTGATGACCCCTACCCTCCTGCCCCCACATCAGCCGACCCCCCAGCAGCCCAGTCCAACCAAGACAGAGGGAAGGCGAGGCAGAGAGCTGGTTGTTAAATGATTTTTAACCCACCACTGGTCGCTTCCAAAGGCCACTCACTTACTCTCCCACCAAAACTGCTCCTTTTATTGGTTCCCTCACCCCGCCCAGCCCTTGCAGCTGTTCCCAGTGTCTGCATGCATGGAGAGAGGGAGGGGAGGAGCCTGGCCCTGCGTCCCTCTGTCTGTGGCAATGGCGCACATACCCACAGGGGCAGCTCTGCATGCCACCATGGCCCTAGCTGATAGGTTCTCTAATTTTTTCTCATCCTACCCATGCCAGGAAAGCAAGAACCAATGGCTTCCATCTCTTTGGGTATATCTCTTGAGGACAGATGAAAAAAAATAGCCTCATTTTCACTATTCTTCCCGTGATTTCAGCTAGCTGTGGACACTTAATTTCACTCATCAAAAGCTATATGTCTCAGCCCATGGTCAGTTAAGCAATACTGTGACATCCCTCTTGCAGTGCCTGGATATTGTTAGGAGCTGGATAAGGAGCAACAGATTGAAACTGAACCCTGGCAAGACCAAATCGTTGTGGGTTTGGGGTTGTTTGGTCTATGGAGAATTGCCAACTTTGGTCTTGGATGGGGTGCCACTGCCCCAAACAGCCCCAGTGTATAATCTGGGGGTTCTCCTAGACTTGGAATTCCTTCTTGAAGAGCAGGTAGCAGTCCTGGCCAGGAGGGCACAACTTTGGGTTTTGTGCCAGTTACTCCCTTTGCTGGACCAACAATCCTTACTTATGGTCACTCATGCCCTCCTCATCTCCCGTCTTGACTATTGCAATGCACTCTACATGGGGCTGCCCTTGAAAAGCATCGGGCCTCTCTAGTTGGCCGGAGTCCTACGGGAGTCCTACGGGAAAGTGCGGTATATAAATTCAATAAAATTCAAAATTCAAATTCAAATGCAGAGGCCTGCATGGTTTTGTGCAGGCCTTGGTTTACACATATGTTGCCTCTCCTGTGGGAGCTGCAAATGTTGCCAATTTGCTTCCAGCTGCAATTCAAGGTGGTGATTGTCACCTTAGAAGCCATTCATGGGTTGGGAACAGGTTATCTGAGGGATTGTCTCTTGCCAGTCACATCCACCCAACCCCCTAGAGCGGGGAGGCAAGGAATGTTGTGGGTCCCATCCTCTAAGGAGATACATCTTGCAGAACCAAGAAGAAAAGCCTTCTCTGTGGTGGCTCCCTCCCTTTGGAACATCATCCCTGCAGAAATTAGACTGGCTCACACTTTGACAGTCTTTCATAACACCTTGAAGACTTGCTTTTGCCAGTAGGCCTGGGGAATCCTGAATGCGATGTAGCCCATCAAATGGTTTATTCAATGGTGTGTTTTTGCCAGGAGGTGGGTGGGTGGGGTTATTGGTTTTTTTTCCTATACTGTGTTCTTATAATTTGGAAGCTGTCTTGAGTTGCTGTGAGTGAGTGAGTAAGCAGCTATATGAACTTTCTAAATAAACAAATAATTAAAAACATACAGTTTCTCTTTTCTTCATCAGGGAACTTGTGAGAGGGACGGAGGGAGGGAGAAAGGGAGGGAGGGAAAGAGGGAGGAAGGAAGGAAGGAAGGAAGGAAGGAAGGAAGGAAGGAAGGAAGGAAGGAAGGAAGGAAGGAAGGAAGGAAGGTTCAAGTATTGGACCTGTAGATAGACCTGCTAAACAAACAGGATTAAGTTTTTACTCAGGCATTAGTGAATCAAAGAAAGGAGAAAGGGGAAAGGAGAGGAGAGGAGGAGAGCAAGAAAGAAGGAGAGAAGAGGAGAAGCTGGGATGTTTTCCATTTGTCCAGAGATGTCAAGAAAAAATGGTAGATATTGAGCAGTAAAAATGAAGAACAGAGTTGCCATCTCCCTTCTAAAGCCAAGTCCCCATTAATATCCTCTCTTTTAATGTGCTCCAAGTTTAAACCCAATATTATATTTCTATTCTGTATTAAATATTAAAGAAATTGATTTGTTGAAGGGCAGTCTTTAAGAGGCTTCTCAAAATGTCATTTCCTGAAAAATGTCAGTGTCTTATTAACTAGTAATTAAATAGTGAACAAAGATATGTAATGAACACACCACAATAGTAATGACATCATTAATTACCCTGACATCAATTTGGAGAGAAATGTTGCACCTAGTGGAAGATGAAATAGATTCCTGACCTTAAGCAATACTGAACTTAATTCTCACTAACATGAGAATTGATAAGGACTGTGATAGAAGGTATTGAAGTTACAGGAATCTTTGGGGAGAGGGAGTGACCATGAAATATTGGAATTCAACATTATGTAAGCACAAGCCAAATGAGAATCTTGGGCTTTAAGTGAGCTGATTTCAATAAATAGAGAGAGAGATTGGGAAGGATTCCATGGATGAAAATCCCCAAACACAATTCCAATGAAGAAGAAAAATAATAGATTTCAAAAGAAGCCAGCATGGCTGCACAAAGAACTCTCTGATGAACTAAAAGACAAAAAGGACAAGTATAAAAAGTAGAAAGAGGGGCACATAACTAAAGCAGAATATCAGCAAATAGCCTGAACCTGCAAAGATTAAGTGAGGAAAGCTAAGGCTTAAAATGAACTAAGGCTTGCGACAAAAGTCAAAAATAACAAAAAAGTTTCAACATGTAAAAAAGCAATGGATGGAAACTAATGAAGAAGGAAAACAACTTAGTACTAAGGAGAAATTTGCTGACAGTTAGAACAATCAGTAAGTGGAACAGCTTGCCTCCAGAAGTCATGGGTGCTCCAACAGTGGAGATTTTTAAGATGAAATTGGAGAACCATTTGTCTGAAATGGTATGAGATTTCCTGCATGAGCAGGGGTTGGACTAGAAGATCTCTAAGGTCCCTTCCAACTCTGTTATTCTGTTATTCTATGACTTCCCCCCAAATCTGTCCCTTTTCTCTGGTATCACCTACCTTCCATGGTGGAGATGGTTCCTTCTGCACAGGGATGACAATCATAACAGCAGATGATCTCCCCTTCCCGAGCTACCTTCACAAATCCAAGATGGCAACTTTCCACACACCTGGAAGGAGGCAGGGGCTGAGGAGAGAAAGGAGAAAGATCCAGAAAATGAGTTTATTTTCAGAAAAATGGCAAAGAAAGAAAGGGGTGGCGATCTTTCCTTTAAGCTTTACCTTTGACTAATTAGAAGCCAATAAGAAATGTGAGATTCATCAAACTGACTGACCTATATATTTCTTTTCTGTTTTTCCCCTCTTCACCATTAATGTTTAAATAACATTACAAATTTAGTCTTCATTTAAATTTTATGTATTAAATTGATCAGGGAAATGATGGATGGATTCTTTGCTTTGACTAAGTATATGCTGTTATCTGCATGAGTGATTCAATCTTCCCTCCTTCACACTCAATGAATTGTTTCGGTGGAAATTGAAGACAATATTTTTTGAGGCCATCTAAATAGCTGTACTCTTGAGAACCTGAACAACTGATATGAAAACTCAAAGGCATTGAAAGCAATCCTGCTCACCCCCCCCCAACAGAAAAAAAAAATCAAGTGGGATCCCGTGTTTGACATCTTCAGTGGAATAAAATAAATACTAGTCCCACCTTGTTCAGCATTTCTACATCTGTGATACTCTTCTGGTCAATGGTAAATTTGAAATCCGGCGAAGCCCGAATTTTTAGACTCCCAAATTTCACTCTTATGACAGAATTGTTTGGGGAAATGATCCAGTTCACAATGTCCAGGTCCAGGTCAGCTGTCAGATCTTCTTTCGGATCCAAATATATTCCTTCGACAGAATTATTGTGAAACTGTGAGCTTTGAAGGAAGAGGTGAAGCTGGAAAGGAGAGGAAGAGATGAGGTTTGAAAAGAGATCAAAAGTCCTTTGAAAAAACTCCTTGGTCTATGCTGGGAGGGATATGAACACTTCTCTCTGTTCAAAAACCCAACTCTATTTTAAATTTCCAACTTGGTTGGGAGTTTACGAATAAGAGAGGAATAATCACTGCTGTAAACCTTATATTTAAATATGCAGATTACAATAATGACTGTAAAGGACAGGAGTTTTCACACCTGATCAGCAATGCTATTAAACAATTCCTCTAAAGAAAAAAACCAATAATTTTTCCTTAATATTTTATTAATCTAGAAATATTATAATTTTGATTTTTCTTTCACTTGAGGTTTATTCTGTCATTTTTTCCTTTCTTGTGTCATTAGTTGGCTTATTGAGGGAGGTAGCTTCTCATTTCCTACCTTCCTGTGTTTGTTCTGGAGGATCTTCAGTGGTGAAGACCAGTGATTTAGCATGGGAAATATCACTGATGTTCCAAACATATTGGTCCACAACATTTAACTTCTTGCTACAAGTCATTCCTTTCTGAGATTTGTGAGAATTATCTGGTTGTCTCAATTAGTTTAATGTGTAACCTCAAATGGGCTCCTAGTTTCTACAAGTTCATCACTTTGAGAAAAAAGAACGGCTGAACAAACAAAATATCCATGTATTTGCATTAAAAGTACGTAAAATTTAGTTTACAGAGCACTACAGATTGCTATTTTAAAAAAGCAGTAAAATATATTTAAAAAAATAAAATAAAATTGCAAAAACTAAAAAAATTAAAAAGATCAGAAGAAATGACAGTGAAGGAAATGGAATATTGAAATTATGTTGGATTAGAGTTTCACGATAATTGATTTTCTCAGAATAACTAACCAAGGAATCCACTTAGAAAATTAATTTCAGTGAAAGATGCCTTGTGTAAAAGAAATACCTGCCAAGCCTTCAGCCTTGGAGATTCCTCCTTGATGCCCCTGTTCCTCACTGATCTCTTAGATGTGGAGATATAAGCTGAATTTAAGGCCCTTCCCAAAGCCAAGGTGGTGTCATAAAGAAGATAGCTGTCCAGAGGTAGGATTTGGTCGATCAGCTCTTTCCTCAGACCCCCCAGTTCTTCTGTCTGTCTGCACCGTCTCCAGACTTTCACGGAAAAGGCATCCTTAGTGGATGAACATCTAAAGTTTTCATTTAAAAACTTAGACATGATTTCAGTCACGGTAATTAAAGTATCATAGTTTGCCCATTTCTTTTTCTTTATCAGAAAGGAAAAAATGCCACTAACGTGTTTCATATACTTCGTAATATACTTGAAATCAAGACTGAGATCCCATTGAGCTGTGGTGATCCAAACTTTATCTGTAAAGTCATGAAGGCTTTTAAGTTGCACATGTATTATTTTCATTCCTAATGAGAATGAACCAATCTCTGAACCATAAACAAAGGCATTGACTTTTGTCAATTTGTAATCATTTTTTGCATTGAAAACCCCTTTAACAACATTTATTGCAAAGCTTTGATATGTAATTGCACAAATGCCATTTCTTAACATCAAAGAAGACATTGTCCTCATGAACAGCTCTCCCTGGTCAGTTTCAGGAGCAATGAGAGCAACCAAGGTCCACCTGAAATGGAGGAGAAGCTGGACCATCCCTGAGTATTGGATGCCTTCAGCAGGGAGCATCGTGTAGAAGAAAGGAAAATGAGTTTTGTCCCTCAGAATTTTTGAAGCAAAACCATAATTGATCTGAAAGAAGTGGAAGATGGTATTTTAAATGTAATAAGCAAAATGCATGTCCTATAATTTAGAGCAGGATACAATAACACAATTGGAAGGGACCTTGGAGATCTTCTAGTCCAACCACCTGCTCAGGCAGGAAACCCTATACCATTTGAGAAAATTGATTGCCAGTGACGGAATAGCTTGACTTTCTGGCAACCTCTGAGATATTGGAACACTGCTATCATGTCACCCTTAGACTTTCTTTTCATTAAACTAGACATATCCAATAACATCGATCATTCTTTATAAGTTTTAACTTCCAGCCCCCTGATCATCCTTGTTGCTCTTCTCTGCACTCTCAACATCTTTTTTATATCATGGCGGCCTAAACTGGATGTAGTATTCCAAGTGTGGTCTTACCAAGGCATTATAAATTGGTATTAACACTTCATGTGGTGTTGATTCTATCCCTCTCTTAATGCAGCCTAGAACTGTGTTGGCTTTTTTGGCAAGTGCAGCACACTGCCGGCTCATATTTAAGTGATTGTCCACTAGGACACCAAGATTCCTCTCACATTTACTACTATTGAGCCAGGTACTAACTATACTGTACCTGTGCAGTTGGTTGTTTTTTTTTTTTGCTTAAATATAGAATCTTACTTTTTTCATCACTGAATTTCATTTTTTTAGATAGCACCCAATGTTCAAGTTTGTCAAGATCCTACTGTATCTTAAGCCTAACTTCTGGAGTGTTGGCTATTCCTTCCAGTTTGTTGTTTTCTGCAAATTTGAAGATTTCCCCATCTATCCTCTCATCCAAAAAAGCTTCATTTCCATAAGAATATTCCACAAAAAAGCTCTGCATTTCATTTGTAACAGAGGACCTCTGATTCAACCTTGCATTACTCAGAACTGTTTCCCTGAGAAAGACACACCTGAGGGATTTTGTAGGTGCCCAACATGTTTGAAATCTGGGTGGAGATGCCAGCCTCAGCCTCTTCCAGAACAGCCACTGTGTTTCTTTGCCTTCCACATCTATAGTTGGGCACATTGGCCTCCCCATCTGAAAGCAGGTCCAGCAAAGGATCTGTAGTCATTTCTACCTTTAAGAAATTTTCATAAACATTGTAACCCAGGGTGATGTTGGGTAAGAGGTGGCCCTTCTGGTTGATGTTCTCGATAGCAAAAAGGAAAGGCAAAAATTTCCAAAAAAGTTTGGATGATTTTCTGTAGGTACGAACATATCAATAAAAATTATGTTTATTTTTTCACATTAATATTTTTAATCCCTTTAGTCACAACTATTCTTCCAAATACTTTGTAAAATTCCAAAGTACTACCCTAGAAAAACAATAACAACAATAAAAAATTTTTGAAACATTATGTGCTTCCAAGACAATATCTCAGTTGATTACATTTATACCAATTCAATTTTCTGTTTTTGTCTTCAAACAGCTCAGTTCAGGGATGAGATGGAAGGGAGAGGTCATTTTGTTCTTCTTTGTTCACCTCTAGCTCTGCTCATAGGATGGGAAGGAAAGTGGTTGGGGAAAATATTTGATTTGATTTTTATACTCTAGAGCTTGAAATAATCTTTGTTACCTACAGGGTACAAGAGATGGCAAATCCAAATCAGATAGTAAATTGGCAAAAGGAGCAGATCAAGAGGAGAGCATATTATATATTCAGAGTTCTGAAACAGTAAACATTCATTGTAAATGTAGTGACTCTAATAAAGTGCTGGAGGATTGACGTACATGGAGAATTTTGCTGAAGGACTTCTGTCAAAGGTTAATAATTGAAACCAACCAAACCTTGCAGAGACTATTTCACTAATGAAATAATCTCCTGACTTATAATGATGCTCTGGGTCCACTTCACTCTGCTCCACAGTCAGAAGACATTTTGCTTTGCACATCCCACAAGCTTCTGGCAGCCACACAAGCAGCACACGTAGCAGCATCAGCAACATGATTTGTGTGCTAATTGAGCCTTCTCCGTGGCACCTTCATTTTAATGAAGAATCAGAGGAAGAGATGGGTAGGAAGCAAATTTTTCAAAGGACAGATGCCAGCCAAGGGACAGAAACACAATCCCTCCTTATCCTGAAACCAACTCCAAATCCTCTTTGAGACTCTAGAATCATCAATGCACCTAGAGTTTCTGATAGAGATTCCCCTCAACTGTGCTTTCAAGTCTGATATTGACTTCAAAGCATTTTCTGATATGCTTCTATTACATCTTCAGAAAGGTTCCAGAAAGCTCGCTAGGAAACCAATATAAAGTCAGGAAATAAATCAGTATGGTTTGGATAATTGAAAAGAAGATAACCATCAACTCTCTGAGTCCCTTAACGTGTACACAGGCTGGTGCCCAAAGGGAGAATTCACAGATGTGTGAAAGGTTACAGAAGGTTCTCTAGGTACCTAATACAATCAAAAAATAAATAACTATTATTTAGATACTGTAATTGGAAGAAAACTACCTACCGTAATCCTTCAACATGTCTATAGGCTGGTGCCCAAAGGGAGAACTCAGAGATGTGGTCCCAAGTTTCAAGAGGGCCCAGAGATGGAAAATAAAGAATTTGGCACCCTAATCCTAACTAATAAAACACTTTTAGAGAATCCAGGATCAACAAAGGATCAAGCAGGATTTGGCCTTTTTGCATGACTATGAAGAATGCTATGTTAATATGGATTTGGTTAGGCTTTTTTTCTAAGGGAATGTGTTGATAGGCTTGTAGGCAGCTGTGGATCCCATTTAGAGAACAACAATTAATCCCTGTTTAGAGGCAAGGTGGTGGTGGGAATGTGATTTGAAAGGGAATTTTCTTTGTCCCCTTTGTCATGATTTGATTACACCCTGGTGACTATAAGTTTGTGTAATTCTCCTATGTGTCCTTCTTTTGCAGCAAGGCAGGAATGATTAAATTGATCTGCCCCAGTGTCTGATGGACCCAGCAGAGTTCCAAAGGGAGATGTGGAGTTTTCCTCAGGCACTGCTGCATGGTCCTGCTGTGGCAGTGTGAGCCTTGGACAGGATCAAACCTGGTCCTGTTACTCCTGTCACTCCCTTTGGTTCACAAAGTAGTTCAGGGAGCTGAAAAGGATGAAGAATTGTCTAGAGCATCATTGGACGGATGGCCACCAGTCAGAGCCACTATGAAGGCCTACGTCATGGCGATAAGAACAACAGAATGTCAATATTTCTTGCTTTTATTGCTTTCGTAGAGTGTCAGCATGCAGCCCTTTTTGGAAAAGAAGACACTGAGATGTCTCTTCAAGGCTATGCTGTGGATTTTTCAATGCACCTAACAGAGAAAATCACTTGTGTCCTGCAGACCCAGCATGGAGCAGGTCCTTTTAAGATGTCCAGAGAATGGACTTATCAAGTTATCTGGGAAGACTTTGATCCTTTTGGCCCTGAAGTAGTGTACAGAGCACTTAGGACTATTAACATAGCTACCTGTGAATTAGATCTATGACTGTGCTGCTTAGTGAAGGCAGCTGACATGTGGATGGGTTCTAGTGATGGTTAATTCATCCGTGAAAAAGGGGGTTGTACTTGCCAACTTTAAAAAACACACCAGTGCACCCTCTTCTCAAGAGGCTGGCTCTGGACCCCATCATTCTGGACAATTTTCATCAGGCTCCCACCTTTCTTAAAAAGGAATATGTTGCAGACGGTGGTCCCGGATGAGATGGATTATGTGGGGCCCTTCCAGTGTGGTTTCAGGCCCAGATATGAAGCATGGATGAGGGAAAACAGTGTTTAGCTGTACCCTGGTAAAACAGAGTGTAGGAGAGCTAAGCGACACTTTGCTCAATTTCAGTTATGCCCTTTCTTAGCTATCCTCAGTCACTCATTTCCCAGTTGTACCATTGTAATATGCGTTACATGGAACTACCCTTGAAGAATACCCAGAAGCTACAACTGGTGCAGAATGCAACTCTACATGCAGTTCTGGGTGCTCCTAGGGTGATGCATGTAATTTCTCTGCTACAGAGCTGTGTTGGGTGCCAGTTTTTTCTTCTGGGTCTAATTGAAGGTATTGCTTTAAAGCCCTTCATGGTATGGCACAAAGATACCTGAGGAACAATCTCATCCCAATTACATCAACACATCTCACCTGGTCAAGCTGGGAGAGTATATGGGTCCAGGATAACTCATCGCAGCCCAACTCCCCAAAATCAACTCACTGCAGGTAAACAAGCAGAGGCTGAGATGTTCAACTGTGCACCTTTGGAGAGGGGAGAGGGAGAGAGAGAGAGACTCTTAGCACAGTTTTCTACATACTGAAACACAAGGAAAAAAGGGGAACTATATATATTAATAACTGGTGTTTTATTTCTATTCTGATAAAAAACAAAACACAAACAGGTCTATGTGTGTTTGTGTGCATTTTAGAAACATTAAAGTAGCAGATAATACCTTTGAATGATTAGCTTTGGGAGATTTAATTTTGGGGAAACTCATAACCAAAGTTAATTTCTACTTTGTTTTGACAACAAACATTCTTTTGTATTCAGGTCTGGTCTTAATAAAATAATGTAGCACTTGGGGATGAAGATGCAGCATAGCAGGCCAGTGCTGGAAGCCAAGATGGAGAAGATCTGCACGGCCAACATGTATTTCCCCTTGGTGCTCAGGTAGGTGGGAACGAAGGATATCCAGACGCTGCAGAAGACCAGCATGCTGAAGGTGATGAGCTTGGCTTCATTGAAGGCTCCAGGGAGATTCCTGGCAAGGAAAGCCACTGTGAAGCAGATGAGAGCCAGGAAACCCATGTAGCCAAGGGCAAGGTAGAACATAAAAACAGAGCCTTGATTACATTGCAGGATAATTGTTGCTGATTGTGAGTACATGTCTGACTCAGGGAATGGGGGAGAAGTGCTCAACCAGATGCTGCAGAGGACAACTTGGACCCCAGAACAAGAAAGGATGATAGAATTGGCCAGGCTCTTCCCTAGCCATCTCTGTGCTTTATTCCCTGGTTTTGTGGCCAGGAATGCTAATACCACAGTGATTGTTTTGGCCAAAACTGTAGAAATGGCAACTGAGAAGATGTTACTGAATGCTGCTTGTTGGAGAAGACAAGTAACTCTCCTCGGCTTGCCAATGAATAAGAACGAAGTCAAAAAGGCTAGCAGGAGGGTGATGAGGAGGATGTAGGAGAGATCCCGATTGTTGGCTTTGACTATGGGAGTTTCTTGGAATTTAATGAAGCTTCCCAAGACTAAGCCTGTTATTAAAGACAGAAACAAGACAAGGGAAGCTGTAATGATTCCCAAAGGTTCTTGATAGGATAAGAAAGTATAAATCTTAGGTATGCAGTCATCTCTGTTGATGTTTGGATGCAGATCTGCTGGACATTTGGTGCATCTTTCAGCATCTGAAAAGAGAAAGATTAATATCTACTTGAAAGCATGGTTAGATATCTTAAGCCGTATAACAGTCAAAGACAAATTCCAAAGGCAAATGAGAATTTTTGCCACACATTTCTAGGAGAACTGTTTCTCCTTTTAGAGATTGCATCATTTGCACAAGAGCTTCCACAAACCATGTTTTAGAGAAGAAATCCAAAGCACTCTGCAGCCTTCCCACCAAAGACCTACGGAAGGGTGGTCATTTGAATCTCCTGTAATGGACTGTTAAAAGCACAGGAAGGATAAAATCTTGAAGTCAAGGTCTCAGTGGCCCTTTCCAGCTCTTACTCTTTTTAGAAGGAAGATATTTTCCTGATAAACTCAGCTGCTGCTCTTTCTGTGTAAACCGACTCTTTGGGAATCTCCTTTATAAAATTCTCTTTTGTAAATATCAGTGGTTTCCTTCACCTAATCTTGGAAGATGGCCACGTGTCATCCTTAGTGAAGTGTGCAAACCAGCTTCTGCATTTCCTGCATTGGATGAGGAGAGCACATCTTTCTCCTTCAGTCCTGGCCACTTTTTACAGAGGCACAATTGAAGCATTTTTACAAACTGTATCACTGTCTGGTTTGATGGCAGCAGTGCCTCAGATAGAAAGTCCATGCAAAGTGTGGTAAGGACAGCCGAGAAGATCATTGGAAACTCGTTTTCTGGTATCCAAGACACTGCTTATAAGTGCCATGTGCTTAGAGCTCAAAGCATTGTTAGAGACCCCCACATACCCATTTTATGGTCTGTTTCTGTTGCTCCCCTCTGGGTGGAAGTTTCAAAGTATTTCTAGCTGGACTACCTGATTCTGTAAGAGCTTTGTTCCCTATGCCATCCATCTGGTAAACTCCCAAGATTTGTTTTTCTTGCCATTCACATGTATACATAAACCGAACTAGACTGTGTTGTTTTTCTTTGTCATATAATATATATGAGTATATGCATAGTTTTATATTTATTTATTTATTTTTGTCATATTTATGTAGTGTGTATCAGAGATGTTGACCTTTTGAGAGCTGTATGCAATGAAATTTCATTTTACTGTATGCCGATTGTTGTTGTTGTTGTTAGCTGCGAAGTCATGTCCGACCCATTGCGACCCCATGGACAATGTTCCTCCAGGCTTTCCTGTCCTCTACCATCTTCTGGAGTCCATTTAGGCTCACACCTACTGCTTCAGTGACTCCATCCAGCCACCTCATTCTCTGTCGTCCCCTTCTTCTCTTGCCCTCAACCTTTCCCACCATGAGGCTCTTCTCCAGTGAGTCCTTCCTTCTCATTAGGTGGCCAAAGTATTTGAGTTTCAACTTCAGGATCTGGCCTTCTAAAGAGCAGTCAGGGTTGATCTACTCTAGGACTGACTGGTTTGATCGCCTTGCACTCCAATGGACTCGCACTAGTCTTCTCCAGCACCATAGTTCAATGGCTTTAATACTTTGGCGCTCAGCCTTTCTTATGGTCCAACTTTCAATGCCATACATTGCAACTGGGAAGACCATAGCCTTGATTATACGCACTTTTGTTGATGGGGTGATGTCTCTGCTTTTTATTGTGCTGTCTAGATTTGCCATGGCTTTCCTCCCCAATAGCAAGTGTCTTTTAATTTCTTGGCTACAGTCCCCATCTGCGGTGATCTTGGAGCCCAGGAAAATAAAATCTGTAACTACCTCCATTTCTTCCCCATCTATTTGCCAGGAATTGAGAGGGCCGGATGCCATGATCTTGGTTTTCTTAATGTTTAGTTTCAACCCAACTTTTGGACTCTCCTTCTTCACCCCCAACAAGAGGCTCTTTAGTTCCTCTTCCCTTTCTCCCATTAGAGTGGTATCATCTTCATATCTTAGGTTGTTAATATTTCTCCCAGCAATGTTAATTCCAACTTTTGATTCATCTAGCCCTGCGTTTCTCATGATGTGCTCTGCATATAAGTTAAATAGGCAGGGAGACAGTATACAGACCTGCCAGATTCCTGTCCCAATTTTGAACCAATCAGTGGTTCCATGTCCAGTTCTCACTGTTGCTTCTTGACACGCATATAGGTTTCTCAAGAGACAAATAAGATGGTCTGGTACGCCCTTCTCTTTAAGAACTTGCCACAGTTTGTTGTGATCCACACAATCAAAGGCTTTAGCATAGTCAATGAAGCAGAAGTAGATGTTTTTCTGGAACTCCCTAGCTTTCTCCATGATCCAGTGTGTGTTGGCAATTTGATCTCTAGTTCCTCTGCCTCTTCGAAATCCTGCCTCTACTTCTGGTAGTTCTCGATCCACATACTGCTGGAGTCTAGCCTGTAGGATTTTAAGCATAACTTTACTAGCATGTGAAATGAGTGCAATGGTGCGATAGTTTGAACATTCTTTGGCACTGCCATTCTTTGGAATTGGAATGTAAACTGATCTTTTCCAATCCTGTGGCCACTGTTGAGTTTTCCAAATTTGCTGGCAAATTGAGTGTAGCACTTTTACTGCATCGTCTTTTAAGATTTTGAATAGCTCAGCTGGAAGACTGTCACCTCCACTAGCTTTGTTGTTGCTCAGCTTTTCTAAGGCCCACTTCACTTCACATTCTAGGATGTCTGGCTCGAGGTCAGTGACCACCTCATCATGGTCATCAGGGACATTAAGCTCATTCTTGTGTAGTTCTGTGTAATTTTGCCACCTTAATCTCTTCTGCCTCTCTTAGGTCCCTGCCGTTTTGGTCCTTTATCATGCCCATTTTTGCATTAAACGTTCCCTTCATCTCTCCAATTTTCTTGAAGAGATCTCTGCTCCTCCCTATTCTATTGTTTTCTTCTATTTCTTTGCACTGTTCATTTAAGAAGGCATTCTTATCTCTTCTAGCTATTCTCTGGAATTCTGCATTCAGTTGGGCGTATCTTTCTTTTTCTCCCTTGCCTTTCGCTTCCCTCCTTTCGTCAGTTATTTGCAAAGCTTCCTCAGAAAGCCATTTTGTTTTCTTGCATTTCTTTTTCTTTGGGATGGTTTTACTTGCTACCTGTTCTACAATGTTGTGAACCTCTGTCCATAGTTCTTCAGGCACTCTGTCTATCAGATCTAATTCCTTAAATCTATTTGTCACCACTACTGTATATTCAACAGGGATATGATTTAATTCATACCTGAGTGGCCTAGTGCTTTTCCCTACTTTTTTCAGTTTAAGCCTAAACTTTGCAAGGAGAAGCTCATGGTCTGAGCCACAGTCAGCTCCTGGTCCTGTTTTTACTGACTGTATAGAGCTTCTCCATCTTTGGCTGCAGAGCATATAGTCAATCTGATTTCTGTGTTGACCATCTGGTGATGTCCATGTGTAGAGCCGTCTATTGGGTTGTTGGAAAAGAGTGTTTGCTATGACCATCGTGCTTTATTCTACAAGTAAAAACATTACATATTTTGGTGTATCTGTATGGTTACTGTGCACAATTCACTACTCTCAAAATTCCATTTTTCTGTGCAAGCTCTTGCTTACTCAAGAGTAGCTCTGCACATCATTAACAATGGCAGCCCCATTGGCATGGGGAGAGACAACCCCGGGATTGCCGGAGAGCCCTTACCTGGTGTGGGCCCTTTCTACATGGTGGCTTTGATGGGGGGTGGCAGCTGCTGCTCTGAGCCATTTGACCAGCGAACCACACAGGGAAGCAGGAGGCGGCAGCAGTGATCCCTGCATTGCCAGGTCCGACCGGCAGCAGATCTGGAAGTGAAACTGTGCCACCCATCCTCACACTGGTGGAGGCAGAGGCAGGGGAAGGTGAGCTGTGGTTCAAGAAAACCCTTACCCGCTGCCACACCACATCATCTCACATGCATGGCCTGGAGCACACACAGGACGATGTGGGGTGGCAGCAGCAAGGGTGGGCACATACCAGATCCTGCCTTCCCCCACCACTGCCACCACCCCCACCAGCACAAGGATGGTTGGCACAGCTTCGCTTCTGGATCTGCTTCTTGACACCATTTGCCCTCTCACAGAGGACAGTGAGAGCATGGGGGCCGACAGTGTCCATCAGCAGCTACAGCCTGCTGCCTGTCCTGCATCATGGCAGCTGCATTGGCATGGGCAGAGTGCAGCCCCATTGGCAGGAGGAGGTGGAGGGGCAGCCGGGGTTCTGGAGGTGCTTCGGCTGCTTGCTAGCAGCCCAATGAGGCAGCGGATCTCACACACCAGCTGCCCCTCCTGCTTTCCTGCATGGTTGACTGGTTGGAGCAGCAGCAGAAACCACCCTGGTCAGAGCTGTTGTGTGGATGGGCTGGACTTCCTTCCGGCCGTACCGGGGCCATCTCCACCTGCATCAGTGGGGCTCCTGCTATAGGTATTTCTTCTGGAAATTCCAATAAATTAATTCTGAGACCAAGTGAAGATTTTCAATCCAACTTGTTCTTCAGTCCAGCAACCTCTCTGTTTTCTCCCATTCTGCTCTATTTCTAAAACAATAATAATACAAATTTTCCTTTCTGGCAGGTTAGTGGGATTTCTTGATGCCAAAATACCAGATAGTATGCCCCCACACACAGAGGCCAGCAAGCACATGGGGGCCACCCGTGTCTGTCAGCAGTCACAGCATGCTGGCTGTCCTGCATAATAGTGAACTGACCATGGAGCCCCATTCATGAAGACGGAGATGGCCCTGGTATGGCTGGAAGGGAGCCTGGCTCATCCACTCGATGGCTCTGACGGGGGCGGCTTCTGCTGCTGCTCTGACTGGTCAATCATGCAGGGAAGCAGGAGGAGCAGCTGGTGTGTGAGATCCGCTGCCTTGTTGGGGTGCTAGCAAGCAGCAGAGGCGGCTCCAGACCTCCGGCTGCCCCTCTACCTCCTCCCGCTTCCCTGCATGGTTGACCAGTAGGAGCAGTAGCAGAAGCCACCCCCATCAGAGCCATCAAGTAGATGGGCCCAGGCTGGGGAAGGGCTTTCTTCCAGCTTTCCCAGGGCCACCTCTGCCCATGCCGATGGGGCTGCACTCTGCCCACGCTGATGGGGCTGTGATGATGCAGGACAGCCAGCAGGATATGGCTGCTGACAGACACTCACTGACCTCTGTGTGTGGGGGCTGATGGTGTCAGGCAGCAGATCTGGAAGTGAAGCTGTGCCAACTATCCTTGCGCTGGTGGGGGTGGTGGCAGTGGCAGGGGAAGGCAGGATCTGGCATGCACCACCCTTTGCCGCTTCTACCCCACATTGTCCTGTGTGCGCCTCCAGGCTGTTTGTGTGAGATGATGTGGTGTGGCAACAGGGAGGGGTTTTCATGTGCCACAGGTCACCTGTCAATGCTGCTAACACCGAATGTTATTGCTTGACAAGAACGTATGAAAAACGTATGAAAAGCCCATACGTCGGAAACCTGACATCACCTTCCCCTGCCTCTGCCTCCACCAGTGTGAGGATGGGTGGCACAGCTTTGCTTCCAGATCTGCTGCCGGCTGGGCTTGGTGATGCAGGGATCGCCACCGCCACCTCCTGCTTCCTTGTGTGGTTGGCTTGTCAAGGACTCGGTACAGCAGGAGGAGCAGCAGCTCCCTCCCCATCAGAGCTACCTTGTAGACAGGGCATGCACCAGGTGAAGGCTCCTTTCCGGCCATCCCGGGGCCAACTCCACCCACTCCAATGGGGCTGCACTGCTGAAGGGAGATGGTGGCTGTGATTCCCCCCTGCCCGTTGCCCCTTCTATGCAATTCTACATGACTGCATTGTGGATGACAGGCTCGGCCTCCTGCTCCCCTAGCCAGATCCCCATGCCTTCCCCCAGCCAGGACCTGATGACCCCTACCCTCCTGCCCCCACATCAGCCGACCCCCCAGTAGCCCATTGCAACCAAGACAGAGGGAAGGCGAGGCAGAGAACCGGTTGTTAAATGATTTTTAACCCACCACTGGTCGCTTCCAAAGGCCACTCACTTACTCTCCCACCAAAACTGCTCCTTTTATTGGTTCCCTCACCCCGCCCAGCCCTTGCAGCTGTTCCCAGTGTCTGCATGCATGGAGAGAGGGAGGGGAGGAGCCTGGCCCTGCGTCCCTCTGTCTGTGGCAATGGCGCACATACCCACAGGGGCAGCTCTGCATGCCACCATGGCCCTAGCTGATAGGTTCTCTACTTTTTTCTCATCCTACCCATGCCAGGAAAGCAAGAACCAATGGCTTCCATCTCTTTGGGCATATCTCTTGAGGACAGATGAAAAAAAATAGCCTCATTTTCACTATTCTTCCTGTGATTTCAGTTAGCTGTGGACACTTAATTTCACTCATCAAAAGCTATATGTCTCAGCCCATGGTGAGTTAAGCAATACTGTGACATCCCTCTTGCAGTGCCTGGATGCTATTAGGAGCTGGATAAGGAGCAACAGATTGAAACTGAACCCTGGCAAGACCAAATGGCTGTGGTTTTGGGGTTGTTTGGTCTATGGAGAATTGCCACCTTTAGTCTTGGATAGGGTGGCACTGCCCCAAACAGCCCCAGTGTATAATCTGGGGGTTCTCTTAGACTTGGAATTCCTACTTGAAGAGCAGGTAGCAGTCCTGGCCAGGAGGGCACAACTTTGGGTTTTGTGCCAGTTACTCCCTTTGCTGGACCAACAATCCTTACTTATGGTCACTCATTCCCTACTCATCTCCCATCTTGACTATTGCAATGCACTCTACATGGGGCTGCCCTTGAAAAGCATCTGGCCTCTCCAGTTGGTTCAAATGCAGAGGCCTGCATGGTTTTGTGCAGGCCTTGGTTTACACATATGTTGCCTCTCCTGTGGGAGCTGCAAATGTTGCCAATTTGCTTCCAGCTGCAATTCAAGGTGGTGATTGTCACCTTAGAAGCCATTCATGGGTTGGGACCAGGTTATCTGAGGGATTGTCCCTTGCCAGTCACATCCACCCAACCCCCTAGAGCGGGGAGGCAAGGAATGTTGTGGGTCCCATCCTCTAAGGAGATACATCCTGCAGAACCAAGAAGAAAAGCCTTCTCTGTGGTGGCTCCCTCCCTTTGGAACATCATCCCTGCAGAAATTAGACTGGCCGACACTTTGACAGTCTTTCGTAACACCTTGAAGACTTGCTTTTGCCAGTAGGCCTGGGGAATGCTGAATGCGATGTAGCCCATCAAATGGTTTATTCAATGGTGTGTTTTTGCCAGGAGGTGGGTGGGTGGGGTTATTGGGTTTTTTCCCTATACTGTGTTTTTATAATTTGGAAGCTGTCTTGAGTTGCTGTGAGTGAGTGAGTAAGCAGCTATATGAACTTTCTAAATAAACAAATAATTAAAAACATACAGTTTCTCTTTTCTTCATCAGGGAACTTGTGAGAGGGACGGAGGGAGGGAGAAAGGGAGGGAGGGAAAGAGGGAGGAAGGAAGGAAGGAAGGAAGGAAGGAAGGAAGGAAGGAAGGAAGGAAGGAAGGAAGGAAGGAAGGTAGGTTCAAGTATTGGACCTGTAGATAGACCTGCTAAACAAACAGGATTAAGTTTTTACTCAGGCATTAGTGAATCAAAGAAAGGAGAAAGGGGAAAGGAGAGGAGAGGAGGAGAGCAAGAAAGAAGGAGAGAAGAGGAGAAGCTGGGATGTTTTCCATTTGTCCAGAGATGTCAAGAAAAAATGGTAGATATTGAGCAGTAAAAATGAAGAACAGAGTTGCCATCTCCCTTCTAAAGCCAAGTCCCCATTAATATCCTCTCTTTTAATGTGCTCCAAGTTTAAACCCAATATTATATTTCTATTCTGTATTAAATATTAAAGAAATTGATTTGTTGAAGGGCAGTCTTTAAGAGGCTTCTCAAAATGTCATTTCCTGAAAAATGTCAGTGTCTTATTAACTAGTAATTAAATAGTGAACAAAGATATGTAATGAACACACCACAATAGTAATGACATCATTAATTACCCTGACATCAATTTGGAGAGAAATGTTGCACCTAGTGGAAGATGAAATAGATTCCTGACCTTAAGCAATACTGAACTTAATTCTCACTAACATGAGAATTGATAAGGACTGTGATAGAAGGTATTGAAGTTACAGGAATCTTTGGGGAGAGGGAGTGACCATGAAATATTGGAATTCAACATTATGTAAGCACAAGCCAAATGAGAATCTTGGGCTTTAAGTGAGCTGATTTCAATAAATAGAGAGAGAGATTGGGAAGGATTCCATGGATGAAAATCCCCAAACACAATTCCAATGAAGAAGAAAAATAATAGATTTCAAAAGAAGCCAGCATGGCTGCACAAAGAACTCTCTGATGAACTAAAAGACAAAAAGGACAAGTATAAAAAGTAGAAAGAGGGGCACATAACTAAAGCAGAATATCAGCAAATAGCCTGAACCTGCAAAGATTAAGTGAGGAAAGCTAAGGCTTAAAATGAACTAAGGCTTGCGACAAAAGTCAAAAATAACAAAAAAGTTTCAACATGTAAAAAAGCAATGGATGGAAACTAATGAAGAAGGAAAACAACCTAGTAGTAAGGAGAAATTTGCTGACAGTTAGAACAATCAGTAAGTGGAACAGCTTGCCTCCAGAAGTCATGGGTGCTCCAACAGTGGAGATTTTTAAGATGAAATTGGAGAACCATTTGTCTGAAATGGTATGGGATTTCCTGCATGAGCAGGGGGTTGGACTAGAAGATCTCTAAGGTCCCTTCCAACTCTGTTATTCTGTTATTCTATGACTTCCCCCCAAATCTGTCCCTTTTCTCTGGTATCACCTACCTTCCATGGTGGAGACGGTTCCTTCTGCACAGGGATGACAATCATAACAGCAGATGATCTCTCCTTCCCGAGCTACCTTCACGAATCCAAGATGGCAACTTTCCACACACCTGGAAGGAGGCAGGGGCTGAGGAGAGAAAGGAGAAAGATCCAGAAAATGAGTTTATTTTCAGAAAAATGGCAAAGAAAGAAAGGGTTGGCGATCTTTCCTTTAAGCTTTACCTTTGACTAATTAGAAGCCAATAAGAAATGTGAGATTCATCAAACTGACTGACCTATATATTTCTTTTCTGTTTTTTCCCCTTCACCGTTAATGTTTAAATAACATTACAAATTTAGTCTTCATTTAAATTTTACGTATTAAATTGATCAGGGAAATGATGGATGGATTCTTTGCTTTGACTAAGTATAAGCTGTTATCTGCATGAGTGATTCAATCTTCCTTCCTTCACACTCAATGAATTGTTTGGGTGAAAACTGAAGACAATATTTTTTTTGAGGCCATCTAAATAGCTGTACTCTTGAGAACCTGAACAACTGATATGAAAACTCAAAGGCATTGAAAGCAATCCTGCTCCCCCCCAACACAAAAAAAATCAAGTGGGATCCCGTGTTTGACATCTTCAGTGGAATAAAATAAATACTAGTCCCACCTTGTTCAGCATTTCTACATCTGTGATACTCTTCTGGTCAATGGTAAATTTGAAATCCTGGGAAGCCCGGATTTTTAGACTGCCAAATTTCACTCTTATGACAGAATTGTTTGGGGAAATGATCCAGTTCACAATGTCCAGGTCCAGGTCAGCTGTTAGACCTCCTTTCTGATCCAAATATATTCCTTCGATAGAATTATTGTGAAACTGTGAGCTCTGAAGGAAGAGGTGAAGCTGGAAAGGAGAGGAAGAGATGAGGTTTGAAAAGAGATCAAAAGTCCTATGAAAAAACTCCTTGGTCTATGCTGGGAGGGATATGAACACTTCTCTCTGTTGAAAAACCCAACGCTATTTTAAATTTCCAACTTGGTTGGGAGTTTACGAATAAGAGAGGAATAATAACTGCTCTAAACCTTATATTTAAATATGCAGATTACAGTAATGGCTGTGAAGGACAGGAGTTTTTATTTATTTATTTATTTATTTATTTGATTTATATACCGCCCTACTCCTAGAGGACTCAGGGCGGTGTACAGGGCAATAAAATAAGAATACATTAGATAAATAATTTTAAAACCCAAATCCATCAGGCCAGGCCGGCTTGTTCGAATAGATAAGTTTTTAGATCACGCCGGAAGGAGCGAACAATTCCTCTAAAGAAAAAAAACAATAATTTTTCCTTAATATTTTATTAATCTAGAAATATTATGATTTTGATTTTTCTTTCACTTGAGGTTTATTCTGTCATTTTTTTCCTTTCTTGTGTCATTAGTTGGCTTATTGAGGGAGGTAGCTTCTCGTTTCCTACCTTCCTGTGTTTGTTCTGGAGGATCTTCAGTGGTGAAGACCAGTGATTTAGCATGGGAAGTATCACTGATGTTCCAAACATATTGGTCCACAACATTTAACTTCTTGCTACAAGTCATTCCATTCTGAGATTTGTGAGAATTATCTGGTTATCTCAATTATTTATTTATTATTTATTTTAATCCCATTTATATCCCGCCCTTCTCCGAAGACTCAGGGCGGCTTACAATTTAAGCACAAACCAATGTGCTTAGCTAGTTTAACGTGTAACCTCAAATGGGCTCCTTGTTTCTACAACCTCATCACTTTGAGAAAAAAGAACGGCTGAACAAACAAAATAGCCATGTTTTCGCTTTAAAAGTACGTAAAATTTAGTTTACTAAGCACTAAAGATTGTTATTTTAAAAAAGCAATAAAATATATTAAAAAATAAAAACATATTGCAAAAACTAAAAAAAATTAAAAACATCAGAAGAAATGACAGTGAAGGAAATGGAATATTGAAATTATGTTGGATTAGAGTTTCACGATAATTGATTTTCTCAGAATAACTAACCAAGGAATCCACTTAGAAAATTAATTTCAGTGAAAGATGCCTTGTGTAAAAGAAATACCTGCCAAGCCTTCAGCCTTGGAGATTCCTCCTTGATGCCCCTGTTCCTCACTGATCTCTTAGATGTGGAGATATAAGCTGAATTTAAGGCCCTTCCCAAAGCTAAGGTGGTGTCATAAAGAAGATAGCTGTCCAGTGCCAGGATCTGATCGATCACCTCTTTCCTAAGACCCTCCAGTTGTTCTGTCTGTCTGCACCGTCTCCAGATTTTCAAAGAAAAGGCATCCTTAGTGGGTGAACATCTAAAGCTTTTCTTTACAAACTTAAACATGATTTCAGCCAAGATAACAAAAACATCATAGTTTCCCCATTTCTTTTTCTTTATCAGAAAGGAAAAAATGCCACCAATGTGTTTCATAAACTTCATAATATACTTCAAATCGAGACTGAGATCCCATTGAGCTGTGGTGACCCACACTTTATCTGTAAAGTCGTGAAAGCATTTAAGTACCTCATGTATTATTTTCATTCCTAATGAGAATGAAGCAGTCTCTGAGCCATAAACAAAGACATTGACTTTTGTCAATTTGTAATATTTTTTTGCATTGAGAATCATGTTAGCAACATTTACTGGAAAGCTTTGACATGTAATTGCACAAATGCCATTTCTTAACATCAAAGAAGACATTGTCCTCATGAACAGCTCTCCCTGGTCAGTTTCTGGAGCCACGAGAGCAACCAAGGTCCACCTGAAATAGAGGAGAAGCTGGACCATCCCTGGATATTGGATGCCTTCAGCAGGGAGCATTGGGTAGAAGAAAGGAAAATGAGTTTTATCCCTCAAAATCCTGGAAGCAAAACTATAACTGATCTGAAAGAAATGGAAGATGGTATTTTAAATGTAACAAGAAAAACATAACAAGTAAAATGCAAGTCCTATCATTTAGAATAGGATAGAATAACAGAGTTGGAAGGGATCTTGGAGGTCTTCTAGTCCAACCCCCTGCTCCAGCAGGAAACTCTATATCGTTTCAGACAAATGCTTGCCCAATCTCTTCTTAAAAACCTCCAATGATGGAATACCTTGACTTTGTGGCAATCCCTGAGATATTGGAACACTGCTATCATGTCACCCTTAGTCCTTTCTTTTCATTAAACTAGACATATCCAATTCCAGCAGCCGTTCTTTATATGTTTTAGACTCCAGTCCCTTAATCATCCTTGCTACTATTCTTTGCACTCTTTCTATTCTCAACGTTTTTTTTATATCATGGCGGCCAAAACTGGATGCAGTATTCCAAGTTTGGTCTTACCAAGGAATTGTAAAGTGGTATTAACACTTCACGTGGTCTTGTTTCTATCCCTCTGTTAATGCAGGCTAGAACTGTATTGGCTTTTTTGGCAGGTGCAGCACATGGCTGGCTCATATTTAAGTGACTGTCCACTAGGACTCCAAGATCCCTCTCATAGTTGCTATTATTGAGCAAGGTACTACACTATACCTGCGCATTTGGTTTTTCTTGCCTAAATGTAGAATGTTACTTCTTTCACCACTGAATTTCATTTTTTAAGATAGTGCCCAATGCTCAACTCTATCAAG
Organism: Vipera latastei; assembly: GCA_024294585.1. Lineage (NCBI taxonomy): Eukaryota > Metazoa > Chordata > Lepidosauria > Squamata > Viperidae > Vipera > Vipera latastei. The sequence continues at coordinate 293,828,841 of CM044355.1, forward strand.
ATCCTTCTGTATCCTAAGCCTATCTTCTGGAGTTTGGTGTCATCTACAAATTTGATGAGTTGCCCATCTATTCCCTCATCCCAAAAGGTTTTTCCCCCATAAAAAGCTCTGCTTTTCATTTGTAGCAGTGGACTTCTGATTCAATGTTGCATAACTCATTGTCTCCCCAAGAAAGACACACCTGAGGGATTTTGTAGGTGTCCAACATGGTTGAAATCTCAATGGAGATGCCAGACTCAGCCTCCTCCAGAACAGCCAGTGTGTTTCTCTGCCTTCCACATCTATAGTTGGGCACATTGGCCTCCCCATCTGAAAGCAGGTCCAGCAAAGGATCTGAGGTCATCTCTACTTTGAAGAAGTTCTCATAGATATTATAACCCAGGGTGATGTTGGGTAAGAAATGGCCATTCCGGTTGATGTCCTCAATAGCAAAAATGAAGGGCAGAATTTTCCAAAAAAATTTCGATGATTTTCTGCAGGTACGAACATATCAATAAAAATTACATTTCACTTTTCTTTCACAATAATATTTTTAATCCTATTAGTCACAATTATTTTTCCAAATACTTGGTAAGATTCCATAATATTAACATAGAACAAGAATAACACAATAGAAATTTTAAATCATTATGTCCTTCCAAAGCAATCTCCCAGTTGGTTACACTAGCCCCACTTCAATTTCCTGTGTTCCGTCTTCAAAAATCTCATCCCATATTTTATTGATTGTTCCCTGTCTCTTAATAATACCTAGATGGCTAAAAGAAACTATTTATTATTGCTTATTTTATCTTTTAGTTATATTTGGAGTAAAACCAAGGCTAAGATAAGGTAAGGTAAGATAACCTTTATTGTCATTTTTTTTACTGTGGGTATAACAGCACAGATCAAAAATGAAATTTAGTTTCCCACTCTCAAAGTGAAACACCTACATCACACACACACACACACACACACAGAGAGAGAGAGAGAGAGAGAGAGAGAGAGAGTATATATATATTGAGAGAGAGAGAGAGGGAGAGAGAGAGAGGGGGGGGGGGACACGGTGGCTCAGTGGGTTAGGGCGATGAGCTTGTCAATCAGAAGATCTACTGTTTGGCAGGTCGAATCCCAAGCATCTGTTACTCGTCCCAGCTTCTGCCAACCTAGAAGTTCGAAAGGACGTAAAAATGCAAGTAGAAAAATAGGGACCACTACAGTGGGAAGGTAAAAGTGTTCCATGCGCCTTTGGTGTCTAGTCATAATATGTATACACCCATATCCCTATATATACATAACAAATAAATATTAAACACTGTGCATCTTGAATATATAACTGAAGGATGACTGAAAGATGACTGCAAATGGTTTCCACGCAGATGACATTCAGAAAAAGTTAAAGACTTTTCAGTGAAGGTTCAACCACTGTTGGATGAATCTTTTTGGTTGTTTCTTTTCCTGTTTTCTTTTTTTCTTTTAATTTATAATTAGAGGATACCCAGTGTCACAAACGTAATGAATTATATATATAAATAAACAATTCATCAAAACAAGCAATCAACAAATATAATAAAAACCAATAAAAACCCACTGGTGGAGCAGTGGGCTAATGCCTCCTTAAGTAACACCAGCTGCCTGCAATTAGTGCAGGTTCGCATCCCACCAGGCTCAAGGTTGACTCAGCCTTCCATCCTTCCGAGGTAGGTAAAATGAGGACCCAGATTGTTGGGGGCAATTAAGCTGACTTTGTAATAATGCCGCTTGGGGTGTGTGTGTGAAAGCCCTAATAAGCAGGCATATACATAGAATGAAGGCTACTGCTGAGCTTGTGGGCCGCCCTGAGTCTTCGGAGAAGGGCGGGATATAAATAGAATTAAAATAAATAAAAATAAATAAAAATTAAAAAAACGTTTGTTTGTTTGTCCCTGGCATGGACTTGTGAAAAAGAATTAGAGAAAATTTCAAACTCCATGAAAATCTATGCTCTTCATTGGGGCTTTTTCATCCCAGCAGTACATTTAGTGTGGAAAAAAACGGTAGAATTATCTCACCTCAAATGCAGAGTTAAAATAGCAGAAAATAACAGAATAAAAGAGTTGGAAGCGATCTTATAGGTTATCTAGTCCAACCCACTTCTCAAGCAGGAGACCCTACACTATTTCAGACAAATGGTTTTCTAATCTCTTCTTAAAAACTTCCAGTGTTGGAGCATTCACATCTTCTGGAGGCAAGTTGTTCCACTGATTTATTGTTCTCACTGTCAGGGAATTTATCCTTAGTTCTAGGTTGCTTCTCTACTTGGTTAGTTTCCATCCATTTCTTCTTGTCCTGCCTTCAGGTGCTTTGGAGAATAGCTTGACTCCCTCTTCTCTGGGGCAGCCCGTTAGATATTAAAGCACTGCTATCATGTGTCCTTCTCTTCCCTAGACTAGACATAGCCAATTCCTGCAAACATCCTTCGTATATCAGCCTTCAGTCCCCTAATCATCTTTGTTGCTCTTCTCTGCATTCTTACACTATCCCTCTTTGCTGGCATCAGGAGTCCCCCAAGAATCCAGCTCAGCTCAAGGATGAGATGGAAGGGAGAGGTCATTTTGTTCCTCTGTGTTCACACTCTATACTTTAATGCTCAGAATGAGCTTTGTTACCTACTGGGTCCAAGAGACTTCAAGAGCAAATCAGGTAGTAAGTTGACAAAAGGAGCAGATCAAGAGGAGAGCACATTGTATTTTCAGAGGGCTGGAACAGTAAATATTCATTGGTAATGCAGTGGCTCTAATAAAGTGCAGAAGGATTGACGTACATGGAGAATTTTGTTGAAGGACTTCTGTTGAAGGTTAATAATTGAAACCAACCAAACCTTGCAGACACTATGCCACTAATGAAATAATCTCCTGATTTGTAATGATGCTCTGGGTCCACTTCACTCTGCTCCACAGTCAGGAGACATTTGGCTTTGCACATCCCACAAGCTTCTGGCAGCCACACAAGCAGCACCATTAGAAGCATCAGCAACATGATTTGCATTCTTGGTGGCACCTTCATTTTGATGAAGAAACAGATGAAGAGATGGGTAGGAACCAAACTTTTTAAAGGACAGATGCTACATGTCAGGTCTGAGTCCAGCCAAGGGACAGAAACACAGTCCCTCCTTATCCTGAAACCAACTCCAAATCCTCTTTCAGACTCTAGAACCATCAATGCACCTAGAGTTTCTGATAGAGATTCCCCTCAACTGTGCTTTTAAGTCTGATATTGACTTCAAAGCATTTTCTGACGTGCTTCTATTACATCTTCAGAAAGGTTGCAGAAAGCTCGCTAGGAAACCAATATAAAGTCAGGAAATAAATCAGTATGGTTTGGATAATTGGAAAGAAGATAACCATCAACTCTCTGAGTCCCTTAATGTGTTTACAGGCTGGTGCCCAAAGGGAGAATTCACAGATGTGTCTCCCAGCTTTGCAGATGGACCAATGGTGGAAATTGGGGAAATAAGTACCCTAACTCTAACTATTAAAACATGATCCAGAATCAAGAAAGCTCTAGCCTTTTAGCATGACTATGAAGAGTCCCATATTAAATATGGATTTGGTTTGGCTTTTTTTTCTAGGGGAATTTGCAGATAGGTCTGTAGATAGCTATGCATCCCATTTAGAGAGGAACAATTAGTCCCTGTTTAGAGGCAATGTTGTGGTGGCAATGTGATCTGAAGAGGAATTTTTTTTGTCCCCATTATCATGATCAGATCACACCCTAGTATTCCTGGGGCACTGCTGCATGGTCCTGCTGAGGCTTTGGCCACTGCCTGCAACAGTGATACATTGAGAGTCTTGGACAGGATCCTGCCTCTTTGACGTCTCCAGGCCTGTCACTCCTGTCACTCCCTATGATTCATGGAGTGGGTCTAGGACAGTGATGGCGAACCTTTTAGAGACCAAGTGCCCAAACTGCACTTATTTATCACTGGGTGCTAGGTGGGCGTGGCCCACTGGGCGGGCGTGGCTGTGGTGGTAATGGCAGATTGGATGGGTGTGGCCAAGGTGGACGTGGTCACCTTAATGTTGCTTGTGGAGAGGGATGCCTGTGGGGGGTGGGCAGGGATGGAGGAGATCCAGAGAGTCTCTGGCAGGTGGGATAGGAGGCAGGAGGCTCGTCCTGCTAGGTGAGGCAAGGCAGGCCGGGGACACCCTTGCCATGGGGCAAGGCAAGGGCTGGGGCAGCTGCTGCCTGACACCATTGGCCCCGCACACAGAGGCCAGCGAGCACACAGGGGCCAGTGGTGTCCATCAGCAGCCACAGCCTGCCGGCCCCTCAACTGGTGCACTCTGGGGCTCCGCAGCCTGCTGCCAGCAGTTCAAAGAAGCCACCTCTGAGCTGGATGGCTGGTCGACAGCTGAGGAGATGATGCAGTGGGTCGTGCCCAGGAAAAGGAGATAATGTGAGTGTTGGAGGGATGGGATGGGGGGAGGGAAACCAGCCATGCTGGGATGCATCTGGCCACGTCGGATTTTGGCAAGTTAGCGGGTGGCTGCTTGAAGAGGGATGGTTGCTATCTCTGGGGCATGCTGAGCATGCCCACAGACAGGGCTCTGAGTGCCGCCTCTGGCACGCGTGCCATAGGTTCACCACCACTGGTCTAGGACAAATAACTGTGGCCAATCTACCACGGAACAACTCATCATTATATATACAAAATAATTAACACTATACTAATTGTTTCATTAGGTTACTTTTTTATTGGTGACCACGTTTTCATCAACATTATTTTAACTCTTATATTTTTGGATTGACTTTATATTACTAGTATTGGCCATGGTTCCATTGGAATTAATTTAACTTTTGTATTTTTTAAATTGTCCTATGGTTGGAAACTGATCAAAGAGAGAAACAATGTGGAATTGAGGAGAAACTTCCTGACAATGAGGACAATCGACCAGTGGAACAGCTTACCCCCAGAAATCATGGGCGCTCCATCACTGGAGATTTTTAAGAGGAGACTAGACATTCACCAGTTGGACCATAAGAAAGGCCGAGCACCAAAGAATTGAGGCCTGCGAGCTATGGTGCTGGAGAAGACTCCTGCGAGTCCCTTGGACTGCAAGGGGATCAAACCAGTCAGTCCTAGAGGAGATCAACCCTGACTGCTCTTTAGAAGGCCAGATCCTGAAGCTAAAACTCAAATACTTTGGCCACCTAATGAGAAGGAAGGACTCACTGGAGAAGAGCCTAATCCTGGGAAAGATTGAGGGCAAGAGAAGAAGGGGACGACAGAGAATGAGGTGGCTGGATGGAGTCACTGAAGCAGTAGGGGTGAGCTTAAATGGACTCCAGGAGATGGTAGAGGACAGGGAGGCCTGGAGGAACGTTGTCCATAGGGTTGCGATGGGTCAGACACGACTTCGCAGCTAACAACAAAGACATTCACCTGTGAGATGGTATAGGTTCTCCTGCTTGAGCAGGGGGCTGGACTAGAAGACCTCCAAGGTCCCTTCCAGCTCTATTCTGTTCTAAATTGGTGTAAAATTAAAGCTATGAAAACTGACTCTTAAAATTGTGTCTGTAAGAACAGACAAAATTTCAATTAAAGGCCTCTTGGATTGTACAACCTGTAAATTATATTATAATAATAATAATTTTATTTATATACCGCCCTTCTCCCGAAGGACTCAGGACCGTGAACAGGGCAGACATATAAAAATACAAAAATACAAAAGTTAAAAAGAATTAAACATATGCCCAAGCTAAAAACAGTAAATACATATATTAAAAATGACAATAAAAACCCAACCCATCCCCCATCACGCCAAGCTGGCTTGTTCAAATAAATGTGTCTTCAGATCACGACGGAAGGAGCGAAGGTCGGGCGCCATCCGGAGCTCAACCGGCAACCGATTCCATAGCTCCGGGGCGCCCACAGAGAAGGACCTCCCCCTGGGGCCACCAATCAACATTCTCTGATCAGTGGCACCCTGAGGAGGCCCTCTTTGTGGGAGCGCACAGGGTGGAGGGAAGTTGATGCCGGCAGCAGGTGATCCCTAAGGTACTCCGGACCCATGCCATGTAGGGCCTTAAACACCATTACCAGTACCTTGAATCTCACCCGGAAGACAACTGGTAACCAATGCAGCTCACGGAGCAGAGGTGTAACATGGGAGTATCGGAAGACTCCCAACACAACTCTCTTGGCTGCATTCTGTACCAGTTGGAGCCTCCGAGTGGTCCTCAAGGGCAGCCCCATGTAGAGAGCGTTGCAGTAGTCAAGGCGAGAGGTCACGAGCGCATGAGTGACCGTACATAGGGCATCCCGGTCTAGATAGGGCCACAACTGGCGGACCAGGCGAACCTGGGCGAAGGCCCCCCTAGTCACGGCCACCATGTGATCTTCCAAAGTAAGCCGTGAATCTAGGAGGACTCCCAAGTTGCGAGCCCTATCTACGGGGGGTAATAGTTCACCCCCCATGGAAAGAGATGGATTTTGTCCGACAGATGTTGACTAAACTCCTCGGCATGCCCCTGCAAGGGTTCCTCCCTCACCTCCTGATTAAGGAGGGAGCGGGTCACCCTAAACAGGGCGGCTGGGAGATTATCTGCGGACGCGATAAGGGTAGCGAAGTGATTAGACCTCACCGCCCTTATCGCAGCGAGATAAGACCTAATGTAGGTTCTTAGTCGCAATCGGTCGGATTCGGATCGGCTGGATCTCCAACAGCTCTCTAGTCCCCGTCTCCGATGCTTCATCTCCCAAAGCTCCACGGAAAACCATGGAGCTCGATGGGATCTGCACCGGGTCAGGGGCCGCAAGGGTACAACTCGGTCAAGAGCCTCCGTGGCTGCCCTTTCCCAGGCTTCCACTAAGGCATCCGCCGAGTTGTGAGCGAAGGAGGCAGGTGGGGACCCCAGCGCTGCCTGGAACCTCTCAGGGTCCATTAAGCGCCTGGGGTGGTACCATCTAGTTGGTTCCACACACCCACGGTGGGGAGTGGCAAAACGGAAGACCAGCCGCAGGAGATGATGATCGGTCCAGGACAGGGGCATAACAATTGGGCAGCCCTCACCAAGGTCATCTAACCACCGTCCAGATAAGAAAATCAGGTCAAGGGTGTGGCCTGCCACATGAGTCAGTCCAGAAATTACTTGCATCAGGTCCATGGCCGTCATGGAAGCCATGAACTCCCGAGCTAACTCAGATGATCCTCCCAGGGATGGTAGATTGAAGTCACCCAAAACTATTAGGAGCTGTGATCTCTGTTAAGGAATTTGTTGTGCAGAGGTCTCCTTGTGCTACCAAAGAGTTGCACAGACAAGGAAGGGTACTGAGAGCAACAAGAGTCACACAAGAGTACACTGAGTTGTAAAAGCAAAAAGTAGTTTACTTTTGAGGTGGTGTAAAAACAAAAATGCACAGTCAAAAACAAACAGTCCAGGTCATTCACAATAGTAACAGTCCAAGAAGTAATCCAAAATACAAAGTCTTCTTACCAGTCCAGAGGTCAATACACAGTTCAGGTAACAGAGCAAAAACAGTAATAGTAGAGAGCAGTGAATTCAGAGAGAGAGAGAGAAGCTATGTTACTAGCTTCCTCTTATGGCCATGAGAACACTTACACACCCATTCGCCAATTAACATCTTAAAGACATAACATCATGGTTAATATATTTTCAACCCAACATTGTAGGCTAACACCATATGCCTAACAATCTCACTGTCTCTTGTACAATTGAAGAAGAAGGTAAAAAGTTTGCTGCACAAAGAATCTGGGATATAGAAGCAGAGAAAGATGTAACAACCCTCAAAAATTACATACGATGCAGCCCTTTATTGGAACAAAACACTTCAGTTGATATCTGCACATGTGAGTCTGTGATACAGAAATATTATTGCATTTTTTTCTTATTGTTCTTTTTTAAAATTTGTTTCTTGTATTCCATTCCTATTTATGTTCATCAGAACAAAATTTGATTTATTAAATGCTAGTATTTTGGACAATATGACTGCAAATATAACAGAGTATTCCTCATTGCTTTTCCAGATCAATTATCTAACTGCTTCAGAGGCTCTGAGTTATAAAAGTCAATTCCCTTTCCCCCCACCCCCGGATGCTCCCCAAAGAAGGGATCCAGTACCCAGGAATTGCCCAATTGCTTCTTCATTTTGGGTGGACCTTAATCGGTCTCTTTGCATCAGACACAGAGAATGGAGAAAATTTCATGAGGAGTTTTACTCCTTTCCTTGCAGGAATGGAATTTGTGTAGTTATGTCACAGCTATTCTCGACGTCTGTAGATTCAGCACCCCTCAGGGATGCCCAACATTTCTCCACAAATGTAAACACAGCACCCCCAGGACCCATTGAAGGGAAAGTCTGGATCAGGACAATGTTGGGAGTATATTTAATAAAAAAAACCATGGTCTTTTCAAATACATCCATAGTATTTGGAGCTTTGCTTTTCAGGAAAAAGAACAGCCAAAAGATGAGGCATTCAAATCTATTGTCTTTGTAGATCCCAAGTTTGAAGAGCTGTCTTTTTGCTGTTCTTTTTCAAAGCATGTCTTTTCAGTCAAAGGTCGGAGGAGATGCACCCAGACAGCACCACTGGAGAACCGAGAAAAAAGAAACAGCATCCGGATCCCAAATGTCGATTATGTTTACTTTATTGTTATGACTCTTGCACATGTCTTGAAGGCTGTGTATTCATCCAGAATCCAGGAGGAGAAGGAAGGAGGGCCAAGAGACGTTGGGAGTTCCAAGGCTACAGCCATGACAGGTATGTCATCCCAACAAGGATCCATTAAACAAAATATATTTTGAGACAGAATCCAAAGGAGAAGGAGAGGAACCAACTCCACTTATTTGTGCTACAAAATACCAACAGATTTGCCCAATCTAATTGTTCAGGGAATGAGTTCCCAAAGAGCTGGCACCAGATATATTTTTATATTAAACACTGGTAAACTAAACCAAACCATACCAAACCAAACCAAATCTCTGATCATGGTGACTGATCCATATTAAAAAGAGGCCAGACGGTCACTTGTCTGAGATGGTATAGGTTCTCCTGCTGGAGCAGGGGGCTGGACTAGAAGACCTCCAAGGTCCCTTCCAACTCCATTCTATTCTTCTGTTCTTAAATCTTGCAAACACTGGTAATTTTAAAAGGGTATTTATGTTTTTGAATCTTGTAAATCTTGTAAATTTTATAATTTTATAACATATATTTTTTGTAATGTAGTGGGTCCGACGCAAGGAAGAGACGCCAGCCAGAGTACGCCTTCAAGAATGCCTTTGAACGGCGATGCCTCTGGTTGCAGCTCGTGGATCTCCTCTCGGGGGCGGCGGCTATGACAGACCGTGGCTATGTGGCCTGTTTTCTTGCAGGCCCGACACGTGGCCAACCGGAACTTGCAGAGGCTGCACACGTGGTTTCCACCACACCCTGTGCAGTTCTGTGAGTTGGAAGCATTGCTAGAGGGCCTGGGCTTGTCTGGGCGTCCACCTCGATGGTCGGGGGTCGACTTCCACTGGAGGAGGTCGATGCTCTGTCCGCCCTCGGCTGAGGCAACCTGCTGGTGGACGCTGGCTGCCAGGCCACTGGGGTTGGTTTCCTGGACCGCCTGGATGGCCCCGCAGGCTGCCTCGTGGGCCAGGATAGCGTCCTGGGCTTCCTGGAGTGAAACCTCCTCCCTCTCGAACAGGCGCTCCTGCAGCCTCGTGTCCCGTAGGCTGCAAACCAGCCTGTCTCGTAGCCGCTCCTCCAAATTTGAGAACTTGCAGGCGACGGTGGCTTCTCGTAAGGCGGCGATGAAATTGGCTCCGGACTCATCAGGCCGCTGGTTCCTCCTCTCGAACTGGGATCAGGCAGCCAGCTTGGATCTGCGGGTCCGGAAATTGGCATTCAGCTTAGCGACGAGGTCCCGGTACAAGATGGTATCAATGGCCTCTGGGGCGAACAGGTTTGCGGTGACCTCGAGGAGTGCGGGTCCGCTTAGGCAGAGCAGGGCTGCCGCTTTCGAGCCGTCTTCTGAGATTTGGTTAAACCTCATGTACAGCTCGACGTGCGACAGGTACCGGGCCCATTTCTCTGGGTGGCGGGTGTCGAACCCGCGGGGTTGCCCAGCTCGTGCCATTGTCCCGTCGGTCATTGCGGCGTGTGGATCCATTGCTAGCATGGCGGCCTGAGCCGGTGTTCTCTCGCGGTGGCCAGTGGCGGTGGCTGGCAGTCGCGTTGGGAGGAAGGGAAGATTCCTGTTTCCTTCAGCGTGCGGTGCGCTCCCCAAGTGACTTCAGCTCCTTGTCGGCAGCAATCCCATCCTCGTCGCCACTGTAATGTAGTGAGTCCGACGCAAGGAAGAGACGCCAGCTGGAGTACGTGTTCAGCTCTTTATTGGGGGGGGTAGCATACTGGGGAACAAGGGCTACCTGGCCTCCTTAAATACCCAGCCAGGTAGGCGAACAGCCAATGGGGTTGGCCCTAGGTTTCCCACCGAAACTAGGTTTCCCGCCAAAACCGTCCAGGCCAACCCCCCCTGGTGGCTGTTGCTATGCAGATGACTTGGATACATAACATTTTTAATATTTAAAATATCCCCAGACTCTGGAATAACCGTGAACAGAAGCTTCTGTGTAACAATTTTCAGTTATTGGAAGAACATCTCAAATGTGCTTTTCAAAAGGCAAGATAGTGGTAACACTTTGTTCCCCTTATCCAGTTTATCTGCATATTAAAAAGACAGTAGAAGAAAAATTCAAACGTGGGAAAACCAGACAGATAAGAAACCAATGTTTCTACTTTTAAAATTTCTGGATGTTTCCATTCTAGTTTCACCCGTTTCTAGAGAAGAATGAATTTTGGAATATTTCATGTGCAAAACTGTACTTGGACCAAAATGGAGATGTACCAGCATTTGAAACGCTCCAGGGGGTTGTGCAATAAGGTGGGCTTTTGTGTCTTTTGCTAGTCTGAAGAGGTAAAGGTAAAGGTAAAGGTTCCCCCACACATGCGTGCTAGACGTTTCCAACTCTAGGGACCGGTGCTCATCTCCGTTTCAAAGCCGAAGAGCCAGCACTTGTCCGAGGACGTCTCCGTGGTCATGTGGCCAGCATGACTAGATGCCAAAGGCACACGGAATGCTGTTACCTTCCCACCGTAGTGGTCCCTATTTTTCTACTTGCATTTTTACGTGCTTTCGAACTGCTAGGTTGGCAGAAGCTGGGACGAGTAACAGGCGCTCACTCTGTTACGCGGCACTCAGGATTCAACCCACCAAACTGCTGACCTTCTGATCGACAAGCTCAGCGTACTAACCCACTGAGCCACCGCGTCCCTAGTCTGAAGAGGATGTAGGATTAATTCCATTATGTCCTAAAGGTCATGTTCCTGTCCCTGGAGACTTTGTTTTTCTAATCTCATCAGCTTCTCCGGGCTGGGGCTGAAGGCATTTTGCTCATGAACAGGTGGCCCAGTCTTTCTGAATAGAATTATCAAATCTGCACTACTAACAGCTGGCCTGTTCAGTTTCTGCTTGGGGTACGGAGACTGGTTTCTGTCTTTTAAGATTTTTCTTCATTATTCCTTTGGGGAAATATAATATTCTGCCTTTTTTAATAACTCCCAAAATATTTCCCTTTCTAGGAGGGTGGGTGGGTGCTGACTTTCTACAATACCTAGCTAGAAGCTAGGCCCATGGCCTGGATAGGCTTAGCAATATTCCATTTTGATCCAATGCTCATATTCATATTCCTCGTCTTACCTCACAAAAGATGAATATCTTACACTTTTAGAAGGACACATTCTCAAGATCTCATCTCCATCTCTCTAGAATTTGAAAAACTAGGAGCATGGAGGGCATGTGAATTGAAGAAATGAATGTGCAAATGAATAAAGAACATCTCCTGACAGCCATCATTTGTAAGAATTTTTTCCTTTATATCTTAGCTAGGGGATGGTTTTGGACTACTTTCAAAGGGGAACAGCTCTGCAATGTTTTCATAATCCAGAAGAAACCTATCCAGAGCCTCCTAGTCAGAAGATTGTTTCTTCATAAATTTTTTTATTCTATTTCATTTTTTCCCCTTTTTATAACTGGTTAACCCCATTATTCATGGTGAAATTGGGACGACTGAATAGAGCTGAGTGTTTACTGGCTGGATGCCCTTCCTGACACCTTCACAGCAGATATTTTCTCTTTGTGCCCTGATAGAGAAACATCTGCTGCCGCCTACGATTGAACTCTCAACCTTCTGAGTGGGAAGTGAGCATCTTCTAGGCTACTGTGCCACTCTTTAATCTATTTCATCCAATCTTATAAAATAAAAAAATCAATAAATCTGTGACAATATTTTTATGATATGATCATCATACTTTAAAATTGTGGATATATGAAGAATGGAAGAATGCATTTTTAAATGACCACTAGGAAGAACCCACTGGTTGTCAATTAATGCTTAAATCTTTTCTGAATTCCCTCCCTCCAGATATTATTAAGTAGAAATGTCCTTTATTGCAATGAGATGTAGTATGCCAGAAGCAAAAGGGAAGAACTATATGAAGAATCTCTCAGTAGTTGTATCTCCTGCAATCCGTTGGAGCTGGATAGAGAGTTCATAGATAGATAGATAGATAGATAGATAGATAGATAGATAGATAGATAGATAGATAGATAGATAGATAGATATAGATATAGATATAGATATAGATATAGATATAGATATAGATATAGATATAGATATAGATATAGATATAGATATAGATATAGATATAGATATAGATATAGATATAGATATAGATATAGATATATATTTATTAGATTTTTATACCGCCCTTCTCCCAAAGGACTCAGGGCGGTGAGTCCTTTACCTGAGTGAAGGCCAGGGACTACTTGACTAATGCTTCCCGTTGCCTGGAAGCAGTTCGGGTCTGGATGGGGAAGAACAGGCTTCAACTCAACCCTGACAAGACTGAGTGGCTGTACGTACCGGCATCTCGGGATATTTAGAACATTCCATCTCTTTCTATAGGGGGTGAGTTATTACCCCCCACAGATAGGGCTCGCAACTTGGGAGTCCTTCTAGATTCACAGCTTTCCTTGGAAGAGCACATAACAGCTGTGACTAGGGGAGCCTTTGCCCAGGTTCGCCTGGTGCACCAATTACGGCCCTATCTAGACTGAGATGCCCTACGTACGGTCACTCATGCACTCGTGACCTCTCGTTTAGACTACTACAATGCTCTTTACATGGGGCTACCCTTGAGGACCACTCGGAGGCTCCAACTGGTACAGAATGCAGCCGCGAGAGTTGTATTGGGAGTCTCCCAATACTCCCATGTTACACCTCTACTCCGTGAGCTGCATTGGCTCCCAGTTGTCCTCCGGGTAAGATTCAAGGTGCTGGTAATGGTTTTCAAAGCCCTACATGGCATGGGTCCGGAGTACCTTAGGAATCACCTGCTTCCAGCGTCAATGTCCCTCCATCCAGTGCGCTCCCACAGAGAGGGCCTCCTAAGGGTTCCGCCATTCGGAAAATGCCGTCTGATGGCTCCCAGAGGGAGGGCGTTCTCTGTGGGCGCGCCTGACCTATGGAACCGTTTACTGGTTGAGCTCCGGATGGCTCCCGACCTTCGCTCCTTCCGACGCGACCTAAAAACATATCTCTTTGAGCAATCCGGTCTGGTCTGACGGGTTCTGTTGTAATTATTGCTTTAAGGTAACTATCTTCTGCATTTGGGCAAAATTAGCGTTTAATTTGTTTTCAATATCTGTATTTGTGCATTCTGTTATTTATGTCACTGTTAACTGCCCTGAGTCCTTAGGGAGAAGGGCGGTATACAAATCAAATAAATAAATAAATAAATAAATAATGTTCATGTCGACCTCCAATTTCCATGGATTGTTAATTCTGACACATTTTCTTTGTCACTCCTTTTTTTTCCTACTTAGTCTCTGCCTCTGTCCAAATGTGTGGAAAGTTGTCGACCTAGATTTGTCAAGTGGGCTCGAGCAGGAGAACCAGTTTGCTGCTATGACTGTATTCCTTGTCCAGAGGGGTCCATCTCCACTCAGGAAGGTGGGTGGACAAAAAGTGTGTGTGTGGGGGGGGGAAAGCTTTTGTGGAAATGGATTCATCCAGAATGTTTTCATGAAAGTGCAGATTAAAAGACAGATAGAAGCTCAGCTAGTTTCTTCTATGTTTTCATATTGCAAAATTCTTATCCAAAGAAAAGAAGAGCAAAAATACCTTGAAGGAGGGGCTGGGAAGAGATAGGAGGGTGAGGCAAAGTGACCATCAACCAATTATGCATCCAGGTTTGGTCACCACATTTGGGCATCATCCTGCTCTCCTTTGTCCTATTCTTGTTCCTAACCACAGCATTCATGATGATCATATTCAGAGCCTTGGTGGAGCAGTGGGCTGATGCCTCCTTAAGTAACACCAGCTGCCTGCAATTAGTGCAGGTTCACATCCCACCAGGCTCAAGGTTGACTCAGCCTTCCATCCCTCCGAGGTAGGTAAAATGAGGACCCAGATTGTTGGGGGCAATAAGCTGACTTTGTAATAATGCCGCTTGGGGTGTGTGTGAAAGCCCTAACAAGCAGGCATATACATAGAATGAAGGCTACTGCTAAGCTTGTAAGCCGCCCTGAGTCTTCGGAGAAGGGCGGGATATAAATGTAATAAAAATATAATAAATAAAAAATAATTAAATACCGAGAAACTCCCATTGTCAAAGCCAACAACCGGGACCTCTCCTACACCCTCCTGGTCTCCCTCCTGCTTTTCTTTTTGTCTTCTCATTGGCCAACCAAGAAAACCCACCTGCCTTCTTTGACAAACGATGTTCAGCATCATCTTCTCAGTTGCCATTTCTTCTCCCTTGGCCAAAACAGTCATGGTGGTGCTGGCTTTCCTTGCCACAAAGCCAGGAAACCAAGTGAAGAAATGGTTGGGGAAGAGCTTGGCCAACTCCATCATCCTTTCTTGTTCTGCTGTCCAAATTATTATCTGTTCTATCTGGCTTTTAGTTTTTCCCCCATTCCCTGACTCTGACCTTCACTCCCAGCCTGGAGTTATCAACTTGCAATGCAATGAAGGCCCTGTTGTCATGTTCTACATCACCCTCAGCTACCTGGGCTTCCTGGCTGCCATCTGCTTCATGGTGGCTTTCCTAGCTAGAAATCTACTTAGGTCTTTCAATGAAGCCAAGCTGATCACCTTCAGCATTTATTTATTTTTTTATTTTATTTTAATCCCATTTATATCCTGCCCTTCTCCGAAGACTCAGGGCGGTTTACAATCTAAGCACAAATCAACGTGCTTAGCAATAGCCTTCATTCTATGTATACGCCTGCTTATTAGGGCTTTCGCCCCCCCCCCAAGCAGCATTTTACAAAGTCAGCTTATTGCCCCCAACAATCTGGATCCTCATTTTACCTACCTGGGAAGGATGGAAGGCTGAGTCAACCTTGAGCCTGGTGGGACTTGAACCTGCACTAATTGCAGGCAGCTGGTGTTACTTAAGGAGGCATTAGCCCACTGCTCCACCAAGGCTCTTTTTTTTTTTTTGGTCTTCTGCAGTGTCTCAGTGAATTCTGTGCCCACCTACCTTAGTACCAAAGGAAAATACATGGTGACTGTTCAGGTCTTCTTCATCTTCTCTTCTAGTGCTGGATTGCTGATCTGCATCTTTATCCCGAAATGCTACATAATCATATTTAGGCCAGACCTGAATACTAAGGAACATCTTACGACCAGAAGAAATGTAGAAAAGTGATACAGAGGAATTTCAATTCATGATATGTTTCAACAGGCTAAATCTAGAAAATTGTCCAAGCAGTTTTTCATTCATGACGTGGGCCAGCCATTTTGCTTAATAAAATTAAAAGGTGGCTGGAAGATATTGACTCCCATCCTTGTTCAGTAGAATTTGCAAGATGGCCACTGATTTCTTTTAATTAATCAAGGTGTCATTTTTATCCTGTGCCCTTAGCCCACCTGAGGCCTAAAATGCTACACTCAGGTATTTGAAACACAACCCTCATGCAATGGAAACCTTTTAGATATCCCAAAAATAATTGAGAGGGGCTTGTAAAAATGCCATTATTTTAGTTATATCATAATTTATCTGCAATTGGAGTTCTTTGCAGTATTGGACTCAAGAATTCTAATGGCAAGTTGAAAACAGAGAGACACTTAGCTGCAAAAATTTCACTCTTGACAAGATATGAAATATAGGTGATTGATGGTATCTTCCTTCTTGGCTGTATCATAGCTGTATCTTCTCAGCCTTCTTCACCCTCTTTTTGGATTTAAGGGCTATGTCACAGTCCACAACATGTAGTTAATGAGGTGGTTGTTTGGGATAAGATCCCTTCTATCTCTTCCTGGGGGAGAATCTTCATGTTGTCTTTCTCTGGCCATGTTGTCTTGCATTCTATTTAAAAATTATGCTTGGAATAAAAAAAATGCTTTATATACAAATTGTAGAATAGAAAATAAAGGGCCTGAATATTACTGAATTTTTTTATTATTTTTTTTATTTTAATTCCATTTATATCCCGCCCTTCTCCAAAGACTCAGGGCGGCTTACAAGCTTAGCAGTAGCCTTCATTCTATGTATATGCCTGCTTATTAGGGCTTTCACACACACCCCAAGCGGCATTATTACAAAGTCAGCTTAATTGCCCCCAACAATCTGGGTCCTCATTTTACCTGCCTCGGAAGGATGGAAGGCTGAGTCAACCTTGAGCCTGGTGGGACTCGAACCTGCACTAATTGCAGGCAGCTGGTGTTACTTAAGGAGGCATTAGCCCACTGCTCCATCAAGGCTCATTTTGTTCTTTCAATGAAGAGCTGACCTGAAAAAGAATGAAAAGATGACACTAACAGTGTGCAAAAGGGTGATCTGCTTTGTTTCAGAGCAAAATAAATTGAAATTATTTAAAAAAATTGTTGTTACGAAGAAGCAAGTGATTTCCCCCTCTTGGAAATAGAAACTTGGATACTGGGAGTGGTTATCTGCTCATTCTGATCAGCTGTGGAACCTCTTCCAACTGACCCCGAATAGAACGGGAAGTAGAAAAAAAAAGAACATTATGTACATACTTGGGATTTTATTGGTGGCCAACATGGTGACAATCTGAGGGGAGATGACAAACTCAGTCCCATTAAGGACAATGAAATGTCCTTCTGCCTCCCCAGCTGAGAGCAGGTGCAGCGCAGCATTCTGCAATTCAAATAATTGCCATGGAGATTGTAACCATGTCGACACTGTGAAGGAGCTGGAGATCCTGGTTGATCTCTTGGTGGCAGAAAGGAAGGAGAGGGCTTCCCAAAAGTGATTCATCCTTCATTAATCCATATAACATATTTCAGTTCTACTAATACTTTTACTCTATATGATAGTTCTTCTTTTTTTTTATTAAAGAGTTTTACAAAAACAAAATTTTACAATATATCCCCAAATCCCCCCCACCCCAAACCTGCCCACATCCCCCCCCACTTCCCAGAGCTAAATACAGGATTATAGTTACAATAATCATATTCTAAATAAAAATTATGCATAATATACAATTAACCAAATTCATAATGTGCTTTAACTCCCCTTTAACATAACTACAAACAAAGTACCAATAACAATATCCCACTAAAATCTACTCATAAGCTAAATGGAACTTTTTAGTCCCATATTTGTTCTGAATATAATTTATCCATCTCCTCCAAACTGAAATATATCTTTCCTGTGAATGATCTTTCAAGTAAGCAGAAATCTTAGACATTTCTGCAAGATTCGAAACTTTAAACACCCATTCTTCTATAGTAGGCAAACTATCCTTCTTCCAATATTGTCCCACCAGTAACCGTGCTGCTGTTATCATATTCAACATCAAATTAGTTTCTTTAACATCACAATCTACAACAATACCCAATAAAAACAATTGCGGAGAAAACTTTATCTTTCTCTTAAAAATCTTTTGAATGTTCCACCAAATTTTGATCCAAAAAGCTTTTATATTTCTACAAGTCCACCACATGTGAAAATAGGTAGCTTCTAAACTACCACATCTCCAACATTTAGACTGTAAATTAGGATACATGTTGGACAACCTCTTGGGATCCAGATGCCATCTATAAAACATTTTATAAAAATTTTCTCTTAAGTTTTGAGCCTGAGTAAATTTAACATTTCTGACCCAAATTATCTCCCAGGTGTCCAACGAAATTGGTTCCTGAATATTTTGTGCCCACTTTATCATGCAGTCTTTAACCAGTTCCGTTTCCGAATCCAATTCAATTAAAGCATTATATATCCTCTTTATATGTGCACAATTTAAATCTCTAATTTGTTTTACTAAATTTTGATCTGTAATTGTGATAGTTCTTCAAATTAAAGGAAGACACACTGTTGTGAACTTCATGTATGGATACAGAGTTGGCTCTGGAGCACCCGTCTGGAGGCTCAGAGTCTAGCACAATGGGGGTACCAAAAGTGGATTATTCTATGACACCATTCATGGTTTTCTATCAGATTTTAGTGGTGCATGTCTTCAAAGCACATGGAGGCTGCATAGCATAGGGTTTACCATAGGTTCTGTCAGCAGTGGCAGCTTCTCATTCTCTTTTCTGGATGTTACAGTAGCATAAAGATTCTGTCGCAACATCTTTGAAGCACTTGTATGATCAACTTTGAGGGTTCTTCCCAGACTCCAGTATAGTCAGTAACTGTTCCTACATAGGCTGATGAACATGGGAATCAAAGGAATTCAAAAGAGGGCCAGGTTCAACCCTGAGGACATCTTTTTCTTTCTTACATGGTGGTAGTACTGCAATATTGAACATTAGAGGGCACCAGGGAGTCAGGTTTTCCGTCTAAAAAAAAAAGATTTCCTTTCCTTTGTGAACCACCAGAAGACACACACCAACCAAAAGCTGTTAACCTTTTCCCCTAGAAACTAATAACACTGATAAGCTAGGGCAGGTAGCGCTAGGGCCGTCAGTCAAGTGAGAAGTGACAGAAGGTACGATATGCCAATCCTGTTAGGCTATAAACATTGTCTGCTTCTGAAGATTCCTCAGCAGAAGTCAGAAAGTCTGTTCAGCATCACAATCAGAAAAGCTGGAACTGGAGGCTAAGAGAAAGAAAGTTATGAAAAGAGTGTGGCTTGATCTCATTCAGTGGAATGAGAAGGAGCACCAACGCCACTTGAAATGGTTGAACTTGCAACATGACTTCATTCCTATTTACCATTCTCTTTCCAGTTCAACCTATACCTTGGGAAAATGGAAATACTGATTTCCAAAGAACCATGAAGGAAGTGACATTGAGATCTTTCTAACTATCTTTGATGATACATGCCTGTCAGGACAGCCATGCATTGCTTGCTGTCGGCCTGCCCTATTCAGTGGCGGAGGGGGAAGTGGTGGACTGGGAAAACTGAAGCATTAGCATGAGGATAAGAAACTATGCATTGTGCCATCCTGTGACAGCTGCCCGCTGCTCCAATGTCACTCTATGCAGACATGTCAAACTCATGACGTATCGGAACTTTTCCCCCATTTCCAGCAATGGGGTGGGCATGGGTTGTCGTGACACATCCAGCCCATGGGCTGGCAATTTGACACCTCTGCTCAATGGAATACTGAACCATCCAGCCCGTGAAGACAAGGACTGTTGCCCAAACAATGTATTAGCACCTAATTTGACAACTCTTGATAAACAGGGTGGAAGGTGGGAACAAGTGAAAAGTTAAACCATACGCTTTGGGTGTGAAAATCCCAGATCCAGTTTTGCTTCTTCTGTAACTGCTTGGCTTTAATAAAGTGTATTTTTGACTAACAATGGGCCTGAGAGTCTTACTTTTCTGACTGAACAAGTTGGAATGGTTAACACTAAAAAGCCAACACAGTGCTAGGTTGCATTAATAGACAGATAGAATCAAGATCACACGAAGTGTTAATACCACTTTACAATGCTTTGGTAAGGCCACACTTGGAAAACTTCATCCAGTTTTGGTCACAGTGACATAAAAAAGATGTTGATACTCTAGAAAGAGTACAGAGAAGAGCAACAAAGATGATTAGGGGACTGAGGCTAAAACATACAAGGAACAGTTTCTGGAATTGAGTATGTCTAGTTCAATGAAGAGAAGGATGAGGGGGAACATGACAGCAGTGTTCCAATATCTCAGGGGCTGCCCCAAAGATGAGGGAGTCAAGCTATTCTCCAAAGCACCTGAAGGCAAGACAAGAAGCAATGGATGGAAAATAACCAAAGAGAGAAGCAACACAGAACTAAGGAGAAACTTCCTGACAGTTAGAGCAATTAATCAGTGGAACAACATGCCTACAGAAGCTGTGTATGCTCCAACACTGGTAGTCTTTCAGAAGAAATTGGACAGCCATTTGTCTGAAACGGTATTGGGTTTCTTGCCTGAGTAGGCGGTTGGACTAGATGACCTCCAAGGTACCTTCCAACTTTATTATTATTATTATTATTATTATTATTATTATTATTATTATTATTATTATTATTATTATTGTTGTTGTTGTTGTTGTTGTTGTTGTTGTTATTGTTGTTGTTGTTGTTGTTGTTGTTATTATTATTATTATTATTATTATTATTATTATTATTATTATTCCAACTAATGGCTAACCTGAGGATAGAAGAACTAGCAACAGTTTGAAAAACACAAACATTAGTTATTAATTCATTTATTCTATTGCTTGATATTATCTTGGGTTTTAATTTCATTAGTATTACACTCTTCATATTTTATTTCTTTTGGTTTTAAGTAACCTAAATTTTAAAACACATGCAAAAGAAGCATACAAACACAATAATCATGAATAATTAAATGTTATGAGCCTGAAACAAGTTCACTATCACTTCTCAACTTTTATCATTAGATGTTCCTTAGTGTTTAGATCTGGTCTCAGGAGGATAATATAGCATTTGGGGAAGAAGATGCAGCCCAGAAGACCAGCACCAGAGGCCAAGATGGAGAAAACCTGCACAGCCACCATTGACTTTCCTTTGGTGCTCAGGTAGCTGGGCAGGAAGGAGACCCAGACGCTGCAGAAGACCAGCATGCTGAAGGTGATCAGCTTGGCTTCATTGAAGGCACCAGGCAGGTTCCTGGCCAGGAAAGCCAAGATGAAACAAATGGTAGCTAGGAAACCCATATAGCTGAGGGTAATGTAGAACATGACAACAGAGCCTTCATTACATTGAAGGATGATCTCCCCAGGCTGGGAATGCAGGTCAGACTCAGGGAATGGGGGAGAAACTCCCAGCCACATGGCACAGAGGAAAATTTGGACACCAGAACCAGAAAGGATGATGGAGTTGGAGATGCTCTTCCTCAACCACCGTCTCACCTTGCTCTCTGGTTTTGAGGCTAGGAAGGCCAGCACCACCATGACTGTTTTGGCCAAAACAGAAGACACAGCTACTGAAAAGACAACACTGAAAACTGTTTGTCGGAGAAGACAGGTCATTTTTCTTGGTTGTCCAATGAAGAAAAAGGAGGACAAAAAGCAAAGCAGAAGGGAGACGAGGAGGATGTAGGAGAGGTCTCGGTTGTTGGATTTGACAAGGGGAGTTTCTAAATATTTAAGGAATGTGATTAAGATGAAGCCTGTGGTTAGGAAGAAGAGTAGGGCAAAAGAGACCATAAAGATGCCCAGTTGTTCTTTGTAGGACAGGAAGGTTATTCTTTTGGGGATACATTGGACTCGGTTCTCAGATGGATATTGATCATCTGGGCACTTGGTGCATTTATCAGTATCTAAAAAAAATAATATTTTATATCTCTTTTCATATTTTAAGAAAGATTTCCTTTGCAAATGGTAAAAATATATAACACTTGTCTGGCTGCCCTTTCTAAACCCATCTTTAGGGACCTTAATGCTCAACATAAAAACATCAAGAACAAAATGAAACTGAAGAGAGCAATATCTGGCACCACCTTTGCTCAGGCAATATGCCACATTCCCATCCTGCACTGACCTCACCTTATCCCAACCCAGGTCTCCAGACAGTTAGGAGGAAGGGGGCCTGTTGGATTTCAAGCAATCGGGTGTTTCATAAGGCAGGACCTGTGACAATGGCTGGCTTCCAAAGACCCAAAAGGTTGTTGTTGTTGTTGTTAGTTGTGAAGTCGTGTCCGACCCATCGCGACCCTATGGACAATGTTCCTCCAGGCCTTCCTGTCCTCTACCATCTTCTGGAGTCCATCTAAGCTCACGCCTACTGCTTCAGTGACTCCATCCAGCCACCTCATTCTCTGTCGTCCCCTTCTTCTCTTGCCCTCAACCTTTCCCAGCATTAGGCTCTTCTCTAGTGAGTCCTTCCTTCTCATTAGGTGGCCAAAGTATTTGAGTTTTAGCTTCAGGATCTGGCCTTCTAAAGAGCAGTCAGGGTTGATCTCCTCTAGGACTGACCGGTTTGATCGCCTTGCAGTCCAAGGAACTCGCAGGAGTCTTCTCCAGCAACGCAGTTCAAAGGCTTCAATTCTTTGGCACTCAGCCTTTCTTATGGTCCAGCTTTCACTGCCATACATTGCAATTGGGAAGACCATAGCCTTGACTATACGCACTTTTGTTGACTATACGCACTTTTGTTGACAGGACCCAAAAGGTAGCAATGTTTTATTAATGGACCTGGGGGCAATCCTACTACACCAGCTCTTGTCGACAAGCAGAACTCCACAGGGAAAGGAAGTGCTCAGTTTCTATGCCATGTAGGACTTTGAAGTGAATTGAATTACACTTGGAAAGCACTGGACACCTGTGCAGCTCAAACAATGCAGTAAGTATGAATATACTGTACAGCTATATAAAGGTAAAGGTAAAGGTTCCCCCGCACATGCGTGCTAGTTGTTTCCGACTCTAGGGGCCGGTGCTCATCTCCGTTTCATAGCCGAAGAGCCAGCGCTTGTCCGAGGACGTCTCCGTGGTCATGTGGCCGGCATGACTAGACGCCAAAGGCGCACGGAACGCTGTTACCTTCCCACCGTAGTGGTCCCTATTTTTCTACTTGCATTTTTACGTGCTTTCGAACTGCTAGGTTGGCAGAAGCTGGGACGAGTAACAGGCGCTCACTCTGCTACGCGGCACTCGGGATTCGACCCGCCAAACTGCCGACCTTCCGATCGACAAGCTCAGCGTCCTAACCCACTGAGCCACCGCGTTCCTGTACAGCTATATAGCTGTATGCAAAAGTAAAACACCTGACACCTGCGGCCGGCGTCAACTTCCCTCTGCCCAGTGCACTCCCACAGAGAGGGCCTCCTCAGGGTGCCACCGGTCAAAGAATGTCGACTGGTGGCCCCCAGGGGGAGGGCGTTCTCTGTGGGCACGCCGGATTTATGGAACCATCTTCCGGTCGAGCTCCGTATGGTGCCTGATCTCCGCTCCTTCCGGCGCGATCTTAAAACCTACCTTTTTGAACAAGCTATCCTGGCCTGATGGGATGGGGTTGGTTTTTATAAATCGGTCTTAACTTTTTAATCTGTACTAATTTATTACGGGCATTGCTGTTTAATTATTTTTTAATTTTTGTATCTTGTTTTTTATTATGTATTGCCCTGTTCACCGCCCTGAGTCCTTCGGGAGAAGGGCGGTATACAAATTAAATAAATAAATAAATAAATAAATAAATAAATAAATAAATAAATAAATAAAAAAACTTGAGGCTGCAATGTTATATTTCCATTGTGGAAGAAATTGTTGAAAATAAAGAACAACAACATAGTCAACCTTAGATGTATCTTTAACATTCGCCTTGATCAAGATCTCTGGATGAAACCAGTATCCTGCCCTCCAGAGCCACCCACCTTCCTGAGTGGAGATGGTCCCCTCTGGACAAGGAACACAGTCATAGCAACAAATTGGTTCTCCTTCTCGAGCCCGCTTGACAAATCCAGGATGACAATTTACCACACATTTGGACTGAGGCAGAGACTAAGCCAAAAAATAAGGAATGCCAAAGAAAATATGTTAGGACCAAACATCCAAGGAAGTGGAGGTTGACATGAACATTAATCATGTAGTCTCTGGATTTTGCTTTTTAAAATATGAAATATCTAAGTAATTTCAAATTGTTACAAGAGATGCAACTGATTGCAAATTCTTAATTTAGTTCCTCACTTGCTTCTGGCAGATCACATTGCAGTAAAGGATTTTTCTACTTAATAAAGTCTGGAAGGATTTAAATTGAGAAAAGATTTAAGCCCTGGGTTGGAAAGGGATATTTACTGTATAAGCCTCAACTAGGTATCCAGGACAAGGTCCTTTCCACTGAAGAACCAGAATTAGGTAACATTTTTTGTTGTTATGGAAACAGTCTACTTCTCCATCGAGCACCTGTGTTAGCACCTTGGCTCTCAGAAGCCTTGGTTGCCTAGATACCACTCCTCCCCACCCCTTTGTATTCCATTCCATTGTCAAACCATGAGCGAGGGAGAATCAGTCTTGACAATACCAAGTGGCATGGAAAGATAGAACCATATTTATTATTAGTTAGATTGGGAGCCTCCTTTTTGCCCAGAGAGGTTTAAAATAGCTAATAATCAAGATGTTGAATGTTTATGTATGTAGTGAAGGATATAGCACTCTTCCAATAACCTATTTTGTATGGCTGTAGTATTATTATTTATCCTTCTTATTATCTTCTTCACTCCCTCCACCCTTATTGGGATGATGGTGATGGTGATGATGATGATGATGATGATGATGATGATGATGATTCTGTTGCTTTGCATGTACGCTGAGATCTTCAACACTGAGACAAATTCTTTGTGTATCGAATCAAACTTGGCCAAAGAATGCATTCAATTTCAGCTTCAGATAAAAAATAATAATTCATTCAGGAGGTTTTCAGATGAAGTACCCTCTTATAAGCCACAGGGCAAATCTAAGTGAAATTGCCTTTCAAATTATCCTTCATTGCTTTTGGAAAGGGTTTTCTTTGGGTCAAGTCATGTGTCAGTGTTTCAGTTTTCTGGGTCAGGATATTATGACATTCGTATTCCCATCGAAATCAAGTCCCTGTGATTTCAGGTGAACTGAAAGACAGTCTTCCTAGAAGCATAAGGCCTATTGTACACCCCCAGCAGGCTAAATCTGGCTAGGTCTAGGCTGCTCATAATATCACAGACTATGGTCCTTTCAGATCCCCAATCAGTTTAAGATGAATCCTAATCCCAAAGTTTATTTCCCACTGGAAGTAACAGGAATACCATCCAATCTTGATTCAATTTGGTCACATGGAGTCTCCCACCAAATTGAGGCATTACTTAACAAAATTGACTTCCCCTTTGTAATTGGAGAATGTTGTGATTCAGGGTCAGCCTGTGGGTTCGGCAGTTGGGTCTGACGACTCAGAGGAGGAGGAGGAAGGGGGTGTTGAAGAACTTGCTGAGGGGGTTGGACAGCTTGATGAGAGCCCTCAGCCAGGCCCCTCTCACCTGGTCACGACGCAGACCCAGCTGTGTGAGCCTGACAGCGTGGATGAAGATGACCCACAGCTGGCCCTGTTCAAGGATGCCCGACGCAGGAGGCAGTCAATCAGGAGTAAACAGAGGAAGGCAATGGGGCTCCTCGGAAGGAGGCAGAGAGAAGCCACGCCCTGAACTGTATTTAAGGGGGAATGCGTGGGAGGGCTGGTTTGCTGAAGGCAACCGCTTGAATAGTTCCTGTTTCATAGCTCCTGTTTCATGGTTGGTGTCTGTTTTATGTTAATAAATTTGGCAGGCTTTATTCCAGCCTCTTGCCGTTTGTAAAGGGGTTGTCCCTGCCTTTTCTGCAGGGCCGGTAGCAGGCTGGTACAGAACAGAGAACTACAATCCCAGCCTCCAATAGTTTCCTTCACCAGTTTCCCACAGCTTCACAACTTCAACGTTAAGCAACGGTGACCATGCTTAGCTTACTGGAAATGTGTCTTACAGCTTAGGACAATAGAGAAAAAGGCAGCAATGTTTCTCCCACCTTGTTAAGCAACTGTAGTCGTGAAAGAGCACCTTGGTTGATAACAAGACTTTGTCTTTTAAAACTGCCCAGTTGCTCTTTGATGGAATGCTCCATGGGGAGAACCACCCAGCTTATGATGTCCAGATCTGCTGCTACATCTCCATTGTGGTCCAAGTAGAGTTTCTTCTGGGAAAGATTACAAAACTTATTCTTCTCCAGAAAAGGATGAAACTAAAATGGAAATTTTAAAAGCAAAAAGCTTGGTTTCTTATCCCATCTGGTCTTTGGACATTGTAATCTTTCTTCTACAGGTGTCTAACTTGAAGATAAGCTTAGTTGGGAGAACAAATGTTATCACTATCTGGAAAATTGAAAGACAAAGTTTCACCAAATTTGTCAATCATATATTGATAAAATATTATTGACAAAAGGGGACACTCTAGAGCAGATAAAAAAATAAATTGACCAGCAAACAAATCAAGAGATCATTCATAAACTCTTTGAAAACAAAAGGGAGATTACCAGAAAAGAATAGATTTTTTTCAAGAAGAAACTTGCCAGTTTAATTTTCTCCCAGATAGACCAGATGGGGAACCCAACTGGATGAGCTAATTTTATTTTATTGTAAATTTGTCAAATGAAATCAATCAGAACCACATTTGAGAAGAGTCGCAAATGGAAATTTTATTACTAGTCACCCATATTACGAGAATCTCATCAGCTTCGGGGATTCTGTGTTGCTTTTCTTCAATACAAGGACTCCTAAACTCAACCAACTCTTTCTAGTCTAGCTGGAGATTTTACCACAGGCTACATTAAGAGAACCTTGCAAGTCTGAAAGTACAAATCTAACTGGCACTTTTTGATAAATTTATGTAGGAATCCAATTTGTTGGAAGATGTATAACTCCTCTATTTCCTTTTTCCAACGTTTGTGCTCATCTAAATAGTGTTCTTTTAAAATAAATACTTTTTGTCATTTTTATGCAGTGTACATTGGAGGTGGTTATCCTTTTGAGAGCTGTATGCAACAAAGTCTCATTTGAAGGTATGCTGATTAGTGACAATAAAGTTATTCTATTCTATTCTATTCTATTCTATTCTATTCTATTCTATTCTATTCTATTCTATTCTATTCTATTCTATTCTATTCTATGGTTGATGTGGGTAGTTTTATGATACACTTGCATTTCTAATTTGCCATTTCTGCCTCTGCTTATGAGAATATCCAGAAATTTATTTATTTTATTTTTATTTTTATTCCATTTTAATTCCATTTATATCCCGCCCTTCTCCGAAGACTCAGGGCGGCTTACAAGCTTAGCAGTAGCCTTCATTCTATGTATATGCCTGCTTATTAGGGCTTTCACACACACCCCAAGCGGCATTATTACAAAGTCAGCTTAATTGCCCCCAACAATCTGGGTCCTCATTTTACCTACCTCGGAAGGATGGAAGGCTTTGGGACTTGAACCTGCACTAATTGCAGGCAGCTGGTGTTACTTAAGGAGGCATTATTAATGTGTTGTTGTTTTCTTCTTCCGTTGTGAATGTTATTCCTTTGAAGATGTGGTTGATTGTTTTCTGTATTTTTCTCTCTTTTTTATTATGACAAACGTGATATCTACGTACTGGATCCATACTTTGGGTTGTATACAAGGGAGAACTGTAGATTCTGGGTGTTCTATTAAAGTCTCAAGTCCTGAAAGTGGTGATCTCATGGGAGGTCCTTTGAATTATTGATATATTTGTGCATTAAACTGAAAATATATGGACACGTAAAAGTTGATAAGGTCAATGATTCTGGGTATTTCAATCTTGGTATATTTGGTCAGATCAGGGGTGCTGTATAGTAATGCTGTCATGAATTGTTTTTCTAGTTCTAGGTCTATTAACAAACTATTTTTGATTTCAGGACTTAGTTCAGTGAGGGTTCGATGATATAAAAATTAAGTGGATAAAAAATTGCCTTCAAAATTGTTCTTAAATATAATTTATCAGAAATTTGCAGAGTTGGGAATAACAATTAGATCTTGCTCTTCTGTATTTTATTAATAAATGTTTATGAATAATGATTCTGTGATGCAAGATTTATACCACCTCTTAGATGAAAGTATTTTGATATTTTTGCAAAAATATCCAGTTTCCAGAAAATTATTTATAATTTCCTGATAAGTAAAATCCACTAGAAATATCTGTTTGCTTAGTAACTGGGACTTGACAAACTATGATAACTCATATAGTAACAAACAAATGAACAGTGCAACACTAAAACTTCTTTCCTACTTTTTCTTATATTATATATGTATACTGATCATTGATTATAATAAATTAGCAGTAGTACTATTTTAATGACTTGATAATAATCATATTAATTTGATAAGAATGTTATTAATTATTTCAATGAAAGGGAATTGAATTTATATCAACTGACAGATGATATAAAATTTGGAGACTAAATGTATAACTCGAACAGATATAAAATTCAAAGCATATCTTGAGGTTTTGCCAAAATAGGCTGGAAAAAAATCCAAAATGAATTTTAAGAGAGAGATAAGTACAAAATTTTTCAAATGAAAGAAGAAAAGATGACATCCACAAGGAAGGATGCAGGATACAAAACTTGATCAGAATATTTGTGAGAATAATTTCAAAATAATAGTTGATTGCAAACTGAATGAAGTCAGTCAGCATGCTTGTAAAGTCGCGTGCTTCACATAGAGACGGACACAGAGCTGGGGTAAAGATGAGTTTATTCTGAACAGAACAAACTGGGGGAACAGGGAAGCCTGGCGTCTATTTGTACCTGCCCAGGTGGATGGCATCCAATCAGTTCAAACCTGGGCTTCCTGCGAGTGCAGGTGACAATGGGTGTAGATCCTGGCTTCCCACCAGGCTGACCATGCCTGGGGCTGTCAACGGCTTAACTCATTAGGCTTATCCTGAGTGAGCAGTTATCGCCCGGAGCTGTCCAACCCCTCTGCTGATCTGCACCATCAGCCTCCTGCTGTGCTGTCCCTTTGTGTATGCTGGGAGGCATACACTGCAATGCTCACGGAAAAAAGGCAAATGCATCCACAAAAATCTAAGGAAATGAACGTTCATGTTTTGAGGAGACCCGCAATTCAAGTACCACTTGGAGGCATCATGGTTGGAGAAGGTATAGCACATAAACTGGATCAGTTTTAGGGAAGGGCTATGAAGCCAAAGAAGAGATCAAAGGAACTGCTCTTAGCCTTGAGAGAAGACAACAAGGAGAAGAGCCATGTTCGCCTATTGGACCACAAAAAGAGAAGACTCGGGGGGGGGGATTCCAATTAATAAACTCTCAGCTGGAGAATGGATGATATAGCACTCCTCTAATAACTGAAAGATGTTATGCAACACAAAACAACGGTTTACTGCGATTCCAGAGTGTGGAATATCATAAGACAAACTCTGTCAGGAGTTTGTAGGTGAATGAAAGGAAAAACAGCCTCAATACAGGAACAATTTTAGAACTGAGTTAGTGAAGTACAAATTGTCTGCATGCAAAGACTGAGTAGCCAACTGTCAGAGAAGCTTTTTATGGAATTTCTGCAGAGAGCGGAGGTGTTGGGCTAGGTGTTCTCAGATTCACCTTCAAATTAACTAATATAAAATTCTACAATCCTAATCAAAAACCCATATATAGAACAAGTAATTTAAAAGTGCACACATCCTTTTAAAAACATTAGTGCGTAATATTGAAATATATTTACATAAAGCCCATTCTTTGAAATATTAGGCCACGAGTGATTGAATTGGAGAAAAAGTTTGGCCTTTGGTAATACAGATAGTTGAGATGATTTTCCTCCTTCCCCTTTGAATTCCTCTCAAAAAAGGAGCTAAGATTAATGGATTGTTGGGACCCCATACCTGCCATGGTTGCAGCTTTGGAGCCTCCAACCTCTCTTTGCCCACCTTCCTTCTCCTTCTGGATCTGGAGGAATATGCAGACTTCAAGACTCCAGCAAGAGTCTTAATGACACTGTAGACACGGTGCTTATTTGAGATCTGTATCCTGTTTCTTTTTGTTTGGGTCTCCAGCAGTGCTTTCTGGTTGCATCTTTTCTGGGCATTGACAAAAAAGGGATGCTTTGAAAAAGAACAGTGA
This sequence comes from Vipera latastei, assembly GCA_024294585.1. NCBI lineage: Eukaryota > Metazoa > Chordata > Lepidosauria > Squamata > Viperidae > Vipera > Vipera latastei. The sequence continues at coordinate 293,858,914 of CM044355.1, forward strand.
AAATACTTATCTTTAAAGAGGGGGTCTACAAAGATATCCATTTCAAAGGGATCATCTTCTAGCTGTTCTTTTTCCTGAAAGGCAAGGGTTGAAACGCTATGAATGTATCTGAAAAGTCTGTGCTTTCCCATGAAATATTCCCCCAAAACTGTGATGATCCAGACTTTCCCTTCAATGGGTCCCAGCAAACGTATAAATGTTACATGGAAAGGAAAAATTCTCTCCAAAAGGGGAACATGTTCTATGAAGTGAACAAAGACATTGACTTGTCTCCACTTAGTGAAGGCAGCCCTGAGGGGTCTTATATGCCTAGTTGTTGAGAATCGTTGTGATATAACAACACAAATTCCATTCCTGATAAGCATAGGAGTAAAAGTCCTCATGAAATGTTCTCCATTCTCTGTATCTGAAGCAAAGAGGCCAATCAAGGTCCATCTGAAATGGAGGAGCAGCTGGACAATTCGTGGGTAATGGAATCCCTCCTTGGGGAGCATCCGGTGAAAAAAAGGGAAATGACTTTTATCGTTCAGAGCCTCTGAAGCAATTTTATCACTGATCTGAAAAAGCAATAGGAATGTTGTGTTATATTTGGAGTCACATTAAGTCCAAAGTATGAGGTTATAATAAATCCAATTTGGTTCTCATGCATATACCAGAAAAGTTTATTGTTAATTATTCATGAGGCTATATCTATATCTATATCTACTGTATATCTATATCTATATCTATATCTATATCTATATCTATATCTATATCTATATCTATCTATATCTATATCTATATCTACATCTACATCTACATCTACATCTACATCTACATCTACATCTACATCTACATCTACATCTATAGATATAGATATAGATATAGATATAGATATAGATATAGATATAGATATAGATATAGATATAGATATATAGATATAGATATATGTTGTTGTTGTTGTTAGCTGCAAAGTTGTGTCTGACCCATCGCGACCCTATGGACAACGTTCCTCCAGGCCTCCCTGTCCTCTACCATCTCCTGGAGTCCATTTAAGCTCATGCCTACTGCTTCAGTGACTCCATCCAGCCACCTCATTCTCTGTCATCCCCTTCTTCTATTGCCCTCAATCTTTCCCAGCATTAGGCTCTTCTCCAGTGAGTCTTTCCTTCTCATTAGGTGGCCAAAGTATTTGAGTTTTAGCTTCAGGATCTGGCCTTCTAAAGAGCAGTCAGGGTTGAACTCCTCTAGGACTGACTAGATTGATCGCCTTGCAGTCCAAGGGAGTCACAGGACTCTTCTCCAGCACCATAGTTCAAAGGTCTCAATTCTTTGGCGCTCAGCCTTTTTTATGGTCCAACTTTCACTGCCATACATTGCAACTGGGAAGACCATAGCCTTGACTATACGCACTTTTGTTGACAGGGTGATGTCTCTGCTTTTTAGTGTGTTGTCTAGATTTGTCATGGCTATCGTCCCGAGGAGCAAGCATCTTTTAATTTCTTGGCTACAGTCCCCATCTGCACTGATCTTGGAGCCCAGGAAAATAAAATCTGTCACTACCTCCATTTCTTACCCATCTATTTGCCAGGAATTGAGAGGGCCGGATGCCATGATCTTGGCTTTCTTAATGTTAAGTTTCAACCCAACTTTTGGACTCTCCTTCTTCACCTGCAACAAGAAGCTCTTTAGTTCTTCTTCACTTTCTGCCATTAGAGTGGTATCTGCATGTCTTAGGTTGTTGATATTTCTTCCGGCAATCTTAATTCCAATTTTTGATTCATCTAGCCCTGCCTTTCTCATGATGTGCTCTGCATATAAGTTAAATAGGCAGGGCGACAGTATACAGCCTTGCCGGACTCCTTTCCCAATTTTGAACCAATCAGTGATTCCGTGTCCAGTTCTCACTGTTGCTTCTTGGCCCACATATAGGTTTCTCAAGAGACAAATAAGATGGTCTGGTACTCCCATCTCTTTAAGAACTTGCCAGTTTGTTATGATCCACACAATCAAAGGCTTTAGCATAGTCAATGAAGCAGAAGTAGATGTTTTTCTGGAACTCTCTAGCTTTTACCATGATCCAGTGTATTTTGGCAATTTGATCTCTAGTTCCTCTGCCTCTTCGAAATCCTGCCTGTACTTCTGGTAGTTCTCGATCCACATACTGCTGGAGTCTAGCTTGTAGGATTTTAAGCATAACTTTACTAGCATAAGACATGAGTGCAATGGTGCGATAGTTTGAACATTCTTTGGCACTGCCTTTCTTTGGAATTGGAATGTAAACTGATCTTTTCCAATCCTGTGGCCATTGGTGAGTTTTCCAAATTTGCTGACAAATTGAGTGTAGCACATTTACTGCATCGTCTTTTAAGATTTTGAATAGCTCAGCTGGAATACTGTAACCTCCACTAGCTTTGTTGTTGCTCAGCTTTTCTAAGGCCCACTTCACTTTATAGGATGTCTGGCTCGAGGTCAGTAACCAGCTCATTGTGATTATCAGAGATTTTAAGCTCGTTCTTGTATAGTTCTTCTTTGTAATTTTGCCACCTCTTCTTAATCTCTTCTGCCCCTGTTAGTTCCCTGCCATTTTGGTCCTTTATCATGCCCATTTTTGCATTAAATGTTCCCTTCATCTCTCCAATTTTCTTGAAAAGATCTCTGGTCCTCCCTATTCTATTGTTTTCTTCTATTTCTTTGCACTGTTCATTTAAGAAGGCATTCTTATCTCTTCTAGCTATTCTCTGGAATTCTGCATTCAATTGGGCGTATCTTTCTTTTTCTCCCTTGCTTTTCACTTCCCTCCTTTCCTCAGTTATTTGCAAAGCTTCCTCAGACAGTCATTTTGCTTTCTTGCATTTCTTTTTCTTTGGGATGGTTTTGGTTGCTACCTGTTCTACAATGTTGCGAACCTCTGTTCATAGTTCTTCAGGCACTCTGTCTATCAGATCTAATTCCTTAAATCTATTTGTCACCTCTACTGTATCTTCAACAGGGATATGATTTAATTCATACCTGAGTGGCCTAGTGCTTTTCCCTACTTTCTTCAGTTTAAGCCTAAACTTTGCAATGAGAAGCTCATGGTCCATCTTTGGCTGCAGAGCACATAGTCAATCTGATTTCTTTGTTGACCGTCTGGTGATGTCCATGTGTAGAGCCATCTCTTGGGTTGTTGGAAAAGAGTGTTTGCTATGACCATCGTATTCTCTTGACAAAATTCTGTCAGCCTGTGCCCTGCTTCATTTGGCCATTGCTCCAAGGCCAAACTTGCCTGTTATTCCAGTTATCTTTTGGCTTCCTACTTTAGCATTCCAATCCTCTATGATGATCATTTTTTGGTGTTAGTTCTATAAGGTGCTGTAGGGCTTCATAGAACTGGTGAATTTCATCCTCTTCAGCACTGGTAGTTTGGGCATAGACTTGGTCTACTGTGATATTGAATGGTTTGCCTTGGATTCGAACTGAGATAATTCTGTCATTTTGCGGATTGTATCCCAGTATTGCTTTTCCTACTCTTTTATTGACTATGGAGGCTACTCCAGTTCTTCTGAGGGATTCTTGCCCGCAGTAGTATACCTGATGGTCATCTGAATTAAATTCACCCATTCCTGTCCATTTTAGTTCACTGATACCTAAGATGTCGATGTTCAGTATTGTCATCTCTTGTTTGACCACGTCCAGCTTTCCTTGATTCATGGATCTTACATTCCAGGTTCCTATGGAGAAAAAATCTTTACAGCATCGGACTTTCCTTTCACCACCAGAGACATCTGCAGCTGAGCATCCTTTCTGGCACTACTAGTACTAGCCCTCTGCTCTTCCCCAGTACCCTATTGGACGCCTTCTGACCTGAGGGGCTCATCTTCCAGCGTCATATCGTTTTGCCTTTTGGTATTGTCCATAGGGTTTTCATGGCAAAGATAATGGAGTGGGTTGCCATTTCCTTCTCCGGTGGATCACGTTTTGTCAGATCTCTCTGCTATGACCTTTCTGACTTGGGTGGCCCTACACGGCATAGCTCATAGCTTAATTGAATTACGCAAGCCCCTTTGCCACGACAAGGCAGTAATCCATGAAAGGGATAGATATATAGATATAGTTATATAGATATATATAGAGAGATAGAGAGATAGATATAGATCGATATAGATAGATAGATACATAGATAGATATGGAGATAGATAGATAGATAGATAGATAGATAGATAGATAGATAGATAGATAGATAGATGATATTGATATAGAGATAGAGATAGATAGATAGATAGATAGATAGATAGATAGATAGATAGATAGATAGATCGAACATAGGACATTAATAAGACCTCATATAACATAAAATAAAACATGCATTAAATAAGAAAATAATAAGAATAAAGAATGCAAATCATTTCTTTATCACCCCTACAATTTATAGCAATCATACCCAGATATGGAGATTTGAACTGAACTGTTTTCTTCAAATAATGAGCCATATTATGTGCAGACTTCAAATTCTCATCACACAGGAAATATGTTGTTTTAACCTTAAAATATCAATGTCATCCCATTAATTTGTGGCGCAAGATACCGATCTCTCTTATATGATTGAAATTAAAATAATAGATGTTTTATGTCTTCTATCTATGGACCTCTGCAAATAAAATCTATTGGAAGGTCTTGGTTAAATCTTCCATACTTAAACTATTGTGTCCAGCTGCTGAGACTTTGTTTGAAAATACGTTTTATCAGTTGTAGGTAAGCTAATCCATTGAGATTCTATTCACAAATCTATAATTTCTTCACTTTTGAAAATATTATTATTTTGGCCAAGATCATGTACAAAATATGAGCTTCCGTCATTGCTTTACCTACATTTTGTATAGAACAGCTTTTTTATTGAACTCAGAGCTTTCCTTCACCTTCCAGACAAGAAACAATGGATGGAAACTAATCAAGGAAAGAAGCAAACTTGAATTAAGGAGAAACTTCCCAACGGTGAGAACAAACAACCAATGGAATGGCTTTCCTTCAGAAATTGTGATGCTTCATCACTAGAGGTTTTTAACAAGAGACTTGAGATCAATTTCTTTGAAATAGTACAGGGTCTCCTGCTTGAGCAGGAAGTTGGACTAGTAACTAGAAGACCTCCAAAGTCCCTTCCAGTTCTACTCTGATTGATTGACCTTCAAAAATGGGTATCAGAATCTCACAAAGCAATGGGGATGAAGTCATAAGAGGCTATGTCTGGGTTGATCCTGGCCCTTTCCCTCCTGTCAATCGCAATCCCCAGCAATGATACCTTCAGTGACCACTGTTAAAAGCAGCCCTTGAATTCCATGGAAATAATATGATTGCATCTATCACTCACTGCTGTACATTCCTTTTAACGGAAGACCGTTTCATTGGACAAGGAGGAACTCCTCACCTTCACACCTGTGCTGCAAAGTATAGCAAAGTAATGAGGATGGTGTCAAGAGTGGATAGGATTTGCTTTGATCCTTGCCCCTTACTCACTTAGAATCTCGGTCCCTAGCCATGACTCCTTCAATGGCCATGGTGAAAAGCCATTCTTAAATTCCATACAGAAGATGTGGTTGGATCAATAGCTCACCTATTACCACCCCACTCCATCAGCTAGAAAAAACACACATACAAACCTGTGGGACTTTGTAGGTGCCAAGTAACATTGACATCTGCATGGAGATGTCCCTGAGAGCCCCATCAAGAACAGCCAATAGGTTGTCCTCCCTTCCACAGCTGTAGTTGGGAACATTGGCTTCACCAGTCGAGAGCATGCCCAGCAAGGCATCTGAAGTGCCAAGTGTGTTCAAATAGTTGTCATGGATGTTGTAGCCCAGTGTGAGATTGTGAAGGAGGTGGGGATTCTTGTTGACCAATTGAATGGCAAAGATGTAACGAAAGAGATTTGATTGTTCCAAAGGTAATTGTCTGAAAAAACATTCATGTTATTAGCATCATCAAAAACTACAATAACAAAATACTTTTTTTCAGTTTTATCAGCATAGATCTATGGACTCTTATGTTTACATTGTATAATACTGATCCAAAACCCATTACCAGGATTCAAAATATTTCAATCATTCAAGCAGAACCATCATAAAAGAAAGAGAAGATTTCAAAAGGGGCCTAGAAAAACAATTGTAGAATTGTAGAATTATTCTCTATTCTCTAGCTCTATAAATATTAGGAATTGAATATCAATGAGGATTTATAAAAATAAATATGGAAAAGGGATAGGAAACTACAATCCTTTCACTCACTAATAGAACAACAGAAAAACAGAAAATAGGTTGATTCCCTCTTCTTTTTGGCAGCACTTTAGATATTGGAACACTGCTGTCATGTTACCCCTACTCCTTTTCACTACTTTTAACAAAAGTCAGTTGTCATTCATCGGAACCATGACATCAGTATTCAAATGATAGACTCAGGATTAGATTGGGAAAGGAAATTATGAACTTTTTTCGGGATTATTATTTTTTTTTTTGCCCCATCTTTAGATTTGAGTTTCTTCTGCAAAATGAGACAAAAGAGAGAAGACTTGGAAATCAAAACCATTCAAGAGAGGCACTGCAGAATAGGAATGGGTGAAATAAGAAGAATGTTGTATCTGCTAATGGGGGGAATGCAATTCCATCCCAATGAATGACTTACGAGTGAGACAGACTAGAAGGAACGATACTGAAAGGCAATGTAGTATGTGGTATTTTTGTGTCAGTGACCACTATACTAATAAGATGATCTCCTGGCCTGTAATAGCTCCATGGCTTTTTTTCATCCCAGTGCTCCAACTTCAGAGAGCATTTCATTCTAGGCTTCCCAGAGACTGGCTGGAATGCCACCAGCATCAGAAGCAGAAGTAGGAGGTCCATAATTCACCCAATTCCTGTTTCTAAAGATGGAGAAGATGAATTAGAAGAGTTCAAAGTACTTTCACAAGATGGTAATGCCTGATTCAGTCATAGACAAACTGGATTTCTCCTGGAAAGAAGAGAAAGGTGCTTTCAAGAGCACAGTCCCTCCCTGTCCCAAAATTTGTGCCACACAGAGCAGGACCTGAAGCATTTATCCTTTTCTGATGTAATATCCCTTCCATGTTGCTTCAGTCTGATGTTAACGTCAAAGGCAGTCACTGTAGCAGATGTCTCAAAGACCAGGATGGTGATAATTACAGTGAGAAACAAGTTTTCCTCTGGGGATCCTGAGGTTCTTCTGGGCTCCATATGCAGAGGGATAGATGGAGAAAAGTGTGTTAATGAAAATTGTGGCACCCAGCAAACTGAGTCCTGTGATCCTTCAGTGTGGTATCTTCCCTCCAGATATTGGTGGGAACGTAACCCAGAGCTATGGATTTTGGTGACAACTCTAGGTTGGTGACACTTAACTCTAGTTCTTCCTGACTTCTAACACCAAGGAAGAAATCAGTACACTTGAACCTTGAAGAGGGCCTCTTCATTACACCTCCATGCATCAGTCCTAATTTGGAACTGATTTTATAATTGCTCAGCTTGAAGTGAAAATTCATTTCCCATCTATTCTAGAAATATCATTTTTTATTAGATCTGACTAGAGATAGGAAAGGGACAGCTGTGGTGTGCAGCACTGGATAAACAGGGAGGAATTTATAGAGCGGATAAAAGTTTTTATTTGTTTAATTTTACTTAACAATCTCTCTGTTGTCCTGCTGTATTCAGGTAATATACTGAGATCCTTTGAATTTTGTATTTTCTTGGTTTATGAAATAAACAGTAGGCTGTGAGGTCTTCAGCTAAGATGCTGCCAGTGCCCATGGCATGGTGGTGGATGATGCAATCTGATTTCATGCAATATGCATCCATATGGTTTGGGGGGAACCTTGTTGTGGTCCCTCTTTCATTTGTGTGGATGCACGATGCTCTTGCTTTGACAACATATGGAAATGCAGCCATTTTCTCTTTGCTTTTAAAATTTGTTGATGCTGGGAGGGGGAATAGGGATGAGAGTCCAGCTAGTCATAACAATAATAGCTCAGCTATGGGAACCCAAGGACATTGGGCCCAGAGCTGATAGTGTTTTGGTGGGCTGGATAGCTGGGGAGAAAGCCCACGCTTCAAGCTAATTGGGGAATGTGATTTATGACAGTTTATTGGAGGAAGGAATTGTACTTTGTTACTTTATATCCAGGGGAGGAGAATATAGTTTTTGGGTTCAACTATGTAGTGCTGATACTTTGTTTCTCAAATAAATGATTCTTTAAGGTAAACAATCCCTCGAAGTTCTTTTGAAGGGTTTCATCTGTTGGAACCATGACAAGAGGATCAAGGAAGTGTATTATTATCTAACATGTTAACTATGGAATTAAGAAATTAATTACTATTAATTATTATTAAATATGTGAATCCAGACAACATGTTGTTTACGAAGCACCAAAGATAATTACTGTTAAAAATAATAAAAGATATATACAAAAAAAGAATGAAATAAGATTGGTTTGGCATGATCTGTTTTTAGCAAACCTGTGCTGGCTACTAGTTATAATTTTGTGGGTTAGGACACTGAGCTTGTCGATCAGAAGTTCGGCAGTTTGGCGGGTCGAATCCCGAGTGCTGCGTAGCAGAGTGAGTGCCTGTTACCCGTCCCAGCTTCTGCCAACCTAGCAGTTCAAAAGCACGTAAAAATGCAAGTAGAAAAATAGGGACCACTACGGTGGGAAGGTAACAGCGTTCCGTGCACCTTTGGCATCTAGTCATGCCGGCCACATGACCATGGAGACGTCCTCGGACAAGCGCTGGCTCTTCGGCTTTGAAACGGAGATCAGCACCGGCCCCTAGAATCGGAAACGACTAGCACACATGTGCGGGGGAACCTTTACCTTTACCTTTTAGTTGTTCACAGATCTGTTTTTTAATGATCTTTTTCAGGATCTTCCCAGGTATTGATGTTAGACTGATTGGTCTGAAGTTTCCTCGGTTTGTTTTTTTCATTTCTTGAAGATGGGAACCACATAAGCCCTTTTCCAATCCTCAGGTTCTTCCCTGGTGCTCCAGGATTTTTGAAAGATATAGTTCAGTGGTTCTAAGTTCACATCTGCCAGCTCCTTCAGAACTCTGGGATGTAATCTGTCAGGTCCTGGTGATTTATATTCATCAAGGTCGGATAGGTGTTCTCTTACCATTTTCTTGCTTATTTTAATTTTTGTTTCTAGTTTGTCTTTTTCAGTATTTTTTTTGGCATGCTATAATTTCTTTTTGTGTGAAGACTGGTGCAAAGAATGAGTTAAGCAGCTTTGCTTTCTCCCTGCTGCCTGTTACTTCCTTGCCATCTTCTCTCTTTAGTGGACCTACAGTTTCCTTGGCTTTTTTCTTGTTATTAATATGTTGAAAGAAACTTTTTTATGATCCTTGATTTCTGTTGCAAGTCTTTGTTCATTCTGAGCCTTTGCTTTCCTGACTTCATCTTTGCATGTTCTGGCTGTCTGTTGATAATCAGCCTTAGTTATGTGTCCCTCTTTCCATTTTTTGTACTTGTCCTTTTTGTCTTTCATTTTGTCTGAGAGATCTGTGTGGAGCCATGCTGGTTTCTTTTTGACTTTCTTGTTTTTCTTTTTCAGTGGTATTGTGCTGAACTAGGCTTTCATGATAGCATTTTTCAGAATTTCCCATGCTTCTTAAGTTGTTTTCCCCTTTAGGATTTTCATCCATGGAATCTTTCCTAGGTTCTCTCTGAGTTTGTTAAATTCAGGTCTTTTGAACTTTAAGACATTGGTTGAATTATTTTTTATTGCTTGTGTTTGCATTATATGGCATTCCAGTATGACGTGGTCACTTCCCCCCAAGGTTCCATCAACTTTAACTCCTTCTATCACTCCTCTATAGTAAGAATTAGGTCCAGTATAGCTTTACTTCTAGTTCCCTCCTCTACCTTTTGGATGACAAAGTTGTCACCTAGGTTGTTTAGGAATCTGTTTGACCGCCTGCTCCCTGCAAAGTTTGTCTCCCAGCTGATATCTGGTTAGTTGAAATCTCCCATTACTATTGTGCTATGCTTCCTAACATACATTTGTTAACTGGTTGGTTTCATAAGTCTCTTAAGAGTACTGGACCAGTCACCAAGTGTGATCCAACTCTCAATCATTTGGCAATCATTTATGGGAGTCACACATATCCTCAGAGATGGGAAGACCAAAGGGATGGATGGCTCCTGACCTTCGCTCTTTCCGCCGTGACCTGAAAACTCACTTATTTGAACAAGCCGGCCTGGCCTGATGGGTTTGGGGTATTTTAATTGTAATTTTAATTAACTTTTTATTGTAATTGGGCTATTTTATTTAATTCTCATTTTAACTTTTATATATTGTATTTTTATTGCATTTTATTGCCCTGTACACCGCCCTGAGTCCTTCAGGAGAAGGGCGGTATATAAATCAAATTAATAATAATAACCAACCCCACCAAGTGCATCCACACAAATGAAAGAAGCATTAAAACAAGGTTCCCTCAAAACCAGTTCTGTGCCCATGTGGCATGAAATCAACTTTCATCATCCATCACCAATGTATGGGCACTGCTAGTAACTTAGCTGAAGACCTCACAGCCTACTGGTTATTTAATAAACTAAGAACTTTCAAAATTCAAAGGATCTGAGCATATTACCTGAGTATGACAGGACAACAGAAAGATTAAGTAAAATTAAACAAATAAAAACTTTTATCTGCTCTGTAAATTCCTCCCTGTTTATCCAGTGCTGCACTCCACAGCTGTCCCTTTCCTATCTCTAGTCAGATCTAATAAAAAAAATGATATTTCTAGAATAGATGGGAAATGAATTTTCACTTCAAGCTGAGCAATTATAAAATCAGTTCCAAATTAGGACTGATGCATGGAGGTGTAATGAAGAGGCCCTCTTCAAAGTTCAAGTGTGCTGATTTCTTCCTTGGTGTTAGAAGTCAGGAAGAACTAGAGTTAAGTGTCACCAATCTAGAGTGTCACCAAAATCCATAGCTCTGGATGCTACTTAGTTTGGATGCTACTTACTTTCATATTTGGTGGACTTGTAGAAATATAAAAGCTTTTTGGATTAAAATTGGGTGGAACATCCATAAGATTTTCAAGAGAGAGATAAAGTTTACTCCACAATTATTTTTATTGGGTGTTATTACAGATGGTGATACTAAAGAAATTAATTTGATGTTGAATTTGATAACAGCTGCAAGGTTATTGGTAGGGCAATATTGGAAGAAGGATTGCCTGCCTACTATATTGGAATGGACGCTTAAAGTGTCAAATTTAGCAGAAATGGCTAAGATTTCTGCTTACTTGAAGGATCATTCACAAGAAAGTTACATTTCGGCTTGGAGAAGATGGATAGATTATATTCAGAAAAAATATGGGACTAAAAAGTTCCATTTAGCTTATGAGTAAACTTTAGATTGTTATAATTTATTTTTTCTTTCTTTTTTTTAAGTTGGATATTTTTAGAGTGTTTGTGGGTTAGGACGCTGAGCTTGTCGATCAGATGGTCGGCAGTTTGGTGGTTCGAATCCCAAGTGCCGCGTAACAGAGTGAGCGCCTGTTACTCGTCCCAGCTTCTGCCAACCTAGCAGCTCGAAAGCACGTAAAAATGCAAGTAGAAAAATAGGGACCACTACGGTGGGAAGGTAACAGCGCTCCGTGCGCCTTTGGCGTCTAGTCATGCCGGCCACATGACCACGGAGACGTCCTCGGACAAACGCTGGCTCTTCGGCTTTGAAACAGAGATGAGCACTGGCCCCTAGAGTTGGAAACGACTAGCACACATGTGCGTGGGAACCTTTACCTTTACCTTAATCATGTTATAGGCGGGTTAAAGTGTATTATGTATTTGGTTATTTATATAGTTGGTTAATGTTAGTTAGATTATGATTATTTTATATTTGTAACCCTGTAATCAGCTCTGGGAAGTGGGGGAGGGGGAGGGGGGTTTAGGGGTGGGTTGGGGATGGGATAATATTGTAACTTTTATAAAACTCTTTAATAATAATAATAAAAAATAGAGTGTCACCAAAATCCATAGCTCTGGGTTACATTCCCACCAATATCTGGAGGGAAGATACCATACTGAAGGATCACAGGACTCAATTTGCTGGGTGCCACAATTTTCATTAACACATTTTTCTCCATCTATCCCTCTGCATATGGAGCCCAGAAGAACCTCAGGATCCCCAGAGGAAAACTTGTTTCTCACTGTAATTATCACCATCCTGGTCTTTGAGACATCTGCTACAGTGACTGCCTTTGATGTTAACATCAGACTGAAGCAACATGGAAGGGATATTACATCAGAAAAGGATAAATGCTTCAGGTCCTGCTCTGTGTGGCACAAATTTTGGGACAGGGAGGGACTGTGCTCTTGATGGTACCTTTCTCTTCTTTCCAGGAGAAATCCAGTTTGCCTATGACTGAATCAGGCATTACCATCTTGCGAAAGTGCTTTGAACTCTTCTAATTCATCTTCTCCATCTTTAGAAGCAGGAATTGGGTGGATTCAGCCCTCTGAATTATGGACCTCCTGCTTCTGCTTCTGATGCTGCTGGGATTTCAGCCAGTCTCTAGGAAGCCTAGAATGAAATGCTCTCTGAATTTGGAGCACTGGGATGAAAAAAAGCCATGGAGCTATTACAGGCCAGGAGATCATCTCATTGGTATAGTGGTCACTGAAACAAAAATACCACATACAACATTGCCTTTCAGTACGGTTCCTTCTAGTCCGTCTCGCTCGTAAGTCATTCATTGGGATGGAATTGCATTCCCTCCATTTAGCAGATATAACACTCTTCTTATTTCACCCATTCCTATTCTGCAGTGCCTCTCTTGAATGGTTTTGATTTCCAAGTCTTCTCTCTTTTGTCTCATTTTGTGGAACAGACTCAAATCCAAAGACAGGGCAAAAAAAAAAAAAATCCCGAAAAAAGTTCATAATATTTTCCTTCCCCCATCGAATCCTGAGTTCATTTGAATGTTGTTGTTTTTGTTAGTTGCAAAGTCGTGTCTGACCCATCACGACCCCATGGACAACATTCCTCCAGGCCTTCCTGTCCTCTACCATCTTCTGAAGTCCATTTAAGCTCATTCAGATGATCTTAAATCATTTGAATACTGACTTTCGTTAAAAGTAATGAAAAGAAGGACTAGAGGTGACATGATACCAGTGTTCCAATATCTAAAATGTAAAGGTAAAGGTTCCCCCGCACATGCGTGCTAGTCGTTTCCGACTCTAGGGGCCGGTGCTCATCTCCGTTTCAAAGCCGAAGAGCCAGCGCTTGTCCGAGGACGTCTCCATGGTCATGTGGCCGGCATGACTAGATGCCAAAGGCACACGGAACGCTGTTACGTTCCCACCGCAGTGGTCCCTATTTTTCTACTTGCATTTTTACATGCTTTCGAACTGCTAGGTTGGCAGAAGCTGGGACGAGTAACAGGCGCTCACTCTGTTACGCGGCACTCGGGATTCGACCCGCCAAACTGCCAACCTTCTGATCGACAAGCTCAGCGTCCTAACCCACTGAGCCACAAAGAGGAGGGGGTTAACCTATTCTGCAAAGGACCTGAAGGCAGGACAAGAAGCAATGGATGGGAACTAATCAAAGAAAGAAGCAACCTAGAATTAATGAGAAATTTCCTAACAGCGGAAACAATTAACGAGTGGAACAGCTTGCCTTCAGAAATTGTGGTTGCTCCATCACTGGAGACTTTTAAGAAGTGATTAAACAGCCTCTTGCCTGAAATGGTATATAGGGTCTCCTGCTTGAGCAGAAATTGGATTAGAAGACCTCCAAGGTCTCTTCCAACTCTGTGTTTCTATTGTTCTATTAGTGAGTGAAAGGACTGTAGTTTCCTTTCCCATCTATTTCCCATATTTTTATGAATCCTCATTGATATTCATTTCCTGATATTTATAGGGCTAGAGAATAGAGAATAATTCTACAATTGTACAATTGTTTTCCTGGGCCCCTTATGAAATATTCTCATTCTTTTATGATGGTTCTGCTTGAATGATTGAAATATTTTGAATACTGGTAAAGTGTTTTGAATCAGTATTATACAATGTAAACATAAGAGTCAATAGACCTGTGCAGATAATTTTTAAAAAAAAATATTGTTGCTTTTAATTATGCTAATAATATGAATGTTTTTACAGAAGTTTATCTTTGGAACAATCAAATCTCTTCCGTTATGCCTTTGCCATTCAATTGGTCAACAAGAATCTCCAGCTCCTTCACAATCTCACCCTGGGCTACAACATCCATGACAACTATTTGAACACACTTGGCACTTCAGATGCCTTGCTGGGCATGCTCTCGACTGGTGAAGCCAATGTTCCCAACTACAGCTGTGGAAGGGAGGACAACCTATTGGCTGTTCTTGATGGGGCTCTCAGGGACATCTCCATGCAGATGTCAATGTTACTTGGCACCTACAAAGTCCCACAGGTTTGTATGTGTGTTTTTTCTAGCTGATGGAGAGGAGTGGTAATAGGTGAGCTATTGATCCAACCGCACCTTCTGTATGGAATTTAAGAATGGCTTTTCACCATGTCCATTGAAGGAGTCGTGGCTAGGGACCGAGATTCTAAGTGAGTAAGGGGCAAGGATCAAAGCAAATCCTATCCACTCTTGACACCATCCTCATTACTTTGCTATACTTTGCAGCACAGGTGTGAAGGTGAGGAGTTCCTCCTTGTCCAATGAAACGGTCTTCCGTTAAAAGGAAGATACAGCAGTGATGGGAAACTAATATTTTATGTATGCCTTTTTATGTGTTTCTGTATCTCGTCAAGTAAATGGGTGATGGTGAGTGAGTGATAGATCCAATCATATTGTTTCCATGGAATTCAAGAGCTTCAGTGGTCACTGAAGGTATCATTGCTGGGGATTGCGATTGACAGGAGGGAAAGGGCCAGGATCAAAGCAGACATAGCCTCTTATGAATTCATCCCCATTGCTTTGTGAGATTCTGATACCCATTTTTGAAGGTCAATCAATCAGAATAGAACTGGAAGGGACCTTGGAGGTCTTCTAGTTACTAGTCCAACTCCCTGCTCAAGCAGGAGACCCTATACTATTTCAAACAAATTGCTCTCCAGTCTCTTGTTAAAAACCTCCAGTGATGAAGCATCACAATTTCTGAAGGAAAGCCATTCCATTGGTTGTTTGTTCTCACCGTTAGGAAGTTTCTCCTTAATTCAAGGTTGCTTCTTTCCTTGATTAGTTTCCATCCATTTTTTTTCTTTTTTGGAAACAATGACGGGAAAGAAAGGCTCCGAGTTCAATTTTTAAAAACCTGCTCTATAAAAAAGGCAGGTAAAGCAGTGAGAGAAGCTCATTTTTTTATTGAAAAGTTTTAAAATACATTTTAAAAACATAAACTCCCTCCCTCCCCCTCCCCCCACTTACCCTCCCTCACCCTCCCTCCCCCCCCGATTTCCCAGAGCTGAATACAGGGTATTAACTTTTACAAACTAAAGCTAGAATAAGCTAACTAACTAAAAAAACACATTTAAATTCTATCGCACTAACTCCCCTTAAACATAACTAAATAACTAACTAATGTTGTTGTTGTTGTTAGTTGCGAAGTCATGTCCGACCCATCGCGACCCTATGGACAATGTTCCTTCAGGCCTTCCTGTCCTCTACCATCTTCTGGAGCCCATTTAAGCTCACGCCTACTGCTTCAGTGACTCCATCCAGCCACCTCATTCTCTGTCGTCCCCTTCTTCTCTTGCCCTCAATCTTTCCCAGCATTAGGCTCTTCTCCAGTGAGTCCTTCCTTCTCATTAGGTGGCCAAAGGATTTGAGTTTTAGCTTCAGGATCTGGCCTTCTAAAGAGCAGTCGGGGTTGATCTCCTCTAGGACTGACCGGTTTGATCGCCTTGCAGTCCAAGGGACTCGCAGGAGTCTTCTCCAGCACCATAGTTCAAAGGCCTCAATTCTTTGGCGCTCAGCCTTTCTTATGGTCCAGCTTTCACTGCCATACATTGCAACTGGGAAGACCATCGCCTAGACTATACGCACCTTTGTTTACTGACTGTATAGAGCTTCTCCATCTTTGGCTGCAGAGCATATAGTCAATCTGATTTCTGTGTTGACCGTCTGGTGATGTCCATGTGTAAAGCCATCTCTTGTGTTGTTGGAAAAGAGTGTTTGCTATGACCATCGTATTCTCTTGACAAAATTCTATCAGCCTGTGCCCTGCTTCATTTTGTACTCCAAGGCCAAACTTGCCTGTTATTCCAGTTATCTTTTGGCTTCCTACTTTAGCATTCCAATCCCCCATGATGATAAGGACATCATTTTTGGGTGTTAGTTCTATAAGGTGCTGTAGAGCTTCATAGAACCGGTCAATTTCATCATCTTCAGCACCGCTGGTTGGGGCATAGACTTGGACTACTGTGATATTGAATGGTTTGCCTTGGATTCGAACTGAGATCATTCTGTCATTTTGAGGATTGTATCCTAGTATTGCTTTTCCTACTTTTTTATTGACTATGAAGGCTACTCCATTTCTTCTGAGGGATTCTTGCCCACAGTAGTATACCTGATGGTCATCTGAATTAAATTCACCCATTCCTGTCCATTTTAGTTCACTGATACCTAAGATGTCGATGTTTAGTCTTGTCATCTCTTGTTTGACCACGTCCAGCTTTCCTTGATTCATGGATCTTACATTCCAGGTTCCTATGGAGAAAAAATCTTTACAGCATCGGACTTTCCTTTCACCACCAGACATATCCACAGCTGAGCGTCCTTTCGGCTTTGGCCCAGTCGCTTCATTCTTTCTGGCGCTACTAGTACTAGCCCTCTGCTCTTCCCCAGTAGCATATTGGACGCCTTCCGACCTGAGGGGCTCATCTTCCAGCGTCATATCGTTTTGCCTTTTGGTACTGTCCATAGGGTTTTCATGACAAAGATACTGGAGTGGTTTGCCATTTCCTTCTCCAGTGGATCACATTTTGTCAGAACTCTCTGCTATGACCTTTCCGTCTTGGGTGGCCCTGCATGGCGTAGCTCATAGCTTCATTGAATTACGCAAGCCCCTTTGCCACGACAAGGCAGTAATCCATGAAGGGGAACTAACTAATAATGAATACCTTATAATACATCATATAAAACTAATACTTATTCATATGCTAAATGAAACTTTTTAGTCCCATATTTATTCTGAATATACTCGATCCATCTTCTCCATTCCACAATATATCTCTGTTGCGATTGTTCTTTCAAATATGCTGAAATCTTTGCCATTTCCGCCAGGTTTGAAACTTTCAAAGTCCACTCTTCTTATCGTAGGAAGTTCCTCCTTCTTCCAATATTGCGCTACTAAAAGTCTTGCTGCCGTAATTAAATTCAACATCAATTTAGTATCTATAACAGTAGTTTCTGTAATACTACCCAACAGAAACAACTGTGGAGAAAACCTTATCTTTTTCTTAAATATCTTCTGCATGTTCCACCAAATTTTAATCCGAAAAGCTTTGACTTTTTTTACAAGTCCACCATATATGATAATACGTTGCATCCTCACAACCACACCTCCAACATTTAGGCTGACAGTTCGGTTACATACTTGCTAATTTTTTAGGATCTAAATGCCATCTATAAAACATTTTATAAAAATTCTCTCTTAAATTTTGAGCCTGTGTAAATTTTACATTTCTAACCCATATCTTTTCCCAAGTATCCATTGTTATGACCTCCTGAAAGTTCTGGGCCCATTTTATCATACAATCTTTAACAAGTTCCGTTTCTGAATCTATTTCTATCAATTCATTATATATCCTTCTTATATGTGCTTGACCTTGATCTCTAATTTGTTTAACCAAATTTTCATCAGTTATCGAAATACCAACTTTCTGATCGTACAGAAGCTCATATTTTGTACATGATCTTGGCCAAAATAATGATATTTTCAAAAGTGAACAAAATGAAAAGAATCCCAATGGACTAGCTTACCTACAAGTGACAAAACATAATGTCAACACTGGGACAAAGAGAACTGAAGCCATTTTCATTTTTGTCTTTGTTGCCACATATTAGTTTAGAGATCTTAGCGAGAGGAAGAAGGGGGAGGGAACTGTAGTTTTCAGTTAGCCAAAACAACTTCTGTGTGTGAGAATCGAGGTCAACACAGATAACATTTTGGTGGGCTAAAGTGCTGGGAGGAGAGCCCGCATTTTGAAACAATTGGTGAATGTGATTTATGACAGAAATTTGGGGTGGGAATTGCAAGTTGTAACTTTGTAGCCTGAGAGAGGGAAATTTAGTCTTGGGTTCACCTTACTATGTGCCGATACCTTGTTTCCTTAATAAAATATTCTTTAAGGAAGAAATCTTTGTCTTGAAGTTCTTTTAAATGGTTTCATCTATCGGAACCATGACACATAATATTAGATCAATGGTTTCAGTATGGAAGTTTTCACTAAGTCCTTCCAATAGCTTTTATTTGCAGAGGTCCATAGATAGAGGACACAATATATCTATTATTTCAATTTCAACCACATAAGAGCGATCAGTATCTTGCACCACAGATTAATGGGATTATTGATATTTTAAGATTAAAAATATATATATTTTCTGTGTGATGAGAATTTAAAGTGTGCATATTTGAAGAAAGCAGTTCAGTTCGAATCTCCATATCTGGGTATGAATGCTATAAATTCTAGGAATGATGCAGAAATTATTTGCATTCTTTATTCTTATTCTTTTCTCACTTAAATTATTACTTCATTTTATATTATATAAGATCTTATTAATGTCCCCAGCTTTATATTCTGTGTCTTGATATGGCATCAATAATAATCAACAATGAACCATTCTAATTTATTATAACCTTGAACCTAATTTGACCCCAAATATAACACAGCATTTTTATTGCTTTTTCAGATCAGTGATAAAATTCCTTCAGAGGCTCTAAGTGACAAAAGTCAATTCCCTTTTTTTCATCCAATGCTCCCCAAAGAAGGGATCCAGTACCCAGGAATTGTCCAAATTCTCCTCCATTTCAAATGGACCTTGATTGGCCTCTTTGCTTCAGACACAGAGAATGGAGAACATTTCATGAGGACTTTTACTCCTATGCTCATCAGGAATGGAATTTGTGTTGTTATATCACAACGATTCTCAGCAACTGGGCATATAAGTCCCCTCGGGGATGTCTTCACTAAGTGGAGACTAGTCAAACTCCTTGTTCACTTCATAGAACATGTTCCCCTTTTGGAGAGAATTCTTCCTTTCCACATAACACTTAGACGTTTGCCGGGACCCATTGAAGGGAAAGTCTGGATCATCACAGTTTTGGGGGAATATTTCATGGGAAAGCACAGACTTTTCAGATACATTCATAGTGTTTCGACCCTTGCCTTTCAGGAAAAAGAACAGTCAGAAGATGATGCCTTTCAAATGGATATCTTTGTAGACCCCCTCTTTAAAGATAAGTATTTTCATTGCTCTTTTTCAAAGCATCCCTTTTCTGTCAACACCCAGAAAAGATGCAACCAGAAAGCACTGCTGGAGACCCAAGCGAAAAGAAACAAGATACAGATCTCAAATAAGCACCGTGTCTACAGTGTCATTAAGACTCTTGCTGGAGTCTTGAAGTCTGCATATTCCTCCAGATCCAGAAGGAGAAGGAAGGTGGGCAAAGAGAGGTTGGAGGCTCCAAAGCTGCAACCATGGCAGGTATGGGGTCCCAACAATCCATTAATCTTAGCTCCTTTTTTGAGAGGAATTCAAAGGGGAAGGAGGAAAATCATCTCAACTATCTGTATTACCAAAGGCCAAACTTTTTCTCCAATTCAATCACTCGTGGCCTAATATTTCAAAGAATGGGCTTTATGTAAATATATTTCAATATTACGCACTGCTGGTTT
Source organism: Vipera latastei (assembly GCA_024294585.1). Lineage (NCBI taxonomy): Eukaryota > Metazoa > Chordata > Lepidosauria > Squamata > Viperidae > Vipera > Vipera latastei. The sequence goes on from CM044355.1 coordinate 293,878,774, forward strand.
TTAAAAGGATGTGTGCACTTTTAAATTACTTCTTCTATGTATGGGTTTTTGATTAGGATTGTAGAATTTGACATTACTTAATTTGAAGGTGCATCTGAGAACACCTAGCCCAACCCCTCCCCTCTCTGCAGAAATTCCATAAAAAGCTTCTCTGACAGTTGGCTACTCCGTCTTTGCATGCAGACAATTTGTACTTCACTAACTCAGCTCTAAAATTGTTCCTGTATTGAGGCTGTTTTTCCTTTCATTCACCTACAAACTCCTGACAGAGTTTGTCTTATGATATTCCACACTCTGGAATCGCAGTAAACCGTTGTTTTGTGTTGCATAACATCTTTCAGTTATTAGAGGAGTGCTATATCCTCCATTCTCCAGCTGAGAGTGTATTAATTGGAATGGGTCCCCCAGTCTTCTCTTTTTCTGCTCCAGTAGGCCAACTTGGCTCTTCTCCTTGTTGTCCTCTTTCAAGGCTAAGAGCAGTTCCTTTGATCTCTTCTTTGGCTTCATAGCCCTTCCCTAAAACTGATCCAGTTTATGTGCTATACCTTCTCCAAGCATGATGCCTCCAAGTGGTACTTGAATTGCGGGTCTCCTCAAAACATGGACTTTCATTTCCTGAGATTCTTGTGGATGCATTTGCCTTCTTTCCGTGAGCGTGCTGACTGACTTCATTCAGTTTGCAATCAACTACTATTTTGAAATTATTCTCACAAATATTCTGATCAAGTTTTGTATCCTGCATCCTTCCTTGTGGATGTCATCTTTTCTTCTTTCATATGGAAAACTTTGTACTTGTCTTGCTCTTAAAATTCATTTCGGATTTTTCCCCCAGCCTATTTTGGTAAAACCTCAAGTTATGCTTTGAATTTCATATCTGGTTTGAGTTATACATTTAGTCTCCAATGTTTATATCTTCTGTCAATTGATAGCTATTCAATTCCCTTTCAACCAAATCATTAATAACATTTTTATCAAATTAATTATATGATTATTATTGAACCATTTAAATAGTACTACTACTATTTTATTACAATCAATGATCAATGGTATAGGGTTTCCTGTCTGAGCAGGGGGTTGGACTAGATGACCTCCAAGGTCCCTTCCAACATTATCATCATTATCATCATCATCATTGTTCGCCTTGATGCGAACAAAGTTATCACTAAAAGCCAACATGGGTTTGTCAAAAACAGATCATGCCAGATAAATCTTATTGCATTCTTTGACCAAGTGACAAAACTAGTGGACCAGAAGAATGCTGTAGATATAATTTACTTGGACTTCAGTAAGGCATTTGATAAAGTAGATCACAACCTACTACTTGATAAGATAGAAAAATGTGGGTTAGATAGCATCACCACCAGATGGATTCGTAGCTGGCTGACAGGCCGTACGGAACTGCATCAACATGGAAGGAAGTGTGTAGTGGGGTGCCCCAGGGCTCTGTTCTGGGCCCAGTGCTCTTCAATATCTTCATTAATGATTTGGATGAGGGGATAGATGGGGAACTCATCAAATTTACAGATGACACCAAGCTGGCAGGAATAGCCAATACTCCAGAAGATAGGCTTAAAATACAGGAGGATCTGGACAGACTCGAACACTGGGTGCTATCTAACAAAATGAAATTCAATGGTGAAAAAAGTAAGGTTCTACATTTAGGCAGGAAAAATCAAATGCACAGGTATAGTATAGGTCAGGGGTCGGCAACCTGAAAAAGGAAAAGAGCCACTGGGAACCGGTTCCATCACACATAAAAAAAGTGGGAGCCGCGTGCGTGTGTCCATTGGGTGCAAAACGGGTTTTTCTTGCGCATGCGCGGATGCACGCGGTTGCCATTTTTTTTATGTGTGATGGAACCGGTTCCCGGTTGCGCGACGGCCCGTTTGCAGAGCTACCACCTTCGGCAGCCTGCAAACGTGCCACAACAGCTTTCCCAAAGAGCAGCGCTGCTGCCCGTTCATGCGGAGGTCCGCGCGTACCTCTTCAAAGGTTTGGGGAGGTGCTCTCCCTTGTATAAAACCCAAAGTATGAATCCAGTATGTGGATGTCACCTTTGTCATAATAAAAAAAAAGAAAATACAGAAAACATTTTCAAATGAATAAAATTCACAATGGAAGAAGAAAACAACAACACATTATCCTTTCTGGATATTCTCATCAGCAAAGGCAGGAATAGCAAATTAGAAATACAAGTCTATCATAAAACTACCCACATCAACCATAGAATAGAATAGAATAGAATAGAATAGAATAGAATAGAATAGAATAGAATAGAATAGAATAGAATAGAATAGAATAGAATAGAATAGAATAGAATAGAATAGAATAGAATAATAAATTTATTTATTGTCACTAATCAGCATACCTTAAAATGAGATTATATTGCATACAGCTCTCAAAAGAATAACCACCTCCAACATACACTGCATAAAACTGACAAAAAATATTTATTTTAAAAGAACACTATTTAGATTAGCACAAATGTTGGAAAAAGGAAATAAAACAGTTATTGTATACTACATAATTTTATCAAAAAGTGCCAGTTAGATTTGTACTTTGAGATTTGCAAGGTTCTGTTAATGTAGCCTGGGTTCTCCTGTTTGGGGAGGGGGCTGGATTAGAAGATCTCCAAGGTCCCTATTCTATTCTATTCTATTCTATTCTATTCTATTCTATTCTATTCTATTCTATTCTATTCTATTCTATTCTATTCTATTCTATTCTATTCTATTCCATTCCATTCCATTCCATTCCATTCCATTCCATATTTTCTTTTCTATTCTATTCTATTCTATTCTATTCTATTCTATTCTATTCTATTCTATTCTATTCTATTCTATTCTATTCTATTCTATTCTATTCTATTCTATTCCATATTTTCTATTCTATTCTATTCTATTCTATTCTATTCTATTCTATTCTATTCTATTCTATTCTATTCTATTCTATTCTATTCTATTCTATTCTATTCTATTCTATTCTATTCTATTGTCTCCAGCTAGACTAGAACGAGTTGGTTGAGTTTAGGAGTCCTTGTATTGAAGAAAAGCAACACAGAATCCATGAAGCTGGTGAGATTCTTGTAATATGGGTGACTAGCAGTAAAATTTCCATTTGAGATTCTTTTCACATTTGGTTCTGATTCTCATTTGACAAGTTTACAATAAAATAGAATTAGCTCATCCACCTGGGTTCCCATCTGGTCTATCTGGGGAAAAATTAATCTGGCAAGATTTTTCTTCTTAAAAAATCTATTCTTTTCTGGTAATCTCCCTTTTGTTTTCAAAGAGTTTATGAATAATCTCTTGATTTGTTTGCTTGTCAATTGATTTTTGACTTGCTCTAGAATGTTCTCTTTTGACAATAATATTTTATCAATATATGATTGACAAATTTTGCTGAAACTTTGTATTTTACTTTCCCAGATAGCGATAACACTTGTTCTCCCAGCTAAGCTTATCTTCAAGTTAGACACCTGTAGAAGAAAGATTACAATGTCCAAAGACCAGATGGGATAAGAAACCAAGGTTTCTGCTTTTAAAATTTCCATTTTAGTTTCATCCTTTTGTGGAGAAGAATGAGTTTTGTAATCTTTCCCAGAAGAAACTCTACTTGGACCATAATGGAGATGTAGCAGCAGATCTGGACATCATAAGCTGGGTGGTTCTCCCCATGGAGCATTCCATCAAAGAGCAACTGGGCAGTTTTAAAAGACAAAGTCTTGTTATCAACCAAGATGCTCTTTCACGACTACAGTTGCTTAACAAGGTGGGAGAAACATTGCTGCCTTTTTCTCTATTGTTCTAAGCTGTAAGACACACTTCAAGTAAGCTAAGGGTGGTCACTACTATTTAATGTTGAAGCTGTGGGAAACTGGTGAAGGAAACCATTGGAGGCTGGGATTGTAGTTCTCCAGTAACAAAAGGGAAGTCAATTTTGTTAACTAATGCCTCAATTTGGTGGGAGACTCCATGTGACCAAATTGAATCAAGATTGGATGGTATTCCTGTTAGTTCCAGTGGGGAATAAACTTTGGAATTAGGATTCATCTTAAACTGATTGGGGATCTGAAAGGACCATAGTCTGTGATATTATAAGTAGCCCAGACCTAGCCTGATTTAGCCTGCTGGGGCTGTACAATAGGCCTTATACTTCTAGGAAGAATGTCTTTAAGTTCACATGAAATCACAGTGACTTGTCCAATGTGAATATGAATGCCACAATATCCTGATCCAGAAAACTGAAACACTGTCACATGACTTGACCCAAAGAAAATCCCTTCCTGAAACAATGAGGGATAATTTGAAAGGCAATTTCACTTAGATTTGCCCTGTGACTTGTAAGAGGGTACTTCATCTGAAAATTAGACATTTCATATTTAAATAAGTGAAACCCAGAGAGTACTTGATTAATGCCCATGTCAACCTCCAATTTCCCTGGATGTTTGGTCCTAATATATTTTCTTTGGCATCCCTTATTTTTTTGCTTAGTCTTTGCCTCGGTCCAAATGTGTGACAAATTGTCATCCTGGATTTGTCAAGCGGGCTCGAGAAGGAGAACCAGTTTGTTGCTATGACTGTGTTCCTTGTCCAGAGGGGACCATCTCCACTCAGGAAGGTGGGTGACTCTGGAGGGCAGGATACTGGATTCATCCAGATATATTGATCAAGGTACATGTTAAAGATACATCTAAGATTGACTATGTTATTGTTCTTTATTTTCAACAATTTCATCCACAATGGGAATATAACACTGCAGCCTCAGGTTTTTACTTTTGCATTCCAGCTATTTCTATAACAAATTTGTCTAATCAGAAATTCCCAAAATTACTTTCCATTTTTTTCCTATCTCAAGCACAACATTTATAATCAGTTCCCAAGTCGAAATGAAATTGGGAGGATTCTTTCTTTATTAAAGCAGTTAATTTGGCCATGTCTGGGGAAGCCATGACAGAGTACCTAGAAGCTTTGACTCAGCTCTAGCAAGGTGGTTTTCTGATTTGGGTCCCTGGAGTGTTTAGTGATAAGCCATCCCTTACTTTGGATGGAGTGACACTCCCTTGGATGGGGGAAGTGCACAATTTGGGGGTCCTTCTAGATTCATGGCTACAGGTTGATGTGTAGGAGGAGGCCTTGGCTAGAGGAGCCTTCACAGAGATTCTTCTTGTGCACCAACTGGGTCCTTTCCTGGACTGGGGGACTTGTTCATGCCTTGGTTACTTCCTGTTTAAATTAATGCAATGTACTCTACATGGGATTGCTCTTGCAATATATGAATGGTCCAAAATTTAGTGGCGTGCATGGTGTTGAGTTTCATACTAGCTATGGCTATGGCTATATAGCTGTATAGCTATAGCTATATTCATAGCTACTGCATTGTTTGAGCTGCACAGGTATCCAGTGCTTTCCAAGTGTAATTCAATTCATTTCAAAGTCCTACATGGCATAGAAACTGAGCACTTCCTTTCCCTTAGAAGTTCTGCTTGTCCACAGGAGCAGGTATAATAAGATTTCCCCCTGATCCATTAATAAAACATTGCTAACTTTTGGGTCTTCAGAAGCCAGCCATTGTCGCATGTCCTGCCTTATGAAATACCCTATTGCTTGAAATCCAACAGGCCCCCTTCCTCCTAACTGTCTGGAGACCTGTGTCTTCTCCCAGAAATTGGGATAAGGTGAGGTCAGTACAGGATGGGAATGTGGCATATTGCCTTAGCGAGCGTGGTTGTGGTGCCAGATATTGTTCTTTTCAGTTTTATTTTGTTCTTGATGTTTTTTTAGTGTTAAGCTGCCCGAAGATGGGTTTAGGAAGGGCAGCCAGGGAAATGTTATATATTTTTACACAATTGCAAAGAAATGTGAAAAGAGATATAAAAGAATATTCTTTTCTGTTTTCTCAGATACTGATAAATGCACCAAGTGCCCAGATGATCAATATCCAACTGAGAACCATGTCCAATGTATCCCCAAAAGAATAACCTTCCTGTCCTACAGAGAACAACTGGGCATCTTTATGGTCTCTTTTGCCCTACTATTGTTCCTAACCACAGGCTTCATCTTAATCACATTCCTTAAATATTTAGAAACTCCCATTGTCAAAGCCAACAACCGAGACCTCTCCTACATCCTCCTCATCTCCCTTCTGCTTTGCTTTTTGTCCTCCTTTTTCTTCATTGGACAACCAAGAAAAATGACCTGTCTTCTCCGACAAACAGTTTTCAGTGTTGTCTTTTCAGTAGCTGTGTCTTCTGTTTTGGCCAAAACAGTCATGGTGGTGCTGGCCTTCCTAGCCTCAAAACCAGGGAGCAAGGTGAGACGGTGGTTGAGGAAGAGCATCTCCAACTCCATCATCCTTTCTGGTTCTGGTGTCCAAATTTTCCTCTGTGCCATGTGGCTGGGAGTTTCTCCCCCATTCCCTGAGTCTGACCTGCATTCCCAGCCTGGGGAGATCATCCTTCAATGTAATGAAGGCTCTGTTGTCATGTTCTACGTTACCCTCAGCTATATGGGTTTCCTAGCTACCATTTGCTTCATCTTGGCTTTCCTGGCCAGGAACCTGCCTGGTGCCTTCAATGAAGCCAAGCTGATCACCTTCAGCATGCTGGTCTTCTGCAGCGTCTGGGTCTCCTTCCTGCCCAGCTACCTGAGCACCAAAGGAAAGTCAATGGTGGCTGTGCAGGTTTTCTCCATCTTGGCCTCTGGTGCTGGTCTTCTGGGCTGCATCTTCTTCCCCAAATGCTATATTATCCTCCTGAGACCAGATTTAAACACTAAGGAACATCTAATGATAAAAGTTGAGAAGTGATAGTGAACTTGTTTCAGGCTCATAACATTTAATTAATCACGATTATTGTGTTTCTACGCTTCTTTTGCATACATTTGAAAAATTGTAATTTAAAACCAAAAGAAATAAAAATATGAAGAGTGTAATACTAATGAAATTAAAACCCAAGATAATACCAAACTATAGAATAAATGAATTAATAACTATTTTTTGTGTTTTTTAAACACTTGGTAGTCCTGCTTTTCCTCAGCATGAAAATTAGCCAATATTTGGCTAAAGCAGCCCTTCAAGAGAAAACAAATATGAGCCATGTCAGCATAGGAGGAGGAGGGGGGAAGGAGGGAGGGAGGAGGAGAAAGGAGAAGGCGGCCGAGAGAAGTGTGAGGAGGAGAAAAGAGGAGGAGGAGGGGAGGGAGGAGGAGGGAGGAGGAGGAGGGGGGGAATTTTGAGGAGGGAGGGGGAGGAGGACCAGGAGCAGCACCAGAGATGGGACACTTCAGTCTCTTTGGGAAAGTGGCTGAAATAGCCAAGGTGAGTGATTACATTCTGGTTTGACTCTCCAGCTAAGCACGGTTAATAATAATAATAATAATAATAATAATAATAATAATAATAATAATAATAATAATAATAATAATAATAATAATAATAATAATAATAATAATAATAATAATAATGTTGGAAGGGACCTTGGAGGTCATCTAGTCCAACCCCCTGCTCAGGCAGGAAACCCTATACCATTTCAGACAAATGGCTGTCCAGTCTCTTCTTAAAAACCTCCAGTGTTGGAGCATTCACCACTTCTGGAGGCAGGTTGTTCCACTGGCTAATTGTTCTAACGGTCAGGAAGTTTCTCCTTAGTTCTAGGTTGCTTCTCTCCTTGACTAGTTTCCATCCGTTGCTTCTTGTCCTGCTTTCAGGTGCTTTGGAGAATAGCTTGACACCCTCTTCTTTGTGGTAGCCCCTGAGATATTGGAACACTGCTATCATGTCACCCCTCACCCTTCTCTTCATTAAACTACACATACCCAATTCCAGCAACCGTTCCCTATATGTTTTAGCCTCCAGCCCCCTAATCATCTTGGTTGCTCTTCTCTGTACCCTTTCTAGAGTCTCGACATCTTTTTTACATCGTGGTAACCAAAACTGGATGCAGTATTCCAGGTGCGGCCTTACCAAAGCATTGTAAAGTGGTATTAGTACTTCACTTGATCTTGATTCTATTCCTCTGTTAAAGCAGCCTAGCACTGTGTTGGCTTTTTTGGCAGCTGCAGCACACTGCTGGCTCATATTTAAGTGATTGTCTACTAAGACTCCGAGATCCCTCTCACAGTTACTACTATTGAGAAAGGTACCACCTATACTATACCTATGCATTTGATTTTTCCTGCCTAAGTGTAGAACCTTACTTTTTTCACCATTGAATTTCATTTTGTTAGATAGTGCCCAGTGTTCGAGTCTCTCCAGATCCTTCTGTATCTTAAGCCTAGGAGGTTAGGAGGAGCTTCCTTCCTCTCTTTTCTCCCTCCCCCCCAAGAAATTGGATTTGACAGAAAAGGACAACCCAGGCTTTCATCCATTCTCTAAGTAAGAAAGGTTTGAAGTTCATTGGAAGGAAAATATTATATTATATATATTAATTTTATTTGTATACCGCCCTTCTCCTGAAGGACTCAGGGCGGTGAACAGGGCAATACATATTAAAAAGACAGAATACAAAAATTAAAAAAGATTAAACAAGTGCCCAAAACTCTTAAATAGATTAAAACACATTTAAAAGTTATAAAAACCCAACCCCCTCCCATCAGGCCAGGCCAGCTTGTTCAAAAAGATACGTCTTTAGATCGCGCCGGAAGGAGCGAAGGTCGGGTGCCATCCGGAGCTCAACCGGAAGATGATTCCATAAATCTGGCGCGCCCACAGAGAATGCCTTCCCCCTGGGGGCCACCAGTCGGCATTCTTTGACCGGTGGAACCCTGAGGAGACCCTCTCTGTGGGAGCGTATTGGGCGGAGGGAAGTTGATGCCGGCCGCAGGTGCTCCCCAAGGTATTCCGGACCCATGCCATGTAGGGCTTTGTAGGTCAATACCAGCACCTTGAACCTCACCCGGAAGACAACTGGGAGCCAATGCAGCTCACGGAGCAGAGGTGTAACATGGGAGTATCGGGAGACTCCCAACACAACTCTCGCGGCTGCATTCTGTACCAGTTGGAGCCTCCGAGTGGTCTTCAAGGGCAGCCCCATGTAGAGAGCGTTGTAGTAGTCTAAACGAGAGGTCACGAGCGCATGAGTGACCGTACGCAGGGCATCCCGGTCTAGATAGGGCCGCAACTGGTGCACCAGGGGAACCTGGGCAAAGGCCCCCCTAGTCACGGCCACTATGTGATCTTCCAAAGTAAGCCGTGAATCTAGGAGGACTATTACCCCCTGTAAGCCCTATCTACAGGGGGTAATAGCTCACCCCCCATAGAAATAGATGGGATATTCTGAATATCCCGGGATGTCGGTATGCACAGCCACTCATTCTTGTCGGGGTTGAGTTGAAGTCTGTTCCTCCCCATCCAGACCTGAACCGCTTCCAGGCAACGGGACATCACGTCGAGGGCATCACTGGGGTGGTTTGGGGTCAAAATAAAAAGCTGGGTATCATCAGCGTACTGATGATACCCAACTCCAAAACCACGAATGATCTCACCCAGCGGTTTCATGTAGATGTTGAACAGGAGAGGCGAGAGGACCGACCCCTGAGGAACTCCACAAGTGAGAGGCCTCAAGGTCAACCTCTGCCCCCCTGCCAACACCGACTGCGAACGTCCCAGGAGATAGGAGGAGAACCACTGAAAGACTGTGCCTCCCACTCCCAATCCCCTGAGACGCCGCAGCAGGATACCATGGTCGATGGTATCGAACGCCGCTGAGAGGTCTAATAGGACTAGGACAGAGGAATGTCCCCTGTCCCGGGCCCTCCAGAGATCATTCACCAGAGCGACCAATGCCGTCTCCGTGCTGTGCCCGGGCCTGAAACCCGATTGGTACGGGTCTAGATAATGTAATGTAATGTAAGAAATCTGAAGGAAAATGTCATTTAAAAGATCCCACACAGCACTTTGTGCAACTTTTTCCTCCAAACAGAATTAGTGCAACTTAGGCTTATGAATACTGACAATTACCAGCAGCTGTCGGTTGGTTCTATGTTGTAATCAAATGTGTGGTTTTGTATGTCTGTCTTTCTGAACCATGAGGGATGCCCACCCGCAATTATCCCAAAGCATATCCTGAACAAGTTCTTGCTTGTGTCTCCTGCTTTCCTCATAAGGAAAGGTAATGGTGGTGGTGGTGATGGGGGGAATATTGGAACAATATTTGGTAGATCCTCCATAGACTGGAATAGTCTGCCTGAAAAAATGAGAAATCTTTTTAAAAACTTTTGTCTCTGGAAGGAATCCAGGCACTGAATGAAAGCATCCCTGTGTCAAAGTAGGAATGCAAATGCACAGTACAAGTCTTTCCTTAGGGCTACTTTCATTCACCTACATCCTATCACAGTACAGGGGATTGCTTTTCTAGGACAATGCCCTCAGAATAATAGAACAGAATAACAGAGTTGGAGGGGACATTGGAGGTCTTCTAGTCCAACCCCCTGCTTAGGCAGAAAACCCTATACCAGTGGTGGTGAACCTTTTAGTGACCAAGTGCCCAAACTGCAACCCAAAACCCACTTATGTATCAACAGGTGCTGGGTGGGCATGGCCCGCTGGGTGGGCATGGCCCGCTGGGTGGGCATGGCCCACTGGGTAGGCATGGCTATGGTGGTCATGGCAGACTGGATGGGCGTGGTAGGTGTGGTCAGCTTCCAGAAGCTATGGGGACTCCAACACTAGAGATTTTAAAGAAAGGATTGGACAAGCATTTGTCTGAATTACTATAGGCCTCCTGTTTGAGCAGGGGGTTGGACTAAAAGACCTCCAAGGTTCCTTCCAGTTCTATTCTGATTACTTAAAATAGTTCACCTCTCAGAGTTGTGGATGCTCCATTAATGGAGGTTTTCAAAAATAGACTGAACAACTATTGGACTGGGATGGTATAAGGCTTCTGCCCTGAGCAGTGGGGTGGACTAGAGGACCTTCAAGACAATAATACATGCAATGTTATTTAGTTCTATCTTCACAAGCAAAGAAAAATGCTTTTTTGGTGCAGAACACCTAACTATTCATTAGTGCAGTGAATACAATTTTATTTTCGCAGAACATTGCTATGGTGTGATCAACTCTAAGAAATAAATGATCGGAAGCATATGTATAAATCTAATAAAATCTAAAATCTCTTCCCATACTTGTATGGATTCAAAGAAGAAGCAATGATCAGATTCTTGGCTAACTTGACCAATATAGGCAAAGTCTACCACAAATCAAAACCAACTACATCCGCTTTGATAGGTGACTATTGAAACCCATGATAAATATTTCTCCTGCTACTGTATGCAAACATTGTGTGGAAATGGATGATTGAGGCCAAATCTTCTCTCATTCACTCCAAATTTATGCATCTGCCTGTTGACTCATTCAGAGCTAAGACAGATGATGTCTTTTCTCCTTGTTGCTGTACAAATCATAGTGATTTATTCGTTCCCTTGGTGCAAAATCTCCAGAGATTTTTTTTCTGTACATTTTCAGAAGATTTGAAGATAAGAAGCCAATAACATATTTTCACCTCAAAACCACAGTAAAGCTTTGTTGATTGAGTTCAAGGCATCAGAAAGACATGGGTGCATAAAAGCGTCTGGAGAAAGAGAGACAGGGTGGGGTTTAGAGCAATCAGGGGATGCACTTAGACCCCTCTCCTCAAGATGTTACACTTGGCAGCACTATGGAAAGATCCTAAAGCTTCTGTCTCCGAAGAGGGCTTTGTTTTCTTCTTGCTTTGGACTGCTTTTTCAAGGCAGGCACAATGCAGGAAGCTCAATCAGGAACACAAGTCATGTTGCTGACTTTGCTTCTTCTTGTGCTGCTTTTTTGGCCCCAGGGAGTCTGTGGGACACTCCAAAGCCAAATGCATCTTGACTCTGAATAGGGATGGAGTGAATCCACTGAATTATTACAGGACAGGAAAGCTTTTTATTGGTGGCATCATCTCTGCAACTAGAACTAGATTTTGACCATTAAGTTTCAACGCATCTCCTTCAACTCAGCCATTACAGTAAGTGATTTTTCCAGCCCTGTTCTGCAGCCACTCTGTTTTTAACCCTCCAGTCTTATAAGGTGTTGTCTGCTTGATTTTCTATTTTTGTTATTTATTTATTTTTTAACATATGGATTTTCTTAACATCTTAACATCTTAACTGTCAGGGTAATGATTCTGACCGGTTCAAGGTTGACTCAGCCTTCCATCCTTCCGAGGTTGGTTAAATGAGAACCCAGATTGTTTGGGGCAATAGGCTGACTCTGTAAACCACTTAGAGAGGGCTGTAAAGCAATGTGCAGTCATAAATAAATCTAAGTGCTATTGCTATATTTCCAGGAAGGGAAGTCCAGAATACTGGAAGGTGCTGTCCTTCCTTTTTGCCAGCACAGAGATCAACAGGGTTCCCAATCTCTTATCCAATGTCACCCTGGGTTACAATATGTATGAAAAAAATTTCAATCTACGAATGACTTCAGATGCTCTGCTGGACCTGCTTTCAGATGGGGAAGCCAATGTTCCCAATTCCAGTTGTCGAAGGCAAAGAAACACACTGGCCATTCTTGAAGAGTCTGAGACTGGCATCTCCACCCAGATTATGACCATGTTAAATACCTACAAAATCCCACAGGTTTGACTCTCCAGCAGAAAAGTTTTAGTTATGCAGATTTCAGAGATCCCTTCTTATAAATAAAGAACAAAATTTTGCCACGGACATGATACACACTAAAAGTGAAGGTTCAGGTTATCCAATAGAAGAGAAGGATTCAAACGAACATATTCCCTCAAACCATAGTACCAACCCAGACTGGAGGGCATTCTAATTCTTGGAGTTTGGAAAATTCTCCTATGAAGAAACAAATGGGGAGAGAAACAATGTATGGAACAATGAGACTGGATTGTGGGGAGTGGACATAAGAGCCAGTGAAGTTAGTTTAGTTTAGTTTATTCGATTTCTATACCGCCCTTCTCCCGAGGGACTCAGGGCGGTTCACAGGGCATATATAAATAGCAGTACAAAAATTAAAAAGAAATTAAACCAATGCCCAATTAAAATACAACAACGATAAAATAGTAAAAAACCCATTAAAAAACCCATATTCCCCCATCAGGCCAGACCAGCTAGTTCAAATAAGTGGGTCTTCAGCCCGCGGCGGAAGGAGCGAAGGTCCGATGCCATCCGGAGCTCAACCGGCAGTTGGTTCCATAATGCCGGAGCATCCACAGAGAAGGCCCTCCCCCTGGGGGCCACCAGTCGACATTCCCTGACCGGAGGCACCCTGAGGAGGCCCTCTCTGTGGGCATGCACAGGGCGGAGGGGAGTTGACGCCGGCAGCAGGTGGTCTTCGAGGTATCCCGGACCCATGCCATGTAAGGACTTAAAGATCATAACCAAAACCTTGAACCTCACCCGGAAGACAACTGGTAACCAATGCAGCTCGCGGAGCAAAGGTGTAACATGGGAGTACCGGGAAACTCCCAAGACAACTCTCGCGGCTGCATTCTGTACCAGTTGGAGCCTCCGAGTGGTCTTCAAGGGAAGCCCCATGTAGAGAGCATTGCAGTAGTCCAGGCGAGAGGTCACGAGCGCATGAGTGACCGTACACAGGGCATCCCGGTCCAGATAGGGCCGCAACTGGCGCACCAGGCGAACCTGGGCAAAAGCCCCCCTAGTCACGGCCACTATATGATCTTCCAGAGTAAGTCGTGAATCTAGGAGGACTCCCAAGTTGCGAGCCCTATCCACGGGGGGTAAGGACTCACCCCCCATAAGAAGAGATGGAATATTTTGAATGTCCCGGGATGCCGGAATGCACAGCCACTCAGTCTTGTCAGGGTTGAGATGAAGTCTGTTCCTCCCCATCCAGGCCCGAACCGCCTCCAGTTAAATTTTCAATGTTATGTGCGTCAAATAAAATGCCATCTTCTTTCTTTTTGTTTTTGTTTTAGATCAGCTACAGTTTTGTTTCCCGGGTTCTGAATGATAAAAGACAATTTCCTTTCTTCTACCCAATGCTCCCCACTGAAGGAGTCCAATATCCAGGGATGGTCAAGTTGCTCTTCCATTTCAGGTGGACCTTGGTTGGTCTGATTGCTCCAGACAATGATCAAGGGGAGAGGTTCTTGAGGAACATGACCTCCATGCTAATAAAGAATGGCATTTGTCCAGTTTTATCAGAAACCTTTTCCACAACTGGCAAGAAAATCTTTAGGCTTTCTGATGCATATCACAATTGGAGACAAGTGAATGTCTTTCTTTATTTTGCAGACTTGGACTCAATATATATTATATTAAACTCAAATAAACTACCATCATAGACTAATTTTCTTGATGAATGTAGACTACAAGATTTTTACAATCTTAGCTGATGAATGGAATAAATCTGTTTCAGATAGTATACATACTGTATTGAGCAAAGTGGTTTATCCCCAAAAGAAGCATAAAGGAAACAGTCAGTTAAGGAGGAGAAGTGGGAAGGAGAAGGAAAAAGAGGAGGAAGTGGCAAATAGCTGTAGCTTGGGTGGAGGATGTGGGTGAAGGTTCATTCTCTGAGCTTTTGGTTTCCAAATGTTTATTTACCAGGCTAAGTAAGATCTTCAGTGGAGTTTAGGGGATGTAGGAAATATCTTCAGTGGAGTTTAGGGGATGTCAATGTTCTTCTGTTTATAAGGGCTTCAGGTGTGGGTGTGTCAAGTGGGGGGGTCTTGTGATAGGTCAGGTGTGAGTCATCAGTGAGGGTCTTGTGATGGGTCTTGTGATGGGGAGGTTACATCAAGTCAGGGTCACCAGAAGGTGGTGAGGGAGGGGCTTGCATGGGTTGGTTGAGGGTCAGTGCTGTCTCTGATTGGCTGCATGGTTGATTTGGATTCTGAGGGGTTCGTAGGCTGGTTGTAGGTCAACATGTCTGTTGATGGAATTGCTTCTGAAGTGCCAGGCTTTGATGATGAACTCACTGTAGTGGATGGTAGCATGACCAATAATTTTAGTGTTACTCCAATTGAACTGGTGTTGCTTGGTGTTGGTATGGGTAGATTAAGGATTTGGGATTAAGGATTGAGGATATGGCATCGTGGCATTTGACTGCCAGCTGGTATTCATGGATACTGGTTTTCAACTGACATGATGTTTGTCTCATGCAAATTGTTGCAATCATTATAGTTGATTTTGTAGATTACATTGAAGATCTTTTTGGATGGGGAAAGTTTTGACAGTTTGCAGTAGCAGTTCATGCTGGCAGTACTCAGCAAAATTAAACAAACAAACAAACAAACAAATAATAAAATGAACCCTGATTTGGAGAGAGAAAGAGACTCCTAGTACAGTTTTCTAAATACTTAAAAAAGGAAAGAAGGGCAAATATAATTATTTATTAAATGTGGTGTTTTTACTATGATTCACAACAAAACAGAACAACAAAAACAGGTTTCTTGGAGTATGTGCACTTTTAAAGAAACATTGAGGTAGCAAATATTATTTTTAAAATAATTGACTGGAATTTGGGGGAACGTCTGTTATTTTGACATCAAATGTTCTTTTGTATTCAGGTCTGGTCTTAAAAAAACAATGTAGCATTTGGGGATGAAGATGCAGCATAGCAGGCCAGTACTTGAGGCCAAGATGGAGAAGATCTGCACAGCTACCATGTACTTCCCCTTGGTGCTCAGGTAGGTGGGTACAAAGGAGATCCAGACGCTGCAGAAGACCACCATGCTGAAGGTGATGAGCTTGGCTTCGTTGAAGGCCCCAGGGAGATTCCTGGCCAGGAAAGCCACTGTGAAACAGATGAGAGCCAGGAAACCCATGTAGCCAAGGGCAAGGTAGAACATGGCAACAGAGCCTTGATTGCATTGCAAGATGATCTCTACAGATTGTGAGTACATGTCTGATTCAGGGAATGGGGGGAAAGTGCCCAACCAGATACTGCAGAGGAGAACTTGGAAACCAGAACATGAAAGGATGATAGAATTGGCCAAGGTCTTCCCTAGCCATCTCTGTAAATTATTCCCTGGTTTTGTGGCAAAGAATGCTAATACAACAGTGACTGTTTTGGCCAAGACTGTAGAAATGGCAACTGAGAAAATGTTGCTAAAGGTTGTTTGTTGGAGAGGGCAAGTAGCTCTTCTCGGCTGGCCAATGAATAAGAATGATGTCAAGAAGGAAAGCAAGAGGGAAATGAGGAGGATATAAGAAAGGTCCCGATTGTTGGCTTTGACTATGGGTGTTACTCGCCATTTAATGAAGATTCCCAAGACAAAACCTGTTACTAAACACAGGAACATTGTAAGGGAAGCTAGAATGATTCCCAAATTTTCTTGATAGGATAGGAAAGTTTCAGTTTTAGGTATACATTCATCTCGGTTGATGTTTGGATGCTGATCTGCTGGACATTTGATGCATTTTTCAGCATCTGAAAAGAGAAAGATTAATATCTGTGTAAAGATTTTTCCATTGTATGCATCATTGGAGTGAAACACATTGGATCAATGTGTTTGGAGAAAGGTAGTGTCTAGCAATGGTTGATAAATTTAAGTAGTATTAAGCAGAAGGATATGTTACAAAGGCAAATAAGATTCTCAAGATGAGAGGTGATTGCTTTTAAAGGTTGCATCATTAAAGGAGATTCCATGAACCTTATATTAGAGATGCAGTCCAAAGCACTCCACAGTCCTCCCACCAATGACCCATGTAGTGATTGGGTTTCCTGGTAGTGGACTAGGTGAATCACAGGAAGAAATAAGATGTTGAGCTCAAGGCCCCTGCAAATATGAATGTCCCCCTACATCTGGACCAAAGAAATGGTCAGGTTTTATTTCTGGACAGCAGTTATCTGGCTGGTCTATTCCATTCTCCCAAAGGTGCCTTTTCAAGAGGCAGCTGGACTTTCTGGTTTTTCTTTGAAGTCTTTTCACTTCTCATTCAAGAAGTTTCCCCAGCTCTAACTGGAGGGTGGGGAATGGAAGGATTTATATTCCTTGCAGACAGCTGGTCATTTGCATTATTTTAGTGAGTCATTAACCTGGCTGACTGAGAATCTCCATGGGTCTATTCCATTGTTTCACTTTCCTCCCCCCCAATCCAAGAAAGCAAGAATGAATGGCTTTTGTCTCCTGACTAAGGATGAAAAGCCAAGACTCGTTTTTATAGTTTTTGAAGTGACTCCAGTTAGAAGAAGAAACTCTTTGTCAATCTTTAGTTAAAAATGCCGGAACAATGTCATGTTCCATGGTCTTCCTGAAAGTCTTCCCCTTTCCTCTGGAGTCACCCACCTTCCATGGTGGAGATGGTTCCTTCTGCACAAGGAATACAGTCATAGCAGCAGATGGGCTTCCCTTCCTGAGCCACCTTCATGAATCCAGGATGACAGCTTTCCACACATGTAGAAAGAGGCAAGGGCTTAGGAGAGAAAAGGAAATAAAATTCGATAGTGAGATTGGTGGCATATATAATATACCCATAAAATGAACTTATTTTCAGAAAAATGGCAGAGGTTTCAGTCCAAGATTTGTTGTTGTTGTTGTTAGTTGCGATGTCATGTCCAACCCATCGCAACTCCATGGACAATGTTCCTCCAGGCCTTCCTGTCCTCTACCATCTTCTGGAGTCCATTTAAGCTCACACCTACTGCTTCAGTGACTCCATCCAGCCACCGCATTCTCTGTCATCCCCTTCTTCTATTGCCCTTTCCCAGCATTAGGCTCTTCTCCAGTGAGTCTTTCCTTCTCATTAGGTGGCCAAATTATTTGAGTTTTAGCTTCAGGATCTGGCCTTCTAAAGAGCAGTCAGGGTTGATCTCCTCTAGGACTGACCAGATTGATCGCCTTGCAGTCCAAGGGACTCGCAGGAGTCTTCTCCAGCACCATAGTTCAAAGGCCTCCATTCTTTGGCACTCAGCCTTTTTTATGGTCCAACTTTCACTGCCATACATTGCAACTGGGAAGACCATAGCCATGACTATACGCACTTTTGTTGACAGGGTGATGTCTCTGCTTTTTAGTGTGCTGTCTAGATTTGCCATGGCTTTCCTCCCCAGGAGCAAGTGTCTTTTAATTTCTTGGCTACAGTCCCCATCTGCAGTGATCTTGGAGCCCAGGAAAATAAAATCTGTCACTACCTCCATTTCTTCCCCATCTATTTGCCAGGAATTGAGAGAGCCGGATGCCATGATCTTGGCTTTCTTAATGTTAAGTTTCAACCCAACTTTTGCACTCTCCTTCTTCACCCGCAACAAGAGGCTCTTTAGTTCTTCTTCACTTTCTGCCATTAGAGTGGTATCATCTGCGTATCTTAGGTTGTTGATATTTCTTCCGGCAATCTTAATTCCAATTTTTGATTCATCTAGCCCTGCCTTTCTCATGATGTGCTCTGCATATAAGTTAAATAGGCAGGGCGACAGTATACAGCCTTGCCGGACTCCTTTCAAAATTTTGAACCAATCAGTGGTTCCGTGTCCAGTCCTCACTGTTGCTTCTTGGCCCACATATAGGTTTCTCAAGAGACAAATAAGATGGTCTGTGTTAAGAAATTTGTTGTGCAGAGGTCTCCTTGTGCTACCAAAGAGTTGCACAGACAAGGAAGGGTACTGAGAGCAGCAAGAGTCACACACAGGAGTACACTGAGTTGTAAAAGCAAAAAGTAGTTTACTTTTGTGGTGGTGTAAAAACAAAAATGCACAGTCAAAAACTAAACAGTCCAAGTCATTCACAGTAGTAACAGTCCAAGTAGCAATCCAAATACAAAGTCTTCTTACCAATCCAGAGGTCAATACACAGTTCACAGTAACAGAGCAAAACTAACAGTAATAGTAGAGAGCAGTGAATTCAGAGAGAGAAAGAAGCTACGTTACGAGCTCCCTCTTATGGCCATGAGAACACTTACACACCCATTGGCCAATTAACTTCTTAAAGACATAACATCATGGTTAATATATTTTCAGCCCAACATTGTAGGCTAACACCATATGCCTAACAGTCTGGTATGCCCATCTCTTTAAGAACTTGCCACAGGTTGTTATGATCCACACAATCAAAGGCTTTAGCATAGTCAGTGAAGCAGAAGTAGATGTTTTTCTGGAACTCTCTAGCTTTCTCCATGATCCAGTGTATTTTGGCAATTTGATCTCTAGTTCCTCTACCTCTTCGACATCCTACCTGTACTTCTGGTAGTTTTTGATCCACATACTACTGGAGTCTAGCTTGTAGGATTTTAAGCATAGCTTTACTAGCATGTGGAATAAGTGCAATGGTGTGATAGTTTGAACATTCTTTGGCATTGCCTTTCTTTGGAATTGGAATGTAAACGGATCTTTTCCAATCCTGTGGCCACTGTTGAGTTTTCCAAATTTGCTGGCAAATTGAGTGTAGCACTTTTATTGCATCGTCTTTTAAGATTTTGAATAGCTCAGCTGGAATACTGTCACCTCCACTAGCTTTGTTGTTGCTCAGATTTCCTAAGGCCCATTTCACTTTGCATTCTAGGATGTCTGGCTCGGGGTCAGTGACCACCCAATCATGGTTATCTGGGATGTTAAGCTCGTTCTTGTACATTTTTTCTGTGTAATTTTGCCACCTCTTGTTAATCTGTTCTGCCTCTGTTAGGTCCCTGCCATATTGGTTCTTTATCATGCCCTTCTTTGCATGAAACGTTCCTTTCATATCTCTAATTTTCTTGAAGAGATCTCTGGTCCTCTCTATTCTATTGTTTTCTTCTATTTCCTTGCACTGTTCATTTAAGAAGGTATTCCAATCCCCCATGATGATAAGGACATCATTTTTTGGTGTTAATTCTATAAGGTGTTGTAGGGCTTCATAGAACCGGTCAATTTCATCCTCTTCAGCACCAGTGGTTGGGGCATAGACTTGGACTACTGTGATGGTTTGCTTTGGATTTGGACTGAGATCACTGTGTCATTTTGGGGATTATATCCCAGTATTGCTTTTCCTACTCTTTTATTGACTATGAAGGCTACTCGATTTCTTCAGAGGGATTCTTGCCCGCAGTAGTACACCTGATGGTCATCTGAATTAAATTCACCCGTACCTGTCCATTTTAGTTCACTGATTCCTAAGATGTCGATGTTCAGTCTTGTCATGTCTTGTTTGACCACATCCAGCTTGCCTTGATTCATGGATCTTACATTTAAGGTTCCTATGGAGAATAAATCTTTACAGAATCGGACTTTCCTTTCACCACCAGATGCATCCACAGCTGAGCATCCTTTCAGCTTTGGCCCAGTTGCTTCATTCATTCTGGCGCTACTAGTACTAGACCTCTGCTCTTCCCCAGTACCATATTGGATGCCTTCCAACCTGAGTGGCTCATCTTCCAGCATCATATCTTTTTGTCTTTTGGTACTGTCCATGGGGTTTTCATGGCAAAGATATTGGAGTGGGTTGCCATTTCCTTTTCCAGTGGATCACATTTTGTCAGAACTCTCTGCTATGACCTGTCCACCTTGGGTGGCCCTGAACAGTATAGCTCATAGCTTCATTGAGTTACACAAGCTCCTTCATCACAACAAGGCAGTAATCCATAAAGGGGAGTCCAAGATTTAGCTTTGACTAATTAGAAGCCAATAGGAAATGTGAGGAAGATCTAAAAGATTGAATTGCATACTTCTCTGTTTCACATTCCTTTTAATGTTTCATACACATTACAAATTTAGGCTTTTGTTTTAAACTTAGAAATTTAATTGTTCGGAGATATATTGCCTGGATACTTTGCTTTAGCTAGCTAACCACATTCTTTGAATGACTCCCTCAGTCTATCACCCTTACCATAGACTCAGTGAATAGTTTTTATGAAAATTGAAGATTATTGTTCATGGACCTCTGAATAGATGATAAAGAAGTTTTCACTCTTGAGAGTCTTATTGGCTGATATGAAAACTCAAAGGCATTGAAGACAATTCTCCATCCATACCAAAAGTGTATTTGTCAAATTCGAAGCACACTTCTGTTGTTTCAACCATTATTGCTTCTCAGCTTGTCAACAAACTTGGGGGGAGGGAAAGGGGAAATGGAATGCAGGCTACAGATATCAAGAAGTCAGCCCATGAGAAACAAGGATGATTCAACAGGTGTTTGCCAAAATCTAAAAGCATTTTCTCATAACAATATTGTAACACTTAATTGGATAATGTGACCTGCCTCCATTGAGGAAGGGAGATTTGTATACTTTTAATATAGTGATTTGAGAGGGAATTAATCAAATGGTTTTGCTTTCATCTATGCCAAAATGATGTACTCTATACAGTTTTGCATTAAAAGATTGGATCATCTCAGCAGTGCTTACTCAACTGGCTTTGTCAGTCGGAACCTTGACAGTATTCCTGTTATAGCCACTTTCAGTGGTATAAAATAAATATTAGTCCCACCTTGTTTAGCACTTCCACCTGTGCGATACTCTTCGTGTCAATGGATAATTTAAAATCCTGGGATTCCCGTTTTTCTAGAGTCCCATACTTCAATCTCTTGACAGAATTATTTGGGAAAACAATCCAGTTCACAATGTCCAGGTCAGCTGTAAGATCTCCTTTCTCATCCAAATATACCCCTTCTATTGAATTATTGTAAAACTGGGAGCTTTGAAGGAAGGGGTGAAGCTGTAAAGAAAATAAAATAATAATAGTTTAGAAGGGACATCAGAGAGTCTTTGAAAAGACCCCTTAGTCTTTGCTGGGAGGGATCTGAACATTTCTGTCTCTTTGCTCAAAAAAAGAAGTTTCATTGTCAGATTCAAACTTGGGTAGAAGAATATCAATAAGCAGAGGAATAATGACAGCTGCTAACTTAATTTTTAATTATGTAAATCAGAATAATGATTGTAAAGCACCTGGTCATGTTTCTGCTCCCACTGCTTTATCACAGTGAGGATGATAAAGACAAAAAAGTATTTTTAATTCATGTTTAATTAATCTAAAAACATAGATGAATGAAATGTCATCCATTCAGATTTTCTTTTAACCTGAGGGTTGTTTGTTAGATTTTTCTCTTGTGTTGTATCCATAGTTGCCCAAGTAAAGTAGATAGCTTCACTATTCTTACTTTCCTATGCTTTCTTCAGGGTCTTCAGTGGTGAAGATCAGTGACTTCACACTGCAAGTATCATGACTGAAATATATTGGTTAACAATATCTCTCTTCTTGTTACCATATGTTCCTTTTTCAGTGGAGAGAATTACCTGTTTGTCTCTAACAGTCTAATATGTGACCCCAAGTTTGCTTCTTCTTTGTACCAGCTTCTTCATTTAGAAAAAAAAAGAATGGCTGAACAACCAAGATCTCAGTGCATTCACTTTGATAAACATAAAATTAAAACAAGAGAATATTTGGGCAGCTGTGGGTGGGGAAGGTAGGATAAGAGTAAATAGAAAGGAAAATGAAGGAAATGTAATTATACTGGATTAATGTAATTATAGTTTCTGGGTGGTTTATTTTTTCAGAATAAATAACCAAGTCATCCACTTATCAAACTAATTCCCATACTTCAAGGAAATGTGACTAATGGAAAGGAAATACCTGCCAAGCCTTCAGCCTTGCAGCTTCCATCTTCATGCCTCTGTTCCTCACTGATCTCTTTGATATGGATACATAAGCTGAATTTAAGGCTCTTGCAATAGCCCAGACGCTATTGTAGATGAGATAGCTGTCCATGGTCAGGATCCGATCAATCTCCTCCTTCCTTAGAGGCACCGGAATGTCTCTCTGTCTGCACCGTCTCCAGATTTTCACTGAAAAGGCATCTTTAGTGGATGAACATGTAAAGGTTTTCTCCAAAAAGTTAAATAGGAAGTTAACAAAGATTTCAAAAGCATCATAGTTTGCCCATTTCCTTTTGTTTATCACAAAGGAAAAAATGCCACCAATGTGTTTCAAGGAATTCACACTAAACATAAAATTAAGACTGAGATCCCAATGAGATGTGGTGATCCAGATTTTATCTGCAACATATCCTGGAAGATGTGTAAGTACTACGTCAATAACTACCAGCCCTACTGTGAATGAACTAGTCTCTGAACCATAAACAAAGACATTGACTTTTCTCCATTTGTAATATTGCTTTATTTTTAAAGCCACATTAGCAACATTCAGTGTAAATCTTTGACATATAACTGCACAAATGCCTTTCTTTAACATCATAGAAGACATTGTACTCATGAAGCTCTCCCCCTGGTCAGTTTCTGGAGCAATGAGACCAACCAAGGTCCACCTGAAATGGAGGAGTAGCTGGACCATCCCTGGGTACTGGATTCCTTCAGCAGGGAGCATTGGGTAGAAGAAAGGAAGCTGAGTTTTATCCCCCAGAATCTTGGAAGCAAAACTATAACTGATCTGAAAGGAATGGAAGATGGCATTTTAAATATAACAAGAAAATGCAATTCTTCCCATTACCATAATGAAGCTCTGCTTGTAATTTACAACAGAGGAACTCTGACTGAAAATTGCTTGAATGAAAATTAAGAAAGACCCACCTGAGGGACTTTGTAGGTACCCAATATGGTAGAAATCTGGATGGAGATGCCAGTCTCAGACTCTTCCAGAACAGCCACTGTGTTTTTCTGCCTCCCACACCTGTAATTGGGCACATTGGCCATCCCATCTGAGAGCAGGTCCAGTAAAGGATCTGTAGTCATTTCTATCTTGAAGAAATTTTCATAAATACTATAACCCAGGGTGATGTTGGGTAAGAGGCGGCCCTTCTGGTTAATGCCCTCAATGGTGAAAAGGAAAGGTACAAGTTTCCAATAAAACTTGGTTGATGCTCTGCAGGTATGAACATGTCAATGAAAATAACATTTAACTTCCATTTCATGATAACAGTTTTAGTACACTCAATCACAATTTTTCTTTTAAAATATTAACAAAATATTAGTAGGAAAAAAACAGAATATTTTGGATCATACAATATTAGTTAAAAGTCACTCCCCTAGTTGGTAAAACTAGCACCACTTCAATTTTATATGCTTGTCTTCTAGCATTTTATATTTATATTTGATGGTCTGCTTCCTCTGTCTTAGTGTTGTTGTTGTTGTTGTTGTTGTTGTTAGTTGCGAAGTCATGTCCAACCCATCGTGACCCTATGGACAACGTTGCTCCAGGCTTTCCTGTCCTCTACCATCTTCTGGAGTCCATTTAAGCTCACGCCTCCTGCTTCAGTGACTCCATCCAGCCACCTCATTCTCTGTCGTCCCCTTCTTCTCTTGCCCTCAATCTTTCCCAGCATTAGGCTCTTCTCCAGTGAGTCCTTCCTTCTCATTAGGTGGCCAAAGTATTTGAGTTTTAGCTTCAGGATCTGGCCTTCCAAAGAGCAGTCAGGGTTGATCTCCTCTAGGACTGACCGGTTTGATCGTCTTGCAGTCCAAGGGACTCACAGGAGTCTTCTCCAGCACCAGAGTTCAAAGGCCTCAATTCTTTGGTGCTCAGGCTTTCTTATGGTCCAACTTTCACTGCCATACATTGCAACTTGGAAGACCATAGCCTCTTGTATAGTTCTTTTGTGTAATTTTGCCACCTCTTCTTAATCTTCTCTGCCTCTGTTAGGTCCCTGCCATTTTGGTCCTTTATCATGCCCATTTTTTCATGAAACATTCCCTTCATCTCTCCAATTTTCTTGAAGAGATCTCTGGTCCTCCCTATTCTATTTTCTTCTATTTCCTTGCACTGTTCATTTAAGAAGGCATTCTTATCTCTTCTAGCTATTCTCTGGAATTCTGCATTCGATTGGGCATATCTTTCTTTTTCTCCCTTGTCTTTTCCTTCGCTCCTTTCCTCAGCTATTTGCAAAGCTTCCTCAGACAGCCATTTTGCTTTCTTGCATTTCTTTTTCTTTGGGATGATTTTGGTTGCTACCTGTTGTACAATGTTGCGAACCTCTGTCCATAGTTCTTCAGGCACTCTGTCTATGAAATCTAATTCCTTAAATCTATTTGTCACCTCTACTGTATATTCAACAGTAATTTAATTCATACCTGAGTGGACTAGTGCTTTCCCCTACTTTCTTCAGTTTAAGCCTAAACTTTGCAATGAGAAGCTCATGGTCTGAGCCACAGTCAGCTCCTGGTCTTGTTTTTACTGACTGTATAGAGCTTCTCCATCTTTGGCTGCAGAGTATATAGTCAATCTGATTTCTGTGTTGACCGTCTGGTGATGTCCATGTGTAGAGCCGCCTCTTGGGTTTTGTCAGAACTCTCTGCTATGACCTTTCTGTCTTGGGTGGCCCTGCATTACATAGCTCATAGCTTCATTGAATTACGCAAGCCCCTTCACCACAACAAGGCAGTAATCCATGAAGGGGAAATAGAATCATAGATCCCTTCTATTACTTAATAGAATCACTTAACCCCAAAACAGAATCAAATCAGCAAAGAGCAGATCAGAGATTGAGAATGTTTTTGAAGGGTGGGACCTGTACACATTTATTGAAGTGGCTATAATGCAACGCAAGGATTAAACCTACTTGGAGAAATTTGTGGAAGGACTTCTCCTGAAGCTTAATGGTTGAAATCTAGCCTGCATTGCAGAGACTATGCCATTAACCATATAATCTCCTGGCTTGTAATGATGATCTGGGTCCACTTCACCCTGCTGCAGAGTCAGGAGGCATCTGGCTTTGTGCATCAAACCAGATCCCCATGGCCACAGAATCAGCATGAAGAGGAAGAGCAGCAACATGAATTGTATTCCTTACTGAGGTTTCCCTGTGTCACCTGCTTTTTAGAGAGAAAAATAAGAAGTGGAAGAAACCAAAATCAAGGGTCTTCTGCTTTTGCAAGGGGTTGGATTAGAATACTTCCAAGGTCCCTTCCAATACTGTTGTTCTGTTATTTCTGTGAGAAGCTTCAGATCAAGGCAGAGTCAGCAAAGAGACATTCTCTTTCTGTATATTGCCAGCATTTCTGACACAGACTCCACCCAACATTGCTTTGGGGGTCTGATATTGACACTAAAATATATTCTGACATGTTTGTGTTAAAAAAAAATTTGGGAAGTTTGCAGAAACCTCTCTAGGGTCCTAACACCAAGACAACAAATAAATCACTATTATTTGGATAATTGAACGGAAGAGAACTTTCAGCTCTCTAAACCCTGTATCGGGGAGAACTAGTGGCTTCAAACTTTGAAAATGGGCCAGTGAGGGCGACTGGAGAATTTGGCCCAAATCTTTTTTAGTAAAACACCTTTAGAAAACCCAGAATAAATAGAGAATTTTAGCATGGCCACAAAAAAGTGGCACTAAATATGGATCTACTTGGGCTGTTTACTTAGGAGAATTTACAGACTGATCTATAGTGACCTGTGAATCTTATTTAGAGATGAGTAATTACTCTCTATTTTGAAACAGACAAATGTGGGGACCAGCACCTGAAGAAGAAAAATACATAAAAAAGGCACCAGACAGTAACTTGTGAAGCAGGAGTTTGGAAAGAGAAAGGAATTATTTCAAGAATGGCAATAAAACAAAGTTTATTCCCCACAACCAGACCCATTTTTTTCTGTGCCAGGAGCACCAAAGTGCTTATGTAGTTAAAGGAGGTACCAGTGATATCACCATCACCCTGGGGACACCCATTTGGGTGCTTCTTTCATGTCCTGTGAAGTTTAATGCAACGTTGTAAATATTCAATTTTATTCAAAATTACTCTTACGTTATCTTTAAATTGTCTTTTAGGTAAAAAAAAACCACATTGGTCTTCATGTATATAATACTGTAAAACTTTAAGTCTTTTAACTAAAATAGATGTAGAGTTTGTAGTCATTGTTAAGGAGAGAAACTGACCTGTAATTCTTCACAGAAATTAAATCCAGTCCATCTTTAGGTATTAGAGCTTGGTGGTCAGATTGCAGTACTGCAGGCTAACTCACTGCTCACTCCAGGAGCTTGACTGTCATTGGCTCAAGGTTGACTCAGCCTTCTATCCTTCTGAGGTCACTAAAATGAGGACTCAGATTGTTGGGGGCAATATGTTGACTCTGTAAACTGCTTAGAAAGGGTTGTAAAGCACTGTGAAGCAGTATATAAGTCTGGCTTTTGCTATGGCTATTAAAGAAATGTGGGCATCCTTCCAAGAGTCCAACATAGGATTCCCCTGTAGTCCTTCATTCGAAGAAGTAATTGATCTTCAAAAATTTGGTAAAGTCCACTTGGTAAACTGTCTGGTCCTGGAGCTTTGCCTCTTAAACAGGCAAATAATAGCTCTATTATTTCAAAAGTTATTATTGTGGTTCAAAAGTTGTTCAAAATTTGCTTGTAGTTTTCCAACAGTTTAGGAAGATTTTTAGTTGATATATAATCTTTCATACTGTCTAAAGATGTTCTTTACATAAATTGATAGAATAATTCCAAAAAAAGTCTTTGAATATTTTTGTTTATCCATGTAAGTCTTATTCCCTCTTGATGTTTAGTTACTATCTTCTTTTTTGTCCATTTTATTAGTTTGCATGCCAACCATCTCCCTGGATTATTGCATGTTCAAAAAAGTATTGTTTCATATATTTAAGTTTCCTTTCAATATCTGAAGCAGTCAACAAAGAAATGTCTGGTTGCAATAATTGTAGTTCATTAAGTATATTAGACCCCTTCATGGATTACTGCCTTGTCGTGGTGAAGGGGCTTGCATAATTCAATGAAGCTATGAGCTATGCCATGCAAGGCCACCAAAGACAGACAGGTCATAGCAGAGAGTTCTGACAAAACGTGATCCACTGGAGAAGGAAATGGCAACCCACTCCAGTATCTTTGACATGAAAACCCTATGGACAGTACCAAAAGGCAAAATGATATAACGCTGGAAGATGAGACCCTCAGGTCAGAAAGTGTCCAATATGCTACTGGGGAAGAGCAGAGGGCTAGTACTAGTAGCGCCAGAAAAAATGAAGCGACTGGGCCAAA
Organism: Vipera latastei; assembly: GCA_024294585.1. Lineage (NCBI taxonomy): Eukaryota > Metazoa > Chordata > Lepidosauria > Squamata > Viperidae > Vipera > Vipera latastei. The sequence continues at coordinate 293,906,627 of CM044355.1, forward strand.
GCCGAAAGGACGCTCAGCTGTGGATGTATCTGGTGCTGAAAGGAAAGTCTGATGCTGTAAAGATTTTTTCTCCATAGGAACCTGGAATGTAAGATCCATGAATCAAGGAAAGCTGGACGTGGTCAAACAAGAGATGACAAGACTGAACATCGACATCTTAGGAATCAGTGAACTAAAATGGACAGGAATGGGTGAATTTAATTCAGATGACCATCAGGTATACTACTGCGGGCAAGAATCCCTCAGAAGAAATGGAGTAGCCTTCATACTCAATAAAAGAGTAGGAAAAGCAATACCGGGATATAATCCCCAAAATGACAGAATGATCTCAGTTCGAATCCAAGGCAAACCATTCAATATCACAGTAGTCCTAATCTGTGCCCCAACCATCAGTGCTGATGAGGATGAAATTGACCAGTTCTATGAAGTCCAACAGTTCCTTATAGAACTAACACCAAAAAATGATGTCCTTATCATCATGGGGGATTGGAATGGTAAAGTAGGAAACCAAAAGATAACTGGAATAACAGGCATGTTTGGCCTTGGAGTACAGAATGAAGCAGGGCACAGGCTGATAGAATTTTGTCAAGAGAATACAATGGTCATAGCAAACACTCTTTTCCAACAACCCAAGAGACAGCTCTACACATGCACATCACCAGACAATCAACACAGAAATCAGATTGACTATGTGCTCTGCAGCCAAAGATGGAGAAGTTCTATACAGTCAGTAAAAACAAGATCAGGAGCTGACTGTGGCTCAGAACATGAGCTTCTCATTGCAAGGTTTAGGCTTAAACTGAAGAAAGTAGGGAAAAGCACTAGGCCACTCAGGTATGAATTAAATCATATCCCTGTTGAATATATAGTAGAGATGACAAATAGATTTAAGGAATTAGATCTGATAGACAGAGTGCCTGAAGAACTATGGATGGAGGTTCGCAACATTGTACAACAGGTAGTAACCAAAACCATCCCAAAGAAAAAGAAATGCAAGAAAGCAAAATGGCTGTCTGAGGAAGCTTTGCAAATAGCTGAGGAAAGGAGGGAAGCAAAAGTCAAGGGAGAAAAAGAAAAATACACCCAATTGAATGCTAAACTCCAGCAGTATGTGGATCAAGAACTAAAAGAAATACAGGCAGGATTTTGAAGAGGCAGAGGAACTAGAGATCAAGTTGCCAACATATGCTGGATCATGGAGAAAGCTAGGGAGTTCCAGAAAAAACATCTACTTGTGCTTCATTGACTATGTTAAAGTCTTTGTGTGGATCACAACAAACTGTGGCAAGTTCTTAAAGAGATGGGAGTACCTGACCATCTTATTTATCTCTTGAGAAACATATATGTGGGTCAAGAAGCAACAGTGAGAACTGGACATGGAACCACTGATTGGTTCAAAATTGGGAAAGGAGTCCGGCAAGGCTGTATATTGTTGTCCTGCCTATTTATCTTATATGCAGAGTACATCATGAGAAAGGCAGGGTTAGATGAATCAAAAGTTGGAATTAAGATTGCCGGGAGAAGTATCAACAACCTAAGATATGCAGATGATACCACTCTAATGGCAGAAAGTGATAAGAACTAAAGACCCTCTTGTTATGGGTGCAGAAGGAAAGTGCAAAACTTGGGTTGAAACTTAACATTAAGAAAACTAAGATCATGGCATCTGGCCCTCTCAATTCCTGGCAAATAGATGGGGAAGAAATGGAGGTAGTGACAGATTTTATTTTCCTGGGCTCCAAGATCACTGCAGATGGGACTGTAGCCAAAAATTAAAAGACGCTTGTTCCTCGGGAGGAAAGCCATGGCAAATCTAGGCAGCACACTAAAAAGCAGGGACATCACCCTGTCAGTAAAAGTGTGTATAGTCAAGGCTATGGTCCTCCCAGTTGCAATGTATGGCAGTGAAAGTTGGACCATAAAAAAGGCTGAGCACCAAAGAATTGAGGCCTTTGAACTATGGTGCTGGAGAAGACTCCTGCAAATTCCTTGGACTGCAAGGCGATCAATCTGGTCAGTCCTAGAGGAGATCAACCCTGACTGCTCTGTAGATGGCCAGATCCTGAAGTTGAAACTCAAATACTTTGGCCACCTAATGAGAAGGAAAGACTCACTGGAGAAGAGCCTAATGCTGGGAAAGATTGAGGGCAATAGAAGAAGGGGACAACAGAGAATGAGGTGGCTGGATGGAGTCACTGAAGCAGTAGGCGTGAGCTTAAATGGACTCCAGAAGATGGTAGAGGACAGGAAGGCCTGGAGGAACGTTATCAATGGGGTCGCTATGGGTCAGACATGACTTCGCAGCTAACAACAACAACAACAACAAAGAATCTTAGAATGTTCTGGTGAATTCTGGGAGTTCCTTCTCCTTCAATTTAATTTCTTATAAAACATTTTGGATGTTTTCATCCATCTTTCTCTTAATTACTGTATTATACTGTATAAATTCCTTGTGCCACAGCCTTAGAAGCATCCCAAACTGTTGTCAGATTTTTTTCCTTGCCTAAATTATTATTGAAATATTCTTGAAGTACCTGTTTACATTCTTTAACAATCTGTGGTTGCTGCATAACAGACTCATTTAATCTCCATTTAAAAACTAAGGATCAAATTTAAGATGTAAAGACACCGGATTATGGTCAGAAAAAGTTTTTGGAAGAATAATAACTTTAGTTGTTTTGTGAAGTAGATTTTTTGTAATCCAAATTATATTGATTCTACAAAAGGAGTTGTTTCTCTCTGAAAAGAAGGTAAAGTCTTTTGTTATTCCATTTTTACATCAATCAAACCTAAAGTATTGGTCAGCTGGAAAATAGTTTGGGGCAGTTTCCCTTGTGTTTTTAAAATTTCTTTATCAGATGATCTGTCCAGATTTTGGGATTACTGCCGCATTGTAATCCCCAATTATACACCAATACTGAAAAGAATAGAAGAGTCAGTGTTCAGAGAAATGTTTAACAAATCTGGCTTTTTCTTGGTGTGGGGTGTATAATCCCACCACAATAGATTTTATAACCTCTAATTCAATTTGTACAATTACACATCTGCCTTGATCATCAATATCTATCTATCTATGTATCTATCTATCTATGTATCTATGTATCTATCTATGTATCTATGTATATCTATATCTATCTATGTATCTATCTATCTATGTATGTATCTATCTATATCTATCTATATCGATCTATATCTATCTATCTATCTATCTCTCTATATATATCTATATAACTATATCTATATATCTATCCCCTTCATGGATTACTGCCTTGTCGTGGCAAAGGGGCTTGCGTAATTCAATGAAGCTATGAGCTATGCCGTGCAGGGCCACCCAAGTCAGAAAGGTCATAGCAGAGAGTTCTGACAAAAGGTGATCCACTGGAGAAGAAAATGGGAACCCACTCTTGTATCTTTGCCATGAAAACCCTATGGACAATACCAAAAGGCAAAACGATATGACGCTGGAAGATGAGCCCCTTAGGTCGGAAGGCGTCCAATATGCTACTGGGGAAGAGCAGAGGGCTAGTACTAGTAGCACCAGAAAGTACGCTCAGCTGCGGATGTGTCTGGTGGTGAAAGGAAAGTCTGATGTTGTAAACCTCTAATTCAATTTGTACAATTACACATCTGCCTTGATCATCAACAAACAATAAATGTAGATGTAATTGGGGTTTAATATACAAACCTATTCCATTAATTTTTTTCTTAGAATTAGCAGAAATAAATTCCAGACCCAAGCTGTTATTTGATAATTACTTTTTGTCAGTCTCTTTAATATGAGTTTCTTGCATGATATTACTGTATATCATGGTTCACTTTTTTCAAATAACAAAATAACTATGTGATAAGAAATATGGAAAACACATTTAGACCATCAGGGTTTTTTTAATTCCCCAAAAAGATACATGCAGATCTGTTCTTTATTTACAAATTCCATTTTTGAATAGTACTTAACAACGAGAAAGCTGTTCAACACAGCTTTCTTTTCTGAAGATGGTCAAAAAACTCAGCTTTCTTTTTTTGAAAATGCTCAGAGGCCCTCAATTTAGGTCATTTCAAGTCAAGCAAGCCTGTGGTGTGAAAATAATAATAATAATAATAATAATAATAATAATAATAATAATAATAATAATAATAATAATAATAATAATAATAATAATAATAATAGTCCTGCCTTATTCCTAACCCTATAAAACCCTATAAAAACTAATAAAATCTATACAAAAAATAATTATCATGGTTCTGATAGATGAAACCAATTAAAAGAACTTCAAGGCAAAGATTTCTTCCTTAAAGAACATTTTAGTCAGGAAACAAAGTATTGGCACATAGTTGAACCCAAGACTAAAGTTAGTTCCCCTTGATACAAAGTAACAAGTTGCAATTCCCACCCCAGAAAGGCTGTCATAAATCACATTCACCAATTATTCTAAAATGTGGGCTCTCCTCTCAACTTTTCAACCCGACATAACTTTATCTAACATTGACCTTGATTCTACCCAGCTGCAAATGTTATGGCTAACAGAAAATGCTCAAGCATTCCCCCTTCCCCCCTTCTACATCTGAGAATCCCAAACAGCAGACAAAAGCACAAGGAAGCCAAAAGGTAAAATGTCTACAGTTTCTCAATTGTCACAGCACTGATGTTAATTTTCATTGCCACTTATTTCAAAACACCTAAGATGCATCCAAATTGTTTGTTTGTTTATCAAGCTGGATCTGTCCCTTGATTTTGGAGTGTAATGGAATAGATTATGAGCATCTAAATGCTTTGGAGATATTGTCCCAATAATTAGGATGGGAAGGATTATTTTGGGTAAACAACCTAGGAGAAGATCATTCACAGTGCTGAGGGGAGGCAGAGTTAAGTGGATCATCAGCCTAGAGTCATCATGTTTCCACTAAGGGTCAAAGTCCAATTCCTCTTGAATTCTGTTAATTTTTATCTAGTGCCATTTTGGTACTGAATGTTAGTTGACTAGAGTCTTGTGTATTAGCTTGAGAAATACATCTTCTTATCTGTAATTAAATGTATGGCTTTCATTCTTTGTGTCTGATAGCTCACACACCAAGCCACAGGATTTTATTTTATTTTTTCCTAGAAACTAGGAACACTGGATAGGCTAGGTAGTGCTAGGACAATTGGTCAGTACAGAAGTGGGGAAAAAAAACAGTACCAGAATGCTAAACCTGTCAAGAAAACAAAGGCTATAGAAAAGTCTGCTACATGAAATTTCTAAGCAAAAATCAGAAATTCTATTTAGTATCTCAGCCCCATGAGACTGGAACTGAAGTCCAAGAGAAAGGAAACTACAAAGAGAATGGAATTTGATCTATAAAAATTGTTAAGAATGAGCACATCAGGAGAAAGAGATGTTATACCAGTTAGAGCAGTTGTTGTTGCAACAATGTGTCATCAACATTGTTTGATGATTATCTTGGATTTTAATTTGATTAGTCTAATATTGTTAATATTTTTATTTCTTTTAGTTTTAAATATCTTAAACTGTCAAGCAGATGCAAATGAACCATAAAAATATTTTTAATGTAATTCCTATATCTTTTCTATAATAATTACAATGAATAATTAAATGTTATGAGTTTAAGAAACAATTTCATAATCATTTAAGTATTTTCCTCTTTAGATGTTCATTGGTGTTTAGTTATAGTTTCAGAATGATAATGTAGCACCTGGGGAAGAAGATGCAACACAGCAACATAGCATTGCAGACCAAGAGGGAGAAGACCTGCACAGCCACCATGGACTGTTCTTTGGTGCTCAGATAGCAATAGCAATAGCACTTACACTTATATACCACTTCACAGTGCTTTACAGTCCTCTTTAAGAGGTTTATAGAGTCAGCATATTGCTCCCAACAATCTGGGTCCACATTTTACTGACCTCGGAAGGATGGAAGGCAGAGTCAACTTTGAGTCAGTGAGAATTTAACTGCTGGCAGCCAGCAGTTAGCAGAATTATCCTGCAATACTGCATTCTAACTACTACACCACCATGGTTCTTGATAGATGGGCAGATAGATGGGCAGGAAGGAGACACAGACACTGCAGAAGACCAGCATCCTGAAGGTGATAAGCTTGGCTTTGTTGAAGGCCCCAGACAGGTTTCTGACCAAGAAAGCTACCATGAAATAAATGGCAGTTAGGAAACCCATGCATCCAAGAGCAAAATAAAACATGGTGACAGAATCTTCATTACACTGAAAGATGATCACTCCTGGCTGGGAATGTAGGTCAGAGTCAAAGAAAGAGGGAGAAAGTCCTTCCCCCCCACATTGCACAGATGAAAATTTGGACAGTAGAAGAAGAAGGAATGATGGAGTTGGCCAAGCTCTTCTCCGACCTCTCTCTTTCCTGGTTTTATGACCAGGAAGGCCAGCACCACAATGTCTATTGTGTCTGAAGACACAACTCTTGAGAAAACAATGTTAAACACTTTGTCAGAGAAGACAGATGGTTTTTCTTGGTTTCCTAAGAAAAAAGGAGAACAAGAAGCAAAGCAAGTCTAAAGAAAAGAAGAAATAGGGGAGACATAATAGCGGTGTTCCAGTATCTGAGAGGCTGCCACAAGCCAGAGGGGGCCAGATTGTTCACCAAAGCATCAGAGGGAAGGATGAGAAACAATGGTTGGAAACTGATCAAAGAGAGAAGCAACCTGGAATTAAGGAGAAACTTCCTGACAGTGAGGACAATCAACCAGTGGAACAGTTTATCCCCAGAAATCTTGGGTGCTCCATCACTGAAGATTTTTAAGAAGAGACTAGATAGTCACTTGTCTGAGATGGTATAGGTTCTCCTGCTTGAGCAGGGGGCTGGACTAGAAGACCTCCAAGGTCACTTCCAGCTCTATTCTATCCTCGAGGCCCCAGTTTTTGACTTCAACAAGGCCTGTGGTTAGAAAAACAGCAGGGCAAAGGAGATCAGGATGATACCCAGATGTTCTGCATAGTAAAGGAAGGATATTCATTTGGGGATATATTGGACTCGGTTCCTGGTTGCATATTGATCATCTGGGCACTTGGTGCAATTTTCAGTAACTGAGAAAGGAGTATGTCTGTTATAGTCTCTCCTTTCACATTTCCAGAAAACCTCTGGATGATTGCTGATACTAAGAGACAGGAAAGCCACAGTCACTGGTGTGTGTTTGTATGAATATGTTTGTGTATCTGTATCTGGTATCTGGCAGAGTACCTGAAATTGACACAAGACACATATCACCCACATTCTTCTCTCCCTCTCTCTCTCTCTCTCTCTCTCTCTCTCTCTCTCTCTCTCTCTCTCTCTCTCTCTCTCTCTCTCTCTCTCTCTCTCTCTCTCCAAGCTTAGGAGTCATAACCCCAAGTGCTACTTATGACCATTGGGACATCTTTGTTCTTTACTTTGCACATCCTCTCAAGTTCCTCCTTCAGGACCAGGTAACTCTCTATATTCTCATCTTCCGCCACACATGCACATATAAAACAGTTGTACTGTTGTTGAATGTCTTTACTATTTTAATGTTTGTATTGTTTATATGGCTTTTTTCTGAGACCATTTATATTTTAACTGTAAGCAAGCCAGAGTCATAAATATGAGATGACTGGCAAAATAAATTGAAAAAGAAATGAAATGCAACAATTGTTCCATTAAGAGAATATCTCAACCTAAAAAGAATTCTACTAACAGTTTTCCATGTACCATAGACATCTGCAGATGTAGTGATTTCGAGTTAATGTTTCCCCAAGTTAGATAAAGCCCAGGAGAGTTTTGTTAGAACTGAGCTCAACTTCATAATTTTATCAGATTTATGTGAGGATGATCTTCTCAGGATGGGTAACTTCTGAACAGAATACTACTTCTATTAATTGGCTAATAAAACAAGACATTGGGCCTCTTCAAGATCTGGGAAAAGATACATTATAAGATAAACTCAAAGTATCTTTTGGAATCTATTAATCCATCATTTCCACCCAATATAATTGGTCAAAGATGAAAAGTTTATAGAGGACAATTATCTGTTAGTTTCTGTATTACTCACTGTTGTTATTTGGCTACATCCAATGGGCACTGGCCACTGGATCTCTGCTACTAGGCACAAAAGTGAAGGGGCTGCCATTGTAGAGTGTACCAAGATGATGGGTGAAGTTCTAGACAGAGGAATGGGGTTCTAAATAATAAATAAATAATAAAATTATTGTCTATGGGAGCAGAGGGTGGCAGAGAGAAAAGCATAAGTTGAGATTTTGAAACTGTGTTTATAAATTATGCAACATAAACTGAAAACCAACATTTGGAGGAAAGAGGGGAGGGGAAAGTGAGAGGAGTCTTCTACATACTTAAACACAACGAAAAAAGATAAAATATATTTATTACAAATTAGTACTTTATACACTTATTTTTATTGTGATGCAAAACAAAAATATGTCTATGTGAACACATGCTTTTTTAGGAATTTTAAAGGAGAAATAAATCCCTTTGTATTATTAACTGGCATTTGAGGAGAAATCATATACAAATTAATTTCTATTTTATTTTGACATCAAATGTTCTTTTGTATTCAGGTCTGGTCTTAAAAAAATAATGTAGCACTTGGGGATGAAGATGCAGCATAGCAGGCCAGTGCTCGAAGCCAAGATGGAGAAGATCTGCACAGCAACTGTATACTTCCCCTTGGTGCTCAGATAGGTGGGTACAAAGGAGATCCAGACGCTGCAGAAGACCAGCATGCTGAAAGTGATGAGCTTGGCTTCATTGAAAGCCCCAGGGAGATTCCTAGCCAGGAAAGCCACCGTGAAGCAGATAACAGCCAGGAAACCCATGTAACCAAGGGCAAGGTAGAACATGGCAACAGAGCCTTGATTGCATTGCAGGATTATCTCTGCTGATTGTGAGTACATGTCTGACTCAGGGAATGGAGGAGAAGTGCTCAACCAGATGCTGCAGAGGACAACTTGGACCCCAGAACAAGAAAGGATGATAGAATTGGCCAAGGTCTTCCCTAGCCATCTCTGTAAATTATTCCCTGGTTTTGTGGCAAAGAATGCTAATACCACAGTGACTGTTTTGGCCAAGACCGTAGAAATGGAAACTGAGAAGATGTTGCTGAAGGCTGTTTGTTGGAGAAAGCAAGTGGCTCTCCTCGGCTGGCCAATGAATAGGAACGATGTCAAGAACGAAAGCAGGAGGGAGATGAGGAGGATGTAGGAAAGGTCCCGATTGTTGGCTTTGACTATGGGAGTTTCTCTGAATTTAATGAAGATTCCCAAGATAAAAGATGTTACTAAACACAGGAACATTGCAAGAGAAGTGAGGATAATCCCCAAATTTTCTTGATAGTATAGGAAAGTTTCAGTCTTAGGTATACATTCATCTCGGTTGATGTTTGGATGCTGATCTGCTGGACATTTGGCGCACTTTTCAGCATCTGAAAAGAAAAAGATTTAAAATCTACTATCAAGCAGTTCTTTCATCAAATGTAAAGTTGGAGTGAAATTGGTGATGGTGTGTATGAATGCATTTTACATTCATTTCAATGTGTTATGCATTGTTTGGATCATAAACCACCCTTCTGAGTTGAAGGTCAAAGCACTCTGTAGACCCCTTAGCATTAATCCATGGAGAAATAGTCATTGGGACATCCAAAACTGGAGTACTTCAAGCCCAGAAAGAGGGAGAATGTTAGATTCAAGGGTCTTCTTCCAGATCTCATTTATGTGCTCATCCGTATAAATAAACTGGAGGTTGGGAAAACTCTTTTATCACATCCCACTGTGCAAATGTCAATTCCCCCCCCACACTGCTTTGATCAAGCAAACTGGAGAGTAGTTACTCTGGCTGGTGTATTCCCCTGTTTCAGGATCCAATCCTCATGGGCTCCATCGCAAGTCAAAAACTTAAAGATTAAACTGGTCCTGGTGACTGACTCAAATTGGATCCTGCAACATTATTATGGGACACATATATTTGCCTTCATTCATTTGTTTCATTATCCACCCACCCACTGTAGAAAGCAAGCACCAATAGTTTCTGTCTCCTTGGGCAACTCTTTTGAGTGATGGGGAAAAAACAGTCTTAGTGTTAACATTCTTCCTGTGAATCCAGCTAAAAGAGATGTTCCTTCCCCCCATTTAAACATAAGATAAAGTTCCTCATTTCTTATTAAGGATGACTATCATATTTTGTCTATATCTTAAATTTGTATTTTATTACTATTTCAACTTAAATTGTATTTTAATTGCATTTTAAATTGTATTTTATCAAATTCCATTTTGGATTGCTTTTATCAAGTTTTGGTGACAGTTTGTTGCTGGAACTTTGTACTTTGATATGGCCCAAGGGCTAATCAATAAAGTTGCTGTTGTTGTATTAAGGATGACAAAGGAAGGAAGGAAGGAAGGAAGGAAGGAAGGAAGGAAGGAAGGAAGGAAGGAAGGAAGGAAGGAAGGAAGGATGGATTCAGGGCTGGACATGTTTTTGGGACTGTTAAACAAGATCATCCTTCAGTATGACTAGATTCAGGGAGAGAAGTAGAAGGAATAGAGGAGAAGAAAGGATTTCTCCATTTTACAGAGATACCAAGAAAAAAATTGTGGAAGTTGACCAGAAAACAAGAATGAAAAGCAAAAAATGCCACCTCTCGTGAATTCCAAGGCTTCTTTGATCCCCTTGCTTTTAATATCCAGTTCCACATTTAACTTCCAGGATTATTTCTTTTCATTTATTATGGAAAAAAGAGAATATTTTTTAAAAAGTCATGTCTATCAAAACAACCTTTGACCAATGTCAGCTTCCATAAACTTCCCAAACATCTGCCCAGTTTTCAACAGTTACCCACTTTCTATGGTGGAGATGGTTCCTTCTGCACAAGGATGACAATCATAGCAGCAGATGGGCTTCCCTTCCTGAACAACCTTCATGAATCCAGGATGACAGCTTTCCACACACATAGAAGGAGGCAAGGGCTTAGGAGAGAAAAGAAGATAGAATTCTGGATAGTGAGATGGGTGGCACCTACAAAATACAATAATTACCTAGACACTTTGTTTTGTTTTGCATTATTTGATAGACTCCCTCAGTCTACCTCCCTTTCCACAGACTCACTGAATAATTTGTATGAAAATTTAAGATTATTATTCATGGCCTTCTGAATAGCCAAAAAGAAGTTCTCACTCTTGAGAGACTGATTATTCCTTTGCTTATTAATTAATTAATTTATTTATTTTATTATATTTGTATACCGCCCTTCTCCCGAAGGACTCAGGGCGGTGAACAGGGCACATGTAAAAATACAGAGTACAAAAATTTAAAAAAGAATTAAATAGGAGCCCGAGCTAAAATAATAGAATAATAAAAAAATCCACAATAAAAACCCCAACACATCCCCCATCAGGCCAGGCCGGCTTGTTCAAATAGATAGGTCTTCAGACCGCGTCGGAAGGAGCGAAGGTCAGGTGCCATCCGGAGCTCAACCGGCAGCTGATTCCATAAAGCCGGGGCGCCCACAGAGAAGGCCCTCCCCCTGGGGGCCACCAGCCGACATTAATGTAAAAACCCATTGAAGGCAATACCCACCCAACCCCAAATTGCAATACTGTGTTTGCCACATTCAGTGGGATAAAATAAATAATAGTCCCACCTTGCTCAGCATTTCCACTTGTGCGATACTTTTCTGGTCAATGGAAATTTTGAAATCCTGAGATTCTAGAATCCCAGATTTCACTTTCTTGACAGAATTATTGGGGAAAACAATCCAGTTCACAATATCTAGATCAGCTATAAGATTGCCTTTCTCATTCAGATATACCCCTTCAATGGAATTATTGTAAAACTGAGGGCTTTGAAGGAAGGGGTGAAGCTAGAAAGAAAGATAAATAAGAGTTTATAAGGGACATTGATCTATGCTGGGAAGGATCTGAATATTTCTGTCTCTCTGCCCAAAAAATAGGTTTTACTGTCAGATTAAAATTTGGGTAGAAAAATATCAGAATATAATGATTGCAAATGACAGAAGTGAAGTATCTGGTCATGTTCTTGTTCCCACTGCTTTACCACAGCAATATTATTATATAATTCCTTTAAAGGACAAAAGGCAATTCTTTTTTCACTGTTGATTTATTAATCTAAAAATAATTTATTTATTTATTTATTTGATTTATATACCGCCCTTCTCCTGAAGGACTCAGGGCGGTGTACAGGGCAATAAAATAAGAATACATTAGTTAAATAATTTTAAAACCCAAATCCATCAGGCCAGGCCGGCTTGTTCGAATAGATAAGTTTTTAGATCACGCCGGAAGGAGCGAAGGTCGGGGGCCATCCGGAGTTCAGCTGGTAAGCGGTTCCAAAGGATTGGTGCACCCACCGAGAATGCTCTCCCCCTGGGGGTCACCAGCCGACATTCTCTGACCGGTGGTACCCTGAGGAGGCCCTCTCTGTGGGAACATACAGGACGGAGGGACGTTGACGCCGGCAGTAGGTGCTCCCATAGGTAATCTGGACCCATGCCATGTAGGGCTTTGTATGTCATCACCAGCACCTTGAATTTCACTCGGAAGGCAACTGGAAGCCAGTGCAGCTCACAGAGCAGAGGTGTAATATGGGAGTATCGGGAGACCCCCAAAAGAACTCGTGCAGCTGCACTCTGTACCAGCTGAAGCTTCCGAGTGGTTCTCAAGGGCAGCCCCATGTAATTAACTTATAAAAGAAATTTTAGCCTTTGTCTTTCAAAACGAGGCTTTTTGTTATGTTTGTCTCTTGCCTTGTATCATTATTTGCACAAATAAAGTAGGAAACATCATTATTCTTCTTTTCCTGAGTTTTTCTTCAGTGGTGATATTGACCCACAACATCTATCTGCTAGTCATTCCTTTCTGAGATCGGAGAGAATTACCTGATTGCCTCTAAGAGTCTAATGTGAGACCTGAACTCGGATTCTGGTTTATACCACTTCATCAGTTGGCTGAATAAGGGCAGCTGAATAATCAAGCTATTAATGTATTTGCTTTGAAAAACATAAAAAAATATACATTGCAAAAAAAGGATCAAAGGAAATGGAAAAGCCTTGGTGGAGAGCCTTGGTGGAGCAGTGGGCTAATGCCTCCTTAAGTAACACCAGCTGCCTGCAATTAGTGCATGTTCGAGTCCCACCAGGCTCAAGGTTGACTCAGCCTTCCATTCTTCCGAGGTAGGTAAAATGAGGACCCAGATTGTTGGGGGCAATTAAGCTGACTTTGTAATAATGCCGCTTGGGGGGTGTATGAAAGCCCTAATAAGCATATACATAGAATGAAGGCTACTGCTAAGCTTGTAAGCCGCCCTGAGTCTTCGGAGAAGGGCGGGATATAAATGGAATTAAAATAAAAAAAATTTAAAAAAAGAAAATGAAGGAAATGGAAGGTTGGAATTAGACTGGATTTAGTTTTAGGATAATTTAGTTATTGGTTTTTTTCAGAATAAATAATGAAGGCAGCTGTTTATAAAACTAATTTCCATATTTCGAAGAAAGATATCTAATGGAAAAGAAATACCTGCCAAGCTTTCAGCCTTGGAATCTCCATATTCATTTTTCTGTTCCTCACTGATCTCTTTGATGTGGATACATAAGCTGAATTTAAGGCCCTTCCAACAGCCCAGATGGTGTTGTAAATGAAGGAGCTGTCCAGGGTCAGGATCCGATCAATGTCCTCTTTTCCCAGAGCCTCCAGTTCTTCTTTCTGTATACACCGTTTCCTGATTTTCATTGAAAAGGAGTCCTTAGTGGATGAACATCTAAAGGTTTTCTCCAAAAAGTTAAGTAAGAATTCAACAAAGATATCAAAAGCATCATAACTTGCCCATTTCCTTTTCGTTATCAGAAAGGAAAATATGCCACCAATGTGTTTGAAGGAATTCCCACTAAACATAAAATTAAGACTGAAATCCCACTGTGCTGTGGTGATCCACACTTTATCTAGAACATGATCCGACAGATATGTAAATATTGCATGCATAACTAGCATTCCTATCGAGAATGAACTAGTCTCTGAATCATAAATGAAGACATTGAGATTTCTCCATTTTTTATATTCTTTTACATTGAAAGTCATATCTGCAACGTTCAGTGGAAAGCTTTGATATATAACTGCACAAATGCCATTCCTTAACATTAAAGAAGACATTGTCCTCATGAATCTCTCCCCCTGGTCATTTTCTGGAGCAAGGAGTCCAACCAATGTCCACTTGAAATGGAGGAGAATCTGGACCATCCCTGGGTACTGAACTCCTTCAGCAGGGAGCATTGGGTAGAAGAATGGAAAATAAGTTTTATCCCTTAGAATCCTAGAAGCAAAACTATAACTGATATGAAAGAAATGGAAGATGGTATTTTAAATGTAAGAAGGAAAATGCAACCTTTACCATTTCCGTAAAAAAAAAACCCTGCTTTTCATTTGCAGAGGAAACCTGCATGACTCAAAACTGTCTACACAAGAAAGACACACCTGAGGGATTTTGTAGGTTCCCAATATGGTTGCAATCTGGATGGAGATGCCAGTCTCTGCCCCTTCCAGAACAGCCACTGTGTTTCTCTGCCTTCCACACCTGTAGTTGGGAACATTGGCCTCCCCATCTGAAAGCAAGTCTAGCAAAGGATCTGAAGTCATTTCTACCTTTAAGAAGTTTTCATAAACATTGTAACCCAGGGTGATGTTGGGTAAAAGGTGGCCCTTCCGGTTGATGTCCTCGATAGCCAAAAGGAAGGGCATAATTTTCCAATAAAATTTGATTGATATTCTGCAGGTTACAAGCACATCAATGAAAATAACATTTAGCTTTGATTTCATGATAATACATTTTAAACAGTCACATTTTTCCCAGTTTGCAATATCCCAACATATTGACATATAAAAAGAATAAAAGCTATAGAATATTTCAAATTACACAATATTATTTAAAAGTCACTCTCCTAGTTGGTTAAACTAGCACAAGTTCAGTTTCATATGCTGGTCTTCTAGCATTTTGTTCTACATTTGATGCCCTGCTATCTCTGTATTAATAAAACTGATTCATATGCCCAGAGAGCTTAAAGATACTATTGTCTCTTTTATATTTTAGATATTATCAATATTTTTGGAATTGGGCCAAGAGTTTTGACTGATTCAAAATGGCTCTTGCATGGATGACATTCAGAAGCTGTTAAAGACTAGATTATTTTCTCCATGTGTTGGACAGAGTGAAGGTTGAGCCATTGTTGGATAGATCTTTGTTGTTTGCTTTTTGCTGTTTGGGGGAAATTACTTTCATTTTTTCCTGTTATTTATGTTTTCTTTTAATTTAAGAGAAAGACAAAGTTTGAATTCTATAAAGAGATAAACAACTAAAGCAACCAACCAACCAATGGTTTATTTTTAAAATTGAAATTAACAATTTTTTGGTTCCTGCCATGAACTCGTGAATGAGAATGAGATATATTTTCTATATCTATGAATTCCTAAGTTCCTAAGTGGGATGTTTTCATCCCAGCAGTAAATTTTAATGTGGAGAAACTGTTGTGTAGTGAGTTTGTTGCGCAGGAATGGAGACGAGGCAAGTGAGTTCAGCAATGGTCATGTTTATTTGCTTGCAGGATCTGAACTGAGAATTGGGCTGCAGCCTGCAGCAATTTATAGCCTGGCCCCTAGGCGGCAGCCAATAAGCAACCCATTGCCACCTAGGGGCAGCCAGTAGCAGCACTGGAGACGGGGAGTCTGAGTTGCTGGAGAGCCATTAGCTAGCTCCAGTTTACCACGTGGTGTTACAATTGAGCCCAATACATAACAGAAACAATAGTGGAATTATCTTTAAATGCAGAGAGAAAAAACAGCACCCCGTTATGCTTGAACCAGATGTCCCACAGAGACCAGATCAGCTCAGGGGTGCGGTGAAAGAGAGATTTCCTTCTGTTCCTCTGAGTACAAACTCTTATCTCTCCTCATAGGACAGAATGGAAAGTGAATGGGGAAAAATATCTGAATTGGTCTTGATATTTGATAGTTTAAAGATTGAAATAAGTTTCATGATTGGCAGTGTGCAATAGGGACCCCAAGGTAAAATCAGAAAATAAGTTAGCAAAGGGCACAGATCAGTTAGAGAGCTCCTTGTATTTTTGAAGGATGGGATCTGTAGACACTTACTGAAGTGGCTCTAATGTAGTGTAGGAAAATTGACTTACATGGAGAATCTTATTGAAGGACTTCTGTTGAAGTTTAATGGTTGAAACCTAGCCTGTATTGCAGAGACTATGCCACTAACCATATAATCTCCTGGCTTGTAATGATTCTCTGGGTCTACTTCATCCTGCTGCAGAGTCAGGAGGCGTTTGGCTTTGTCCATCTCCCCAGATCCCCATGGACACAGAATCAGCAGGAAAAAAAGCAGCAGCAACATTTGACTGAGCCTTCTATGTGACACTTGCTTTTTAAGAGAGGAAAGTAAGGGGGAAAAACCAAAGTATTTTTTTAGACGGAAGCTTCAGATCCTGTCAGAGTCAACCAAGAGACATAAACACACAATCTGTTTGATCTAAAGCTACCCTCAGATTCTCTTTCTCTCTCCAGAGTCTTTTATGTACCAGGCATTTCTGACACAGACACCAACCAACATTGCTTGTGGGTCTCATGTTGATATCAAAATATTTTCTGACATGTTTGCGTTAAATGTTTTGGAAATTTGCAGCAAGGTCTCTAGGGTCCTAATGTAAAGACAACAAATAAATCACTACAATTTGGATATTTGAATGGAAGAGAACTTTCACCTTTCTGAACCCTGAATGAGTGAAAGGGCAGATGCTAAAGGCAGAACTCACAGATATGGTTCCAAACTTTGAAGATGGGCCAGTGAAATAGCCTGAAGAATTTGCCCAACTTTTCTAACAAAACACTTTTTAGCCCCTGCATGTCCTGCATCTTGTACAACACACTCAGCATGAATAGAGGCATTTATCCTTTTCTGACATAAGTTGCCTTTCATGCTGCTTCAGTCTGATGTTTACCTCAAAGGCACTAACTGGAGAAACAGCAAAAAGGTCTCAAAGATCAGAATGGTGATAATTACAGTGAGAACCACCTTCTCCTCTGGGGATTCTGAAGTTTTCCAGGGTTCCATGTGCAAAGGGGTAGCTGGAGAAAAGTATGTTAGTGAAAAAACAAATCACAGATACACCCCTGGGGGTACTGTTTTGTAGTAGTTTTGGTCTTTCCATCAGGACATGTCCAGAAAATAATGCTGGAGGAAGATAGTTCAATATTCAGGGAATTGACTTATGCTGTTCTTCAATATGGTCTCTTGACAAAATGCCTAGTGGTTTCAATGTCATTGCAGGTACCAACTGCTACCATGGGAAACTCTTCGGAAACCATGCCATGCTTAATTCTGGAGCTACAGCAAATGTCATGGACTCCCAGTTTGCAGCAGACCATGGCATTCCTAAATACACCCTCTAATCACCCCTAATGGTCAAAATAATCCATAGCCTTCTATTACAATCTGGTCCTTTGGCTTGGACCACAACACCATTGAACAATTAATTTTCATTGCCACTCATTTCAAAACACCTAAAATGCCTCCAAATTGCTTGGCTTTTTATCAAGCTGGATATGTCCATTATACCAAATGTCCATTGACACTGGAGTGGAATGGAGTAGATTGTAAGCATCTAAATGTCTTGGAAATATTGGTCCAATAATTAGAATTGGAAGGATTATTTGGGGTAAACAACAGAAGCAATTTTATAGATTTGATGTCACGTTTCCAACGTATGGGCTTTTCAAGTGACTCTGAGGCATTGTTTACCTTAAAAGTCCTTTATTAGCCTAATACACCGCTTGCTCGAAGGAAGCTGGAATCTAAAATCTCTGCCCCTCGCACAATATATTAAAACACAATTCTCCACCTTTCTAATTTTGTCATTAATCAATGTTCTCCAATTAATTTAAATAATCAGCTTCCCTTCCATTAGAAAACCCACCAAGGTTGGCTACTCCTGCCAGTTTCGTGTCATCTGCAAATTTGATGAGTTCCCCTTCAGTTCCCTCATCTAAGTCATTAATGAAGATATTGAAGAGTACTGGGCCTAAGGCAGAACCTTGTGGTACCCCACTGCTTACCTCTCTTCATGTGGATGTAGTACCATTGAGGAATACTTGTTGAGTACGGTTTGCCAGGCAGTTACAGATCCATCTGGTGGTGATGTTGTCTATTCCACCTTTTTCTAGCTTACTAAGCAGTAGGTTGTGGTTTACTTTATCAAATACCTTACAGAAATCTAAGTATACTACTTGATAAGATAGGAAAATGTGGCTTAGATAGCATCACCACCAGATGGATTCGTAGCTGGCTGACAGGCCGTGCTCAGTGTGTGGTCCTCAATGGAACTGCATCTACATGGAAGGAAGCGTGTAGTGGGGTGCCCCAGGGCTCTGTTCTGGGCCCAGTGCTCTTCAACATCTTCATCAATGATTTGGATGAGGGGATAGATGGGGAACTCATCAAATTTGCAGATGACACCAAGCTGGCAGGAATAGCCAATACTCCAGAAGATAGGCTTAAGATACAGGAGGATCTGGGCAGACTCGAACACTGGGCACTATCTAACAAACTGAAATTCAATTGTGAAAAAAGTAAGGTTCTACATTTAGGCAAATGCTAAGCTTGTAAGCCGCCCTGAGTCTTCGGAGAAGGGCGGGATATAAATGGAATTAAAATAAAAAAAAAATAATAAATAAAATCAAATGCACAGGTATAGTATAGGTGGTACTTTGCTCAATAGTAGGAACTGTGAGAGAGATCTCAGAGTCCTAGTGGACAATCACTTAAATGTGAGCCAGCAGTGTGCTACAGCTGCCAAAAAAGCCAACACAGTGCTAGGCTGCATTAACAGAGGGATAGAATCAAGATCACGTGAAGTACTACTACCACTTTACAATGCCTTGGTAAGGCCACGCCTGGAATACTGCATCCAGTTTTGGTCACCACGATGTAAAAAAGATGTCGAGACTCTAGAAAGAGTACAGAGAAGAGCAACAAAGATGATTTGGGGACTGGAGGCTAAAACATATAGGGAACGGTTGCTGGAATTGGGTATGTGTAGTTTAACAAAGAGAAGGGTGAGGGGTGACATGATGGCAGTGTTCCAATATCTCAGGGGCTGCCACAAAGAAGAGGGAGTCAAGCTATTCTCCAAAGCACCTGAAAGCAGGAGAAGAAGCAATGGATGGAAACTAGTCAAGGAGAGAAGCAACCTAGAACTAAGGAGAAACCATTTGTCTGAA
The DNA here is from genome assembly GCA_024294585.1 of Vipera latastei. Lineage (NCBI taxonomy): Eukaryota > Metazoa > Chordata > Lepidosauria > Squamata > Viperidae > Vipera > Vipera latastei. The sequence continues at coordinate 293,925,907 of CM044355.1, forward strand.
ATGGTATAGGGTTTCCTGCCTGAGTAGGGGTTGGACTAGATGACCTCCAAGGTCCCTTCCATATTATTATTATTATTATTATTATTATTATTATTATTATTATTATTATTATTATTATTATTATTATTATTATTATTATTATTATACATCCACAGCATTTTGGTGGTCTACTAGTTTAATCACTTTATCAAAGAATGAAACAAGATTGTTTTGGCATAATATGTTTTTAACAAACCCATGCAGGCTACTACTTATATCTTTGTTGCTTCTAGATGTTCGCAGATCTATTTTTTGATTATCTTTTCTAGGATCTTCCCAATTTACAGAAAGTCAACCACAGTTGTTAAGAGAGAGTTCAAAGCATCCCCAAAGGCTCCCCGCTCCCAACAGAATGGCAGACAACAAAGAAAGCTACAAAGCTAAAATAACTGAGGATACATTTCTTTGGGACCTGACAGTTGGCATCTGTGCAGAATTCACAATCCAGAAGGTTCAATTGATGCAAATGCAGTAGCAAAGACAGTTGTATGTATTCCTAAATCTGTGCACTTTACAACTCTACTCCACAAACTGCTTTGGTTACCAATTTGCTTCCAGGTACAATTTAAGGATTTGGCAATACTCTTTAAAACTGTTCATGGCATCTAACCAGGTTATATGAGGGACTGCCTCTTCCCAGTGACATCTATCCATCCCATCAGGTCCTGGAGGTTTACATCCACTAGAGAAGGTCATCTGGTGGAATTCAGGAGGAGGGACACTTTTTCTGCTATACTCACTATATGGAACACAATTCCTCCCGAAGCCAGAATGGCCCCAACATAACTGGCCTCCAAGAAGAACCTAATGATCTGGATTGGCCAATTGGCCTGGGGATCAGAGAGAGAGACATACACCATAAAATGGCTATATGATATTGAATGTTTTTATTGTACACCTTCTTAGTTTTAACTGTTTTAATATTTTGATTGTGGCTCTTTTGTGGGACCATTTATATATGAACTGTAAGCCACCCAGAGTCGCAAATATGAGATGAGTAGCTACATAAGTTAAAATAAATAAAAATGAAATGCAACAATTGTTCCATTCCTACCTCAAAAGATATCTACCAACAATTTTCCATGTACCATGGGCCTCTGGAAATCTGATTATTTGGAGTTCACATTTCCCAAAGTTAAAGAAAGCCCAGGAGAGTTTTGTCAGAAGTTAGTTCAAGTTCATGATCTTATCAAGTGTATGTGGAGATGGTCTTCTCAGAATCTCTTTTTCTTTCTTTCTTTCTTTCTTTCTTTCTTTCTTTCTTTCTTTCTTTCTTTCTTCTTTCTTTCTTCTTTCTTCCTTCCTTCCTTCCTTCCTTCCTTCCTTCCTTCCTTCCTTCCTTCCTTCCTTCCTTCCTTCCTTCAATTTCTTCTGTGTGTGAATGCATGCTTTTTCACAAACTTTAAAGCACAAGTTAATTTCTAAGAGTTATTTACTGGCATTTGGGGGAAGGTTATATGAAAAGTTCATTTCTATTTTATTTTGACATCAAATGTTCTTTTGTGTTCAATTCTTGTCTTAAAAAAATAATGTAGCACTTGGGGATGAAGATGCAACATAGCAGGCCAGAACTCGAAGCCAAGATGGAGAAGACCTGCACGGCCACCATATACTTTCCCTTGGTGCTCAGATAGGTGGGAACAAAGGATATCCAGACGCTGCAGAATATCAGCATGCTGAAAGTGATGAGCTTCGCTTCGTTGAAGGCACCAGGGAGATTCCTAGCCAGGAAAGCCACTGTGAAGCAGATAATACCAAGAAAACCCATGTAGCCAAGGGCAAGGTAGAACATGGCAACAGAGCCCTGATTACATTGTAGGATTATCTCTGCAGATTGTGAGTACATGTCTGACTCAAGGAATGGGGGAGAAGTGCCCAACCAGATGCTGCAGAGAACAACCTGGACACCAGAACATGAAAGGATGATAGAATTGGCCAAGGTCTTCCCTAGCCATCTCTGTAAATTATTCCCTGGTTTTGTGGCAAAGAATGCTAATACGACAGTGACTGTTTTGGCTAAGACTGTAGAAATGGCAACTGTGAAGATATTGCTGAAGGCTATTTGTTGGAGAAGGCAAGTGGCTCTCCTTGGCTGGCCAATGAATAGGAATGATGTCCAAAAGGAAAGCAGGAGGGAGATGAGGAGGATGTAAGAAAGATCCCGGTTGTTGGCTTTGACTATTGGAGTATCTCGGAATTTAATGAAGGTTCCCAAAACAAAACCAGTTACTGAAGAAAGGAACAATGCAAGGGAAACTAGGATTATCCCCAAATTTTCTTGATAGGATAGGAAAGTTTCAGTCTTAGGTATACATTCATTTCGGTTGATGTTTGGATGCTGATCTGCTGGACATTTGGTGCATTTTTCAGCATCTGAAAAGAGAAAGATTAAAATGTACCATACAGTGGGTATTTCCATCAGAAGCATACTTGGAGTGGAAATGTTTATTGCATTGGTTACATCCTAAACCTCATTAACCACCCTTCAGAGAGGAAAATCAAGGCACTCTGTAGACCCCTTAGCATTAATCTATGGAAAATAGTCATTGGGACCTCCAAAACTGGACTCTCAGTTTTAACATTCTTCCTATGAGTCTAGCTAGAAGAGGAAACACCTGTCCATTTCATCCACTTAAACAAAAGACAAAGTCTCTAATTTCTCATCAAGAATCAGGAAAGCAGGGAGGGAAGAAGGGAGAGAGGGAGGAAAGAAGGGAGGAAGGAAGGAAGGAGGGAGGGAAGGAGTCAAGGGTGGATATGTTTCTTGGACTGTTAAACAAACAAGTTCATCCTTCAGTGTTACTAGAGGGATTTTCAAACAACAAATTCATGGAACAGGTAACTGATACTATTGTGGTATGCAATACATGTTCCATGTATATAAGGGTAAAGGTAATGGTTCCCCCGCACATGCGAGCTAGTCATTTCCAACTCTAGGGGCCAGTGCTCATCTCCGTTTCAAAGCCAAAGAGCCAGTGCTTGTCCGAGGACATCTCCTTGGTCATGCGGCCGGCATAACTAGACACCAAAGGCACATGGAATGCTATTACCTTCATACCGTAGTGGTCCCTATTTTTCTACTTGCATTTTTATGTGCTTTCGAACTGCTAGGTTGGCAGAAGCTGGGATGAGTAACAGGCACTCACTCTGTTACATGGCACTCGGGATTCGACCCGCCAAACTGCCGACCATTTGATTGACAAGCTCAGAGTCCTAACCCACTGAGCCCCAAACAACCCCCAAACTACACATGCATTACATGTAAACTATGTAAACTACTGAAGGAAAAAGTAAGGGACTTAGAGACAACACTAGCCAAACCCCAACATACAAAAGAAAGCTCTATCCAAACCAAACAATGAACAAATAAGAGGACTTGACCCTACTGATAAACCCTTGGAGGAAGACAAATGGAGGTATGTCACACATAGAAGGAAACACAATACTCAAAGAAAGAAGCAGCATACAACTAACCAACCCCTTCTGCCCAATCCAACCAAACCCAACCAGAAGCACCCCCATTAAAACTGAGCAATCAAATTCTCCTCTTAGATGAAAACATGCAGACCCACAACCTCCCCTTCAAAGAAAACATGCAGACACCTAGTAAAGAAACAACTTCAAATCCCTTAAAAAGCCACTTCAAATATCCCTTAAAAAGTCACATCAACAAACACACTTGATACAAACAGAAAAACACCCCAGACTGCAGGCCCCCCAAAAGGAAGGCAAGTGTTGGTAATAGGAGATTCTATCGTCAAAGGAACAGAATCATCCATCTGCAGGCGTTAGTCTTTGAATAGATCGGTGCCTACGCTGCAGGTGGTATTGCTCCCCATCCTGATCCCTGTCTGCGGAACAGCAGGGGAGTGGGTGCTGCTGAGGTGGTAGCTTCAGGTTCAGTAGATGGCCCCAGTGCTGCACGTTCTGGATCCCCCCCCACTGTCTCTCCAGCTGCGGCTCCAGACACTGTTGCAGCTGCGAGATTCAGGTTTCTCCTCTCTTAACAAGCCAAGGGTTTTTTTCATCAGATCAATAGCTTTCTCTAGGATCCACTCTGCATGTGGTGCATAACTCCTGTCCTCTTCACTGACGTGCAGGGAGCTCTCCATCTCTTGCTTCCATTTGGGTTGGTGGCTCCTCCACCTCAGGGTCACTTTCCTCGATGCCTTTTCCCACTCACTTTTCCTTCCAATGCCCATCAACCACCATGGTTTGCAGTTGCGTGTCTCCACCACCTCTTCCCCAGAGGAGTATGATGCTTCAGTTCCCTTTCCATGGGGCTTCCCTCCTCGACGTTAGATATTGTATTTTTTGCAAAGTCCCCCAGTAAGGTTCTTCCTTCCAGGTTGGCTCTTAATGCAGATCCTGTCTAATGTCAGAACCCACTCCAATCCACATCTTAAGAAAGAAAGACTCTTGGAGGCAAGATTGTCCAAGCAGCAACTTTTACTAAGACATGGATGATAGAAAGTATAATAGACAGGATCTGAAAAATATTTTCACAGATCGATATTTTTAAAGTGTCCCTGAGTAAAATCCCACCCCTCAGTTCATTTGGTCAGTTCCAGATCAGTCACGTTTCAGGTGGCAAGCCTCTCATGAGAAGGGAGAACCATAGAGTTCATTCGCAGCACAATTACTCCCTCCCCTTCACATTCTATCTGGAGACACAAACCAGAATTCCCCCACCCCCTTTCTTAGTTGCTCGTAGATTAGAGGAAGAGGATTCCTTTCATTGATCTTTTTGTGATGGCCAACAGGCAGGCTAGATAAACAAAAAGTTACATCTAAGGGGAGGAAATGGAGGAAATAAATTCCCCTGTTTATTCCCTTTCCTCTTGGGAATGGCAGAATCCAAAGAGGGGGGTGAGATTTGGGTTTGCACAGAAAGAGAGTTAGAAATCAAATATAAATGGATTCTGACACCGGACATGCAATCCAGGGAGGTATGTTGTCTCCATGGAGCAAAAATCAAAGATGTGTCTGAAAACCTAACCAAAATAATTAGGCCTACAGATTACTACCCTTTCCTCCTCCACCACATTGGGATGAATGACACAACAAAGAACCTGAGCACAATAATGAGAGATTATAAACAACTACTAGGTTCTCAAGGAACTGGCAGACGTGATTTCAGAACCACTGAACTATATTGTTCAAAGATCCTGGAGCACTGGGGAACTACCAGAGGACTGGAAGAGAGATGATATAGTTACCATCTTCAAAAAAGGGAAAAAATAGATCCAGGAAACTACAGACCTATCAGCCTGACCTCAATACCTGGGAAGAATCTGGAAAAGATAATCAAACAACAAATCAGTGAACACCTTGATGTGAACAAAGTTATCACTAAAGCCAACATGGGTTTGTCAAAAACAGATCATGCCAGACAAATCTTATTGCATTCTTTGACCAAGTGACAAAACTAGTGGACTAGAGGAATGCTGTAGATATAATTTACTTGGACTTCAGTAAGGCATTTGATAAAGTAGATCACAACCTACTACTTGATAAGATAGAAAAATGTGGGTTAGATAGCATCACCACCAGATGGATTCGTAGCTGGCTGACAGGCCGTACTCAGCATGTGGTCCTCAATGGAACTGCATCTACATGGAAGGAAGTGTGTAGTGGGGTGCCCCAGGGCTCTGTTCTGAGCCCAATGCTCTTCAACATCTTCATCAACGATTTGGATGAGGGGATAGATGGGGAACTCATCAAATTTGCAGATGACACCAAGCTGGCAGGAATAGCCAATACTCCAGAAGATAGGCTTAAGATACAGGAGGACCTGGACAGACTCGAACACTGGGCACTATCTAACAAAATGTAATTCAATGGTGAAAAAAGTAAGGTTCTACATTTAGGCAGGAAAAATCAAAAGCACAGGTATAGTATAGGTGGTACCTTGCTCAATAGTAGGAACTGTAAGAGAGATCTTGGAGTTCTAGTGGACAATCACTTAAATATGAGCCAGCAGTGTGCTACAGCTGCCAAAAAAGCCAACACAGTGCTAGGCTGCATTAACAGAGGGATAGAATCAAGATCGTGTGAAGTATTAATACCACTTTACAATGCCTTGGTAAGGCCACACCTGGAATACTGCATCCAGTTTTGGTCACCACGATGTAAAAAAGACATCGAGACTCTAGAAAGAGTACAGAGAAGAGCAACAAAGATTATTGGGGGACTGGAGGCTAAAACATATAGGGAACGGTTGCTGGAATTGGGTATGTGTAGTTTAATGAAGAGAAGGGTGAGGGGTGACATGATAGCAGTGTTCCAATATCTCAGGGGCTGCCACAAAGAAGAGGGAGTCAAGCTATTCTCCAAAGTACCTGAAAGCAGGACAAGAAGCAATGGATGGAAACTAGTCAAGGAGAGAAGCAACCTAGAACTAAGGAGAAACTTCCTGACAGTTAGAACAATTAACCAGTGGAACAACCTGCCTCAAGAAGAGGTGAATGCTCCAACACTGGAAGTTTTTAAGAAGAGTCTGGCCAGCCACTTGTCTGAAATGGTATAGGGTTTCCTGCCTGAGCAGGGGGTTAGACTAGATGACCTCCAAGGTCCCTTCCAACTTCTTCTTCTAGCAGATCAAGCAGACAATAGTTGGTTAATTTCAGGGGGGTGGAACTGACTTCTTCTTCTTCTTCTTCTTCTTCTTCTTCTTCTTCTTCTTCTTCTTCTTCTTCTTCTTCTTCTTCTTCTTCTTCTTCTTCTTCTCCTCCTCCTTCTCCTTCTCCTTCTCCTTCTTCTCCTTCTTCTCCTCCTCCTCCTCCTCCTCCTCCTCCTCCTCCTCCTCCTCCTCCTCCTCCTCCTCCTCCTCCTCCTCCTCCTTCTTCTTCTTCTTCTTCTTCTTATTATTATTATTATTATTATTATTATTATTATTATTATTATTATTATTATTATTATTATTATTACTATTAGGCAATAAAGATAAGAAGCTAGAAGCACAAGTAGTATTCTCATCAGTACTCCCAATAAAAGGCCAAAATTTCTGAGGCAAAAAAGAATTCTAGAAATAAACCATTAGCTAAAGCAGGGGTCTTCAAACTTGGTCCTTTTATGACTTCTGGACTTCAACTCCCAGAATTCCTCAGCCAGGCACGCTGGCTGAGGAATTCTGGGAGTTGAGGTCCACAGGTCATAAAAGGACCAAGTTTGAAGACCCCTGGGCTAAAGGATTAGTGTCACCAAGAAAACTTTGGTTTCCTGAATCATGGACTGCATTTCTTACACGAAGGACTCTTGGCAAAGGATGGGCTGAACCTCATGAAAAAAGGGAAAAATGTACTTAGAAAAAGACTGGCCCAACTCATCATTAGGGCTTTAAACTAAAATTGAGGGGGAAGGATGACCAATCTTTAGAAACTCTAGAACCCAAAACCAATCATAAATCCCAATAAAACAAATCAAACAATGAGGTAGGCAGTGATAAGAAAAAAGAAAAATTCAAAAAATATTCAGGACATGCAGGAAACATACCCTCAGACAGGCAGAAAAGTCTCAAATGCTTATATACAAATGCTCAAAGCTTAGAGAACAAACAGGGCAAACTAGAAGCAATAGTACACGAGGGTGGGTATGACATAGTTGGCATTACAAAAATCTGGTAGGACAAAACCCATGAATGGAATGGACTGATGGATGGATACAGATTGTTCAAAAGAAACAGATCTACAAAAAGAGGAGGGGGGGTTGCACTATATGTAAGAGAACACTACGTATCTACAGAAATGCACATGATCAAAGATAAAATCTCTCCAGAATGTATTTGGGTCAATATAAAAGAGAAAAAGAGTGACATTGCCATAGGTGTATATTACAAGCCACCCAACCAAGCAGAAGAAATAGACGGACTCTGCCAAGCAGTTAACAAATGTATGTAGGAAGCATACCAAAGTAGTAATGGGAGACTTCAATTATCCAGATATCAACTGCGAGACAAACTCTGCAGCAAGTGGGAAATCAAACAGATTCCTAACCAACCTAGCCAATAACTTTGTCATCCAAAAGCTGGAGGAGGGAACTAGACATAAAGCTATACTCGACTTAATTCATACTAATAGAGAAGAAATGATAGAGGAAGTTGAAGTTGCCGAATCTTGGACGAAAGTGACCATGTCATACTGGAATTTAATATAATGCGAACACTAGCAATAGTAAACAATTCAACCAGTATCTTAAACTTCAAAATAACCGGTTTTAACAAACTCAGAGAGAACCTAGGAAAGATTCCATGGAAATAACAACAACAACAACAACGACAACGACAACGACGACGACGATGACGATGACGATGACGATGACGATGATGATGATGATGATGATGATGTTGAAAGTGACCTTGGAGGTTATCTAGTCCAACCTCCTTCTCAGTCAGGAAACCCGATACCATTTCAGATACTGAAAATTGTATTACAAGGATGAAAATCCTAAAGGGGAAAACAACCCAAGAAGCGTGGGAAACTCTGAAAACTGGGATCATAAAAGCCCAGACCAGCACAATACTACTGGAAAAGAAGAACAAGAAATTCAAGAAAACAACAGCATGGCTGCATAAAGATCAAAGGTACAAGTACAGATTATGTGAGACCTGGCTTAAAAACAGTAACTGTGAGAGGGACCTTGGAGTCCTGGTGGACGATCACTTGACTATGAGCCATCAGTATGCAGTAGCAGCCAAAAAAGCTAGTAGAATCCTGGGTTGTATAAACAGAAGCATAGAATCAAGATCATGCAAAGTGTTAGCATCGCTTTATAAAACCCTAGTAAGACCACAGCTGGAATACTGCAGCCACTTTTGTAGGTTCCCAATATGGTTGCAATCTGGATGGAGATGCCAGTCTCTGCCCCTTCCAGAACAGCCACTGTGTTTCTCTGCCTTCCACACCTGTAGTTGGGAACATTGGCCTCCCCATCTGAAAGCAAGTCTAGCAAAGGATCTGAAGTCATTTCTACCTTTAAGAAGTTTTCATAAACATTGTAACCCAGGGTGATGTTGAGTAAGAGGTGGCCCTTCCGGTTGATGTCCTCGATAGCCAAAAGGAAGGGCATAAATTTCCAATAAAATTTGACTGATATTCTGCAGGTTACAAGCACATCAATGAAAATAACATTTAGCTTTCATTACATGATAATACATTTTAAACAGTCACATTTTTCCCAGTTTGCAATATTCCAACATATTGACATATAAAAAGAATAAAAGCTATAGAATATTTCAAATTACACAATATTATTTAAAAGTCACTCTCCTAGTTGGTTAAACTAGCACAAGTTCAGTTTCATGTGCTGGTCTTCTAGCATTTTGTTCTACATTTGATGCCCTGCTATCTCTGTATTAATAAAACTGATTCATATGCCCAGAGAGCTTAAAGAAACTATTGTCTCTTTTATATTTTAGATATTATCAATATTTTTGGAATTGCAGTTTTGACTGATTCAAAATGGCTCTTGCATGGATGACATTCAGAAGCTGTTAAAGACCAGATTATTTTCTCCATGTGTTGGACAGAGTGAAGATTGAGCCATTGTTGGATAGATCTTTGTTGTTTGCTTTTTGCTGTTTGGGGGAAATTACTTTCATTTTTTTCCTGTTATTTATTTTTTCTTTTAATTTAAGAGAAAGACAAAGTTTGAATTCTATAAAGAGATAAACAACTAAAGCAACCAACCAACCAATGGTTTATTTTTAAAATTGAAATTAATTTTTTGGTTCCTGGCATGAACTCGTGAATGAGAATAAGATATATTTTCTATATCTATGAATTCCTAAGTTACTAAGTGGGATGTTTTCATCCCAGCAGTAAATTTTAATGTGGAGAAACTGTTGTGTAGCTAGTTCATTGCGCAGGAATGGAGACGAGGCAAGTGAGTTCAGCAATGGTCATGTTTATTTGCTTGCAGGATCTGAACTGAGAATTGGGCTGCAGCCTGCAGCAATTTATAGCCTGGCCCCTAGGCGGCAGCCAATAAGCAACCCATTGCCACCTAGGGGCAGCCAGTAGCAGCACTGGAGACGGGGAGTCTGAGTTGCTGGAGAGCCATTAGCTAGCTCCAGTTTACCACGTGGTGTTACAATTGAGCCCAATACATAACAGAAACAATAGTGGAATTATCTCTAAATGCAGAGAGAAAAAACAGCACCCCGTTATGCTTGAACCAGATGTCCCACAGAGACCAGATCAGCTCAGGGGTGCGGTGAAAGAGAGATTTCCTTCTGTTCCTCTGAGTACAAACTCTTATCTCTCCTCATAGGACAGAATGGAAAGTGAATGGGGAAAAATATCTGAATTGGTCTTGATATTTGATAGTTTAAAGATTGAAATAAGTTTCATGATTGGCAGTGTGCAATAGGGACCCCAAGGTAAAATCAGAAAATAAGTTAGCAAAGGGCACAGATCAGTTAGAGAGCTCCTTGTATTTTTGAAGGATGGGATCTGTAGACACTTACTGAAGTGGCTCTAATGTAGTATAGGAAAATTGACTTACATGGAGAATCTTATTGAAGGACTTCTGTTGAAGTTTAATGGTTGAAACCTAGCCTGTATTGCAGAGACTATGCCACTAACCATATAATCTCCTGGCTTGTAATGATTCTCTGGGTCTACTTCATCCTGCTGCAGAGTCAGGAGGCGTTTGGCTTTGTCCATCTCCCCAGATCCCCATGGACACAGAATCAGCAGGAAAAAAAGCAGCAGCAACATTTGACTGAGCCTTCTATGTGACACTTGCTTTTTAAGAGAGGAAAGTAAGGGGGGAAAACCAAAGTATTTTTTTAGACGGAAGCTTCAGATCCTGTCAGAGTCAACCAAGAGACATAAACACACAATCTGTTTGATCTAAAGCTACCCTCAGATTCTCTTTCTCTCTCCAGAGTCTTTTGTGTACCAGGCATTTCTGACACAGACACCAACCAACATTGCTTGTGGGTCTCATGTTGATATCAAAATATTTTCTGACATGTTTGCGTTAAATGTTTTGGAAATTTGCAGCAAGGTCTCTAGGGTCCTAATGTGAAGACAACAAATAAATCACTATGATTTGGATATTTGAATGGAAGAGAACTTTCACCTTTCTGAACCCTGAATGAGCGAAAGGGCAGATGCTAAAGGCAGAACTCACAGATATGGTTCCAAACTTTGAAGATGGGCCAGTGAAACAGACTGAAGAATTTGCCCAAATCTTCTAATAAAACACTTTTTAGCCCCTGCATGTCCTGCATCTTGTACAACACACTCAACATGGATAGAGGCATTTATCCTTTTCTGACATAAGTTCCCTTTCATGCTGCTTCAGTCTGATGTTTATCTCAAAGGCACTAACTGGAGAAACAGCAAAAAGGTCTCAAAGATCAGGATGGTGATAATTACAGTGAGAACCACCTTCTCCTCTGGGGATTCTGAAATTTTCCAGGGTTCCATGTGCAGAGGGGTAGCTGGAGAAAAGTATGTTAGTGAAAAAACAAATCACAGATACACCCCTGGGGGTACTGTTCTGTAGTAGTTTTGGTCTTTCCGTCAGGACATGTCCAGAAAAAGATGCTGGAGGAAGATAGTTCAATATTCAGGGAATTGACTTATGCTGTTCTTCAATATGGTCTCTTGACAAAATGCCTAGTGGTTTCAATGTCATTGCAGGTACCAACTGATACCATGGAAAACTCTTCGGAAACCATGCCATGCTTAATTCTGGAGCTACAGCAAATGTCATGGACTCCCAGTTTGCAGCAGACCATGGCATTCCTAAATACACCCTCTAATCACCCCTAATGGTCAAAATAATCCATAGCCTTCTATTACAATCTGGTCCTTTGGCTTGGACCACAACACCATTGAACAATTAATTTTCATTGCCACTCATTTCAAAACACCTAAAATGCCTCCAAATTGCTTGGCTTTTTATCAAGCTGGATATGTCCATTATACCAAATGTCCCTTGACTCTGGAGTGGAATGGAGTAGATTGTAAGCATCTAAATGTCTTGGAAATATTGGTCCAATAATTAGAATTGGAAGGATTATTTGGGGTAAACAACAGAAGCAATTTTATAGATTTGATGTCACGTTTCCGACGTATGGGGTTTTCAAGTGACTCTGAGGCATTGTTTACCTTAAAAGTCCTTTATTAGCCTAATACACCGCTTGCTCGAAGGAAGCTGGAATCTGAAATCTCCGTCCCTCGCACAATATATTAAAACACAATTCTCCACCTTTCTAATTTTGTCATTAATCATGTTCTCCAATTAATTTAAAGAATCAGCTTCTTTCCATTAGAAAACCCGCCAAGGTTGGCTACTCCTGCCAGTTTCGTGTCATCTGCAAATTTGATGAGTTCCCCTTCAGTTCCCTCATCTAAGTCATTAATGAAGATATTGAAGAGTACTGGGCCTAAGGCAGAACCTTGTGGTACCCCACTGCTTACCTCTCTCCATGTGGATGTAGTACCATTGAGGACTACTTGTTGAGTACGGTTTGCCAGGCAGTTACAGATCCATCTGGTGGTGATGTTGTCTATTCCACCTTTTTCTAGCTTACTAAGCAGTAGGTTGTGGTTTACTTTATCAAATACCTTACGGAAATCTAAGTATACTACTTGATAAGATAGAAAAATGTGGGTTAGATAGCATCACCACCGGATGGATTCGTAGCTGGCTGACTGGCCATGCTCAGTGTGTGGTCCTCAATGGAACTGCATCTACATGGAAGGAAGCATGTAGTGGGGTGCCCCAGGGCTCTGTTCTGGTCCTAGTGCTCTTCAACATCTTCATCAACGATTTGGATGAGGGGATAGATGGGGAACTCATCAAATTTGCAGATGACACCAAGCTGGCAGGAATAGCCAATACTCCAGAAGATAGGCTTAAGATACAGGAGGATCTGGGCAGACTCGAACACTGGGCACTATCTAACAAACTGAAATTCAATTGTGAAAAAGTAAGGTTCTACATTTAGGCAAATGCTAAGCTTGTAAGCCGCCCTGAGTCTTCGGAGAAGGGCGGGATATAAATGGAATTAAAATAAAAAATAAAAAAATAATAAATAAAATCAAATGCACAGGTATAGTATAGGTGGTACCTTGCTCAATAGTAGGAACTGTGAGAGAGATCTCGGAGTCCTAGTGGACAATCACTTAAATGTGAGCCAGCAGTGTGCTACAGCTGCCAAAAAAGCCAACACAGTGCTAGGCTGCATTAACAGAGGGATAGAATCAAGATCACGTGAAGTACTACTACCACTTTACAATGCCTTGGTAAGGCCACGCCTGGAATACTGCATCCAGTTTTGGTCACCACGATGTAAAAAAGATGTCGAGACTCTAGAAAGGGTACAGAGAAGAGCAACAAAGATGATTTGGGGACTGGAGGCTAAAACATATAGGGAACGGTTGCTGGAATTGGGTAAGTGTAGTTTAACAAAGAGAAGGGTGAGGGGTGACATGATGGCAGTGTTCCAATATCTCAGGGGCTGCCACAAAGAAGAGGGAGTCAGGCTATTCTCCAAAGCACCTGAAAGCAGGACAAGAAGCAATGGATGGAAACTAGTCAAGGAGAGAAGCAACCTAGAACTAAGGAGAAACCATTTGTCTGAAATGGTATAGGGTTTCCTGCCTGAGTAGGGGTTGGACTAGATGACCTCCAAGGTCCCTTCCATATTATTATTATTATTATTATTATTATTATTATTATTATTATTATTATTATTATTATTATTATTATTATTATTATTATTATTCATCCACAGCATTTTGGTGGTCTACTAGTTTAATCACTTTATCAAAGAATGAAACAAGATTGGTTTGGCATAATATGTTTTTAACAAACCCATGCAGGCTACTACTTATATCTTTGTTGCTTCTAGATGTTTGCAGATCTATTTTTTTATTATCTTTTCTAGGATCTTCCCAATTTACAGAAAGTCAACCACAGTTGTTAAGAGAGAGTTCAAAGCATCCCCAAAGGCTCCCCGCTCCCAACAGAATGGCAGACAACAAAGAAAGCTACAAAGCTAAAATAACTGAGGATACATTTCTTTGGGACCTGACAGTTGGCATCTGTGCAGAATTCACAATCCAGAAGGTTCAATTGATGCAAATGCAGTAGCAAAGACAGTTGTATGTGTTCCTAAATCTGTGCACTTTACAACTCTACTCCACAAACTGCTTTGGTTACCAATTTGCTTCCAGGTACAATTTAAGGATTTGGCAATACTCTTTAAAACTGTTCATGGCATCTAACCAGGTTATATGAGGGACTGCCTCTTCCCAGTGACATCTATCCATCCCATCAGGTCCTGGAGGTTTACATCCACTAGAGAAGGTCATCTGGTGGAATTCAGGAGGAGGGCCACTTTTTCTGCTATACTCACTATATGGAACACAATTCCTCCCGAAGCCAGAATGGCCCCAACATAACTGGCCTCCAAGAAGAACCTAATGATCTGGATTGGCCAATTGGCCTGGGGATCAGAGAGAGAGACATACACCATAAAATGGCTATATGATATTGAATGTTTTTATTGTACACCTTCTTAGTTTTAACTGTTTTAATATTTTGATTGTGGCTCTTTTGTGGGACCATTTATATATGAACTGTAAGCCACCCAGAGTCGCAAATATGAGATGAGTAGCTACATAAGTTAAAATAAATAAAAATGAAATGCAACAATTGTTCCATCCTACCTCAAAAGATATCTACCAACAATTTTCCATGTACCATGGACCTCTGGAAATCTGATTATTTGGAGTTCACATTTCCCAAAGTTAAAGAAAGCCCAGGAGAGTTTTGTCAGAAGTTAGTTCAAGTTCATGATCTTATCAAGTGTATGTGGAGATGGTCTTCTCAGAATCTCTTTTTCTTTCTTTCTTTCTTTCTTTCTTTCTTTCTTTCTTTCTTTCTTTCTTTCTTTCTTTCTTTCTTTCTTTCTTTCTTCTTTCTTTCTTCCTTCCTTCCTTCCTTCCTTCCTTCCTTCCTTCCTTCCTTCCTTCCTTCCTTCCTTCCTTCAATTTCTTCTGTGTGTGAATGCATGCTTTTTCACAAACTTTAAAGCACAAGTTAATTTCTAAGAGTTATTTACTGGCATTTGGGGGAAGGTTATATGAAAAGTTCATTTCTATTTTATTTTGACATCAAATGTTCTTTTGTGTTCAATTCTTGTCTTAAAAAAATAATGTAGCACTTGGGGATGAAGATGCAACATAGCAGGCCAGAACTCGAAGCCAAGATGGAGAAGACCTGCACGGCCACCATATACTTTCCCTTGGTGCTCAGATAGGTGGGAACAAAGGATATCCAGACGCTGCAGAATATCAGCATGCTGAAAGTGATGAGCTTCGCTTCATTGAAGGCACCAGGGAGATTCCTAGCCAGGAAAGCCACTGTGAAGCAGATAATACCCAGAAAACCCATGTAGCCAAGGGCAAGGTAGAACATGGCAACAGAGCCCTGATTACATTGTAGGATTATCTCTGCAGATTGTGAGTACATGTCTGACTCAAGGAATGGGGGAGAAGTGCCCAACCAGATGCTGCAGAGAACAACCTGGACACCAGAACATGAAAGGATGATAGAATTGGCCAAGGTCTTCCCTAGCCATCTCTGTAAATTATTCCCTGGTTTTGTGGCAAAGAATGCTAATACGACAGTGACTGTTTTGGCTAAGACTGTAGAAATGGCAACTGTGAAGATATTGCTGAAGGCTATTTGTTGGAGAAGGCAAGTGGCTCTCCTTGGCTGGCCAATGAATAGGAATGATGTCCAAAAGGAAAGCAGGAGGGAGATGAGGAGGATGTAAGAAAGATCCCGGTTGTTGGCTTTGACTATTGGAGTATCTCGGAATTTAATGAAGGTTCCCAAAACAAAACCAGTTACTGAAGAAAGGAACAATGCAAGGGAAACTAGGATGATCCCCAAATTTTCTTGATAGGATAGGAAAGTTTCAGTCTTAGGTATACATTCATTTCGGTTGATGTTTGGATGCTGATCTGCTGGACATTTGGTGCATTTTTCAGCATCTGAAAAGAGAAAGATTAAAATGTACCATACAGTGGGTATTTCCATCAGAAGCATACTTGGAGTGGAAATGTTTATTGCATTGGTTACATCCTAAACCTCATTAACCACCCTTCAGAGAGGAAAATCAAGGCACTCTGTAGACCCCTTAGCATTAATCTATGGAAAATAGTCATTGGGACCTCCAAAACTGGACTCTCAGTTTTAACATTCTTCCTATGAGTCTAGCTAGAAGAGGAAACACCTGTCCATTTCATCCACTTAAACAAAAGACAAAGTCTCTAATTTCTCATCAAGAATCAGGAAAGCAGGGAGGGAAGAAGGGAGAGAGGGAGGAAAGAAGGGAGGAAGGAAGGAAGGAGGGAGGGAAGGAGTCAAGGGTGGATATGTTTCTTGGACTGTTAAACAAACAAGTTCATCCTTCAGTGTTACTAGAGGGATTTTCAAACAACAAATTCATGGAACAGGTAACTGATACTATTGTGGTATGCAATACATGTTCCATGTATATAAGGGTAAAGGTAATGGTTCCCCCGCACATGCGAGCTAGTCATTTCCAACTCTAGGGGCCAGTGCTCATCTCCGTTTCAAAGCCAAAGAGCCAGCGCTTGTCCGAGGACATCTCCTTGGTCATGTGGCCGGCATGACTAGACACCAAAGGCACATGGAATGCTATTACCTTCATACCGTAGTGGTCCCTATTTTTCTACTTGCATTTTTTATGTGCTTTCGAACTGCTAGGTTGGCAGAAGCTGGGATGAGTAACAGGCACTCACTCTGTTACATGGCACTCGGGATTCGACCCGCCAAACTGCCGACCATTTGATTGACAAGCTCAGAGTCCTAACCCACTGAGCCCCAAACAACCCCCAAACTACACATGCATTACATGTAAACTATGTAAACTACTGAAGGAAAAAGTTAGGGACTTAGAGACAACACTAGCCAAACCCCAACATACAAAAGAAAGCTCTATCCAAACCAAACAATGAACAAATAAGAGGACTTGACCCTACTGATAAACCCTTGGAGGAAGACAAATGGAGGTATGTCACACATAGAAGGAAACACAATACTCAAAGAAAGAAGCAGCACACAACTAACCAACCCCTTCTGCCCAATCCAACCAAACCCAACCAGAAGCACCCCCATTAAAACTGAGCAATCAAATTCTCCTCTTAGATGAAAACATGCAGACCCACAACCTCCCCTTCAAAGAAAACATGCAGACACCTAGTAAAGAAACAACTTCAAATCCCTTAAAAAGCCACTTCAAATATCCCTTAAAAAGTCACATCAACAAACACACTTGATACAAACAGAAAAACACCCCAGACTGCAGGCCCCCCAAAAGGAAGGCAAGTGTTGGTAATAGGAGATTCTATTGTCAAAGGAACAGAATCATCCATCTGCAGGCGTTAGTCTTTGAATAGATCGGTGCCTACGCTGCAGGTGGTATTGCTCCCCATCCTGATCCCTGTCTGCGGAACAGCAGGGGAGTGGGTGCTGCTGAGGTGGTAGCTTCAGGTTCAGTGGATGGCCCCAGTGCTGCACGTTCTGGATCCCCCCCACTGTCTCTCCAGCTGCGGCTCCAGACACTGTTGCAGCTGCGAGATTCAGGTTTCTCCTCTCTTAACAAGCCAAGGGTTTTTTTCATCAGATCAATAGCTTTCTCTAGGATCCACTCTGCATGTGGTGCATAACTCCTGTCCTCTTCACTGACGTGCAGGGAGCTCTCCATCTCTTGCTTCCATTTGGGTTGGTGGCTCCTCCACCTCAGGGTCACTTTCCTCGATGCCTTTTCCCACTCGCTTTTCCTTCCAATGCCCATCAACCACCATGGTTTGCAGTTGTGTGTCTCCACCACCTCTTCCCCAGAGGAGTATGATGCTTCAGCTTCCAATAGTTGGTGGGATTTTGGTCGGGGAAAAAGTTCCCTTTCCATGGGGCTTCCCTCCTCGACGTTAGATATTGTATTTTTTGCAAAGTCCCCCAGTAAGGTTCTTCCTTCCAGGTTGGCTCTTAATGCAGATCCTGTCTAATGTCAGAACCCACTCCAATCCACATTTTAAGAAAGAAAGTCTCTTGGAGGCAAGATTGTCCAAGCAGCAACTTTTACTAAGACATGGATGATAGAAAGTATAATAGACAGGATCTGAAAAATATTTTCACAGATCGATATTTTTAAAGTGTCCCTGAGCAAAATCCCACCCCTCAGTTCATTTGGTCAGTTCCAGATCAGTCACGTTTCAGGTGGCAAGCCTCTCATGAGAAGGGAGAACCATAGAGTTCATTCGCAGCACAATTACTCCCTCCCCTTCACATTCTATCTGGAGACACAAACCAGAATTCCCCCACCCCCTTTCTTAGTTGCTCGTAGATCAGAGGAAGAGGATTCCTTTCATTGATCTTTTTGTGATGGCCAACAGGCAGGCTAGATAAACAAAAAGTTACATCTAAGGGGAGGAAATGGAGGAAATAAATTCCCCTGTTTATTCCCTTTCCTCTTGGGAATGGCAGAATCCAAAGGGGGGGGGTGAGATTTGGGTTTGCACAGAAAGAGAGTTAGAAATGAAACATAAATGGACTCTGACACCGGACATACAATCCAGGGAGGTATGTTGTCTCCATGGAGCAAAAATCAAAGATGTGTCTGAAAACCTAACCAAAATAATTAGGCCTACAGATTACTACCCTTTCCTCCTCCACCACATTGGGATGAATGACACAACAAAGAACCTGAGCACAATAATGAGAGATTATAAACAACTACTAGGTTCTCAAAGAACTGGCAGACATGATCTCAGAACCACTGAACTATATTTTTCAAAGATCCTGGAGCACTGGGGAACTACCAGAGGACTGGAAGAGAGCTGATGTAGTTCCCATCTTCAAAAAAGGGAAAAAATAGATCCAGGAAACTACAGACCTATCAGCCTGACCTCAATACCTGGGAAGATTCTGGAAAAGATAATCAAACAACAAATCAGCGAACACCTTGATGCCAACAAAGTTATCACTAAAAGCCAACATGGGTTTGTCAAAAACAGATCATGCCAGACAAATATTATTGCATTCTTTGACCAAGTGAACAAAACTAGTGGACCAGAGGAATGCTGTAGATATAAT
Organism: Vipera latastei; assembly: GCA_024294585.1. NCBI lineage: Eukaryota > Metazoa > Chordata > Lepidosauria > Squamata > Viperidae > Vipera > Vipera latastei. The sequence goes on from CM044355.1 coordinate 293,945,095, forward strand.
TTACTTGGTCTTCAGTAAGGCATTTGATAAAGTAGATCACAACCTACTACTTGATAAGATAGAAAAATGTGGGTTAGATAGCATCACCACCAGATGGATTCGTAGCTGGCTGACAGGCCGTACTCAGCGTGTGGTCCTCAATGGAACTGCATCTACATGGAAGGAAGTGTGTAGTGGGGTGCCCCAGGGCTCTGTTCTGAGCCCAATGCTCTTTCTTCAACATCTTCATCAACGATTTGGATGAGGGGATAGATGGGGAACTCATCAAATTTGCAGATGACACCAAGCTGGCAGGAATAGCCAATACTCCAGAAGATAGGCTTAAGATACAGGAGGACCTGGACAGACTCGAACACTGGGCACTATCTAACAAACTGAAATTCAATGGTGAAAAAAGTAAGGTTCTACATTTAGGCAGGAAAAATCAAAAGCACAGGTATAGTATAGGTGGTACCTTGCTCAATAGTAGGAACTGTAAGAGAGATCTTGGAGTTCTAGTGGACAATCACTTAAATATGAGCCAGCAGTGTGCTACAGCTGCCAAAAAAGCCAACACAGTGCTAGGCTGCATTAACAGAGGGATAGAATCAAGATCGTGTGAAGTATTAATACCACTTTACAATGCCTTGGTAAGGCCACACCTGGAATACTGCATCCAGTTTTGGTCACCACGATGTAAAAAAGACATCGAGACTCTAGAAAGAGTACAGAGAAGAGCAACAAAGATGATTTGGGGACTGGAGGCTAAAACATATAGGGAACGGTTGCTGGAATTGGGTATGTTTAGTTTAATGAAGAGAAGGGTGAGGGGTGACATGATAGCAGTGTTCCAATATCTCAGGGGCTACCACAAAGAAGAGGGTGTCAAGCTATTCTCCAAAGTACCTGAAAGCAGGACAAGAAGCAACGGATGGAAACTAGTCAAGGAGAGAAGCAACCTAGAACTAAGGAGAAACTTCCTGACAGTTAGAACAATTAACCAGTGGAACAACCTGCCTCCAGAAGAGGTGAATGCTCCAACACTGGAAGTTTTTAAGAAGAGTCTGGCCAGCCACTTGTCTGAAATGGTATAGGGTTTCCTGCCTGAGCAGGGGGTTAGACTAGATGACCTCCAAGGTCCCTTCCAACTTCTTCTTCTAGCAGATCAAGCAGACAATAGTTGGTTAATTTCAGAGGGGTGGAACTGACTTCTTCTTCTTCTTCTTCTTCTTCTTCTTCTTCTTCTTCTTCTTCTTCTTCTTATTATTATTATTATTATTATTATTATTATTATTATTATTATTATTATTATTATTATTAGGCAATAAAGATAAGAAGCTAGAAGCACAAGTAGTATTCTCATCAGTACTCCCAATAAAAGGCCAAAATTTCTGAGGCAAAAAAGAATTCTAGAAATAAACTATTGGCTAAAGCAGGGGTCTTCAAACTTGGTCCTTTTATGACTTGTGGACTTCAACTCCCAGAATTCCTCAGCCAGGCATGGTGGCTGAGGAATTCTGGGAGTTGAGGTCCACAGGTCATAAAAGGACCAAGTTTGAAGACCCCTGGGCTAAAGGATTAGTGTCACCAAGAAAACTTTGGTTTCCTGAATCATGGACTGCATTTCTTACACGAAGGACTCTTGGCAAGGGATGGGCTGAACCTCATGAAAAAAGGGAAAAATGTACTTAGAAAAAGACTGGCCCAACTCATCATTAGGGCTTTAAACTAAAATTGAGGGGGAAGGATGACCAATCTTTAGAAACTCTAGAACCCAAAACCAATCATAAATCCCAATAAAACAAATCAAACAATGAGGTAGGCAGTGATAAGAAAAAAGAAAAATTCAAACAATATTCAGGACATGCAGGAAACATACCCTCAGACAGGCAGAAAAGTCTCAAATGCTTATATACAAATGCTCAAAGCTTAGAGAACAAACAGGGCAAACTAGAAGCAATAGTACACGAGGGTGGGTATGACATAGTTGGCATTACAAAAGTCTGGTAGGACAAAACCCATGAATGGAATGGACTGATGGATGGATACAGATTGTTCAAAAGAAACAGATCTACAAAAAGAGGAGGGGGGGTTGCACTATATGTAAGAGAACACTACGTATCTACAGAAATGCACATGATCAAAGATAAAATCTCTCCAGAATGTATTTGGGTCAATATAAAAGAGAAAAAGAGTGACATTGCCATAGGTGTATATTACAAGCCACCCAACCAAGCAGAAGAAATAGACAGACTCTGCCAAGCAGTTAACAAATGTATATAGGAAGCATACCAAAGTAGTAATGGGTGACTTCAATTATCCAGATATCAACTGCAAGACAAACTCTGCAGGAAGCGGGAAATCAAACAGATTCCTAACCAACCTAGCCAATAACTTTGTCATCCAAAAGCTGGAAGAGGGAACTAGACATAAAGCTATACTCGACTTAATTCATACTAATAGAGAAGAAATGATAGAGGGAGTTGAAGTTGCCGAACCTTGGACGAAAGTGACCATGTCTTACTGGAATTTAATATAATGCGAACACTAGCAATAGTAAACAATTCAACAAGTATCTTAAACTTCAAAATAACCGGTTTTAACAAACTCAGAGAGAACCTAGGAAAGATTCCATGGAAATAACAACAACAACAACAACAACAACAACAACAACAACAACAACAATAATAATAATAATAATAATAATAATAATAATAATAATAATAATAATAATAATAATAATAATAATAATAATAATAATGTTGGAAGGGACCTTGGAGGTTATCTAGTCCAACCTCCTTCTCAGTCAGGAAACCCGATACCATTTCAGATACTGAAAATTGTATTACAAGGATGCAAACAACCCAAGAAGCGTGGGAAACTCTGAAAACTGGGATCATAAAAGCCCAGACCAGCACAATACTACTGGAAAAGAAGAACAAGAAATTCAAGAAGAAAACAGCATGGCTGCATGAAGATCAAAGGTACAAGTACAGATTAGGTGAGACCTGGCTTAAAAACAGTAACTGTGAGAGGGACCTTGCAGTCCTGGTGGACGATCACTTGACTATGAGCCAGCAGTATGCAGTAGCAGCCAAAAAAGCTAGTAGAATCCTGGGTTGTATAAACAGAAGCATAGAATCAAGATCATGCAAAGTGTTAGCATCACTTTATAAAACCCTAGTAAGACCACAGCTGGAATACTGCAGCCACTTTTGGTCACCATATCACACAAAAAAATGTTGAGAATCTGGGAAAAATTCAGAGAAGAGCAACTAAGAGACTGGAAACCAAAACATACCAAGAATGGCTGCAGGGCTTGGGTTTGGCCAGTCTAAAGAAAAGAAGAAATAGGGAAGAGATGATAGCAGCATTCCAGTATTTTAGGGGCTATTCTCCAAAGCACCAGAGGGCAGGACAAGAAACAATGGCTGGAAACTGACCAAAGGGAGAAGCAACCTGGAATTAAGGAGAAACTTCCTGACAGTGAGGACAATTAACCAGTGGAACATCTTGCCTCCAGAAATCATGGGTGCTCCATTGTTGGAAGTTTTTAAGAAGAGGCTAGATAGTCACTTTTCTGGGATAGTTTAGATTCTCTTGCTTGAGCAAGGGGCTGGACTAGGAGACCTTAAGGTCCCTTCCTGCTCTATTCTATTCTATTCTAGATTTAGGGGGAGACGAGAGAGGAGAAGAAAGGATTTCTCAATTTCTCCAGAGATATCAAGAAAAAAATGGCAGAAGCTGAAACAAGATGAAGAGCAAGAAATGCCATCTCTCTTCCAATTCCAAGCCGCCTTTGGTTCCCTGTCTTTTAATATTCGACTCCTCATTTAACCTCCAAGATTATTCCTTTTCATTTCTAATGGAAAAAGTCTTTATTTTTAAAAGAGCCATAACTATGAAAACACCTTTCATGACCAATGTCTGCTTCTATAGACCTCCCCCAAACCTGACCAATTTTCTGGTGTCATCCACCTTCTATGTTGGAGATGGTTCCTTCTGCACAAGGATGACAATCATAGCAGCAGATGGGCTCCCCTTCTTGAACAACCTTCTTAAATCCAGGATGACAGCTTTCCACACACGTAGAAGGAGGCAAGGGCTGAGGAGAAAAAAAGAGATAAATCTCTGGATAGTGAGATGGGCTATATACATAAAACATCCATGAAAATAAACTTATTTCCAGAAAAATTGCAAAACATTTAGTACAAGATTTTGCCTTGACTAAGTAGAAACCAAGAGGAAATGTCAGGAAAATAAAAAAGATTGATTTGTACTCCTCTCCTCCATTTCTCTTTCCTTTAAATGTTTCACACATGCTACAAATTTAGACTTTTATTTTAAACTTGGATACAGTAGTTAATTTCTCGGAGATATATTGGCTGGACATGTTGCTTGGGCAAGTAAACCACATTATTTGAATGACTCCCTCAGTCTTCCTCCCTTTCCATAGAGTCAGTGAATAATTAGTATGAAAATTGAAGATTTCACGTTCATGAATAGCCAATAATGAAGTTCTCACTCTTGAGAGTCTGACCAACTGATGTGAAAACTCAAAGGCATTGAAAGCAATCCCCTACCCACCCCCAAATTTCCATGCTCTTTTTGCCACCTTCAATGGAATAAATTAAATATTAATCCCACCTTATTAAGCATTTCCAAATGTCCGATAATCGTCTGGTCAAGAGATAATTTAAAATTCTGGGATTCCCATTTTTGTAGACTCCCAATTTTCTCTCTTATAGAACCTCTGTTGGGGAATGTGACCCAGTTCACAATGTCCAAGTCAGGCATAAGATCTCCTTTGTCATCCAAATATACCCCTTCTATGGAATTATTGTAAAACTCAGGGCTTTGAAGGAAGGGGTGAAGCTGGAAAGAAAATAAGATAAATCAGAGTTTAGAAGTGACATCAGAGTGTCTTTGCAAAAAAAAAAACCCTTAGTCTACACTGGAAGGGATCTAAACATTTATGCCTATCTGCTTGAAAAACATTTATGCCTATCTGCTTTATTGTCAGATTTGTTCTTGGATAGAAGAATATAAATAAGTAGAGAAATAATAACAGCTGCTAACTTAATATTTAAATATGTAGATCAGAATAACGTCAGTAAAGAAGAGAAAATAAGCACCAGGCCAGGTTTCTGTTCCCACCACTTTATCACAGCAGCAGTAATATATAATTCCTCTAAAGGCAAAAAAAAAACTTTTTTCACTGATTTTTTTTATTAATCTAAAAATAATTAACAGGTAAAAGAAATTTCAGCCATTCAGATTTTTCTTTCACTTGGGGGTTGTTAGATTTTTTTCTTGTCTTGTATCATTAATTGAATAAATAAAGTTGTTCTTGTTGTTAGCTGCAAAGTTGTGTCTGACCCATCTCGACCCTATGGACAACGTTCCTCCAGGCCTTCCTGTCCTCTACCATCTTCTGGAGTCCATTTAAGCTCACGCCTACTGCTTCAGTGACTCCATCCAGCCACCTCATTCTCTGTCGTCCCCTTCTTCTATTGCCCTCAATCTTTCCCAGCATTAGGCTCTTCTCCACTGAGTCCTTCCTTCTCATTAGGTGGTCAAAGTATTTGAGTTTTAGCTTCAGGATCTGGCCTTCTAAAGAGCAGTCAGGGTTGATCTCCTCTAGGACTGACCGGTTTGATCGCCTTGCAGTCCAAGGGACTCGCAGGAGTCTTCTCCAGCACCATAGTTCAAAGGCTTAAATTCTTTGGCACTCAGCCTTTCTTATGGTCCAACTTTCACTGCCATACATTGCAACTGGGAAGACCATAGCCTTGACTATACACACTTTTGTTGACAGGGTGATGTCTCTGCTTTTTAGTGTGCTGTCTAGATTTGTCATGGCTTTCCTCCCGAGGAGCAAGCATCTTCTAATTTCTTGGCTACAGTCCCCATCTGCAGTGATCTTGAAGCCCAGGAAAATAAAATCTGTCACTACCTCCATTTCTTACCCATCTATTTGCCAGGAATTGAGAGGGCCGGATGCCATGATCTTGGTTTTCTTAATGTTAAGTTTCAACCCAACTTTTGCACTCTCCTTCTTCACCCACAACAAGAGGCTCTTTAGTTCTTCTTCACTTTCTGCCATTAGAGTGGTATCATCTGCGTATCTTAGGTTGTTGATATTTCTTCCGGCAATCTTAATTCCAACTTTTGATTCATCTAGCCCTGCCTTTCTCATGATGTGCTCTGCATATAAGTTAAATAGGCAGGGCGACAGTATACAGCCTTGCCGGACTCCTTTCCCAATTTTGAACCAATCAGTGGTTCCGTGTCCAGTTCTCACTGTTGCTTCTTGGCCTACATATAGGTTTCTCAAGAGACAAATAAGATGGTCTGGTACTCTGATCACTTTAAGAACTTGCCACAGTTTTTTATGATCCCCACTATCAAAGGCTTTAGCATAGTCAATGAAGCAGAAGTAGATGTTTTTCTGGAACTCTCTAGCTTTCTCCATAATTCAGCGTATGTTGGCAATTTGATCTCTAGTTCCTCTGCCTCTTCGAAATCCTTCCTGTACTTCTGGTAGTTCTCGATCCACATACTGCTGGAGTCTAGCTTGCAGGATTTTAAGGATAACTTTACTAGCATGAGAAATGAGTGCAACGGTGCGATAGTTTGAACATTCTTTGGCACTGCCTTTCTTTGGAATTGGAATGTAAACTGATCTTTTCCAATCCTGTGGCCACTGTTGAGTTTTCCAAATTTGCTGGCAAATTGAGTGTAGCACCTTTACTGCATCGTCTTTTAAGATTTTGAATAGCTCAGCTGGAATACTGTCACCTCCACTAGCTTTGTTGTTGCTCAGCTTTTCTAAGGCCCACTTCACTTCACATTCTAGGATGTCTGGCTCAAGGTCAGTGACCACCTCATTGTGATTATCAGGGATGTTAAGCTCATTCTTGTATAGTTCTTCTGTATAATTTTGCCACCTCTTCTTAATCTCTTCTGTCTCTGTTAGGTCCCTGCCATTTTGGTCCTTTATCATGCCCATTTTTGCAATTAACGTTCCCTTCATCTCTCCAATTTTCTTGAAAAGATCTCTGGTCCTCCCTATTCTATTGTTTTCTTCTATTTCTTTGCACTGTTCATTTAAGAAGGCATTCTTATCTTTTCTAGCTATTCTCTGGAATTCTGCATTCAATTGGGTATATCTTTCTTTTTCTCCTTTGCCTTTCACTTCCCTCCTTTCCTCAGTGATTTGCAAAGCTTCCTCAGACAGCCATTTTGCTTTCTTGCATTTCTTTTTCTTTGGGATGGTTTTGGTTGCTACCTCTTGTACAATGTTGCGAACCTCTGTCCATAGTTCTTCAGGTACTCTTTCTATCAGATCTAATTCCTTAAATCTATTTGTCACCTCTACTGTATATTCAACAGGGATATGATTTAATTCATACCTGAGTGGCCTAGCGCTTTTCCCTACTTTCTTCAGTTTAAGCCTAAACTTTGCAAGGAGAAGCTCACGGTCTGAGCCACAGTCAGCTCCTGGTCTTGTTTTTACTGACTGTATAGAGCTTCTCCATCTTTGGCTGCAGAGCACATGGTCAATCTGATTTCTGTGTTGACTGTCTAGTGATGTCCATGTGTAGAGCCGTCTCTTGGTTTGTTGGAAAAGAGTGTTTGCTATGACCATTTTATTCTCTTGACAAAATTCTATCAGCCTGTGCCCTGCTTCATTTTGTACTCCAAGGCCAAACTTGCCTGTTATTCCAGTTATCTTTTGGCTTGCTACTTTAGCATTCCAATCCCCCACGATGATAAGGACATCATTTTTTGGTGTTAGTTCTATAAGGTGCTGTAGGGCTTCATAGAACTGGTCAATTTCATCCTCTTCAGCACTGGTTGTTGGGGCATAGACTTGGACTACTGTAATATTTATTTATTTATTTATTTATTTATTTATTTATTTATTTATTTATTTATTTATTTATTTATTTATTTAATAATATTTATATATTGAATGGTTTGCCTTGGATTCAAACTGAGATCATTCTATCATTTTGAGGATTGTATCCCAGTATTGCTTTTCCTACTCTTTTATTGACTAAGAAGGCTACTCTATTTCTTCTGAGGGATTCTTGCCCGCAGTAGTATACCTGATGGTCATCTGAATTAAATTCACCCATTCCTGTCCATTTTAGTTCGCTGATACCTAAGATGTCGATGTTCAGTCTTGTCATCTCTTGTTTGACCACGTCCAGCTTTCCTTGATTCATGGATCTTACATTCCAGGTTCCTATGGAGAAAAAATCTTTACAGCATCGGACTTTCCTTTCACCACCAGACACATCCACAGCTGAGCGTCCTTTCGGCTTTGGCCCAGTTGCTTCATTCTTTCTGGCACTACTAGTACTAGCCCTCTGCTCTTCCCCAGTAGCATATTGGACACCTTCCAACCTGAGGGGCTCATCTTCCATTGTCATATCGTTTTGCCTTTTGGTACTGTCCATAGGGTTTTCATGGCAAAGATACTGGAGTGGGTTGCCATTTCCTTCTCCAGTGGATCACGTTTTGTCAGAACTCTCTGCTATGACCTGTCTGTCTTGGGTGGCCCTGTACGGCATAGCTCATAGCTTCATTGAATTATGCAAGCCCCTTCGCCACGACAAGGCAGTAATCCATGAAGGGGATAAATAAAGTAGGAAGCTTTATTATTCTTACTTTCTTGTGTTGTTCTTCAGTGGTGATATTGGTCCACAACATCTCTCTTGTGGCTGCTAGTAATTTCTTTCTGAGATTGGAGAGAATTACCTGAATGTCTCCAATAGTCTAATATGTAATCTCAGGTTGACTGCTTGTTTATATCACCTCATCAGTTTGAGAAAAAGGATGGCTGAAAAATCAAGTTATCAATGGATTTGCTTTGAAAAGTTAAAGCAAGACAATATTGCTAAAACAAAAAGATCATACTGAAATGGAAAAGAAAATAAAGTACATGGAAGGTTGGAATTAGATTGGATTTGCCTTTCAGGATAGGGGTTTTTTTTTCCAGAATGAATAAGCAAGGCATCCACTTATAAAACTATTTCCCTTTTCTGCCGGCGGATAACACCCAGGGGGAGGGCCTTCTCAGTGGGTGCTCCTGCCCTTTGGAACCAGCTGCCCGTGGAGCTTAGGACTGCCCCTGACCTTCGGTCATTCCGCCGGGACCTGAAGACCTCGCTCTGAGCTTTCCGGCCCAGGCTGAGAGGTTTTTTTTTCCCTCAGGGATCAAATTTAATTATTTTAACTGTTTTTAATTCTTGTATTGTATTGATGTTTTTAAATACTTTGTAAACCGCCCTGAGTCCTACGGGAAAAGGGCGGTATATAAATTCAATAAACTTAAACTTAAACTTAATATGACTAATGGAAAAATAAATACCTGCCAAGCCTTCAGCCTTGGAGCTTCCATCTTCATATCTCTGTTCCTCACAGATATCTTTGATGTGGATATGTAAGCTGAATTTAAGGCCCTTCCAACAGCCCAGATGGTGTTGTAGATGAGATAGTTGTCCAGAGTCAGGATCCGATCAATGTCCTCTTTCCTCAGGGCCACCAGTTCTTCTGTCTGTCTACACCGTCTCCACACTTTTAATGAAAAGGCATCCTTAAGGGATGAACATCTAAAGCTTTTCTCCAAAAAGTCAACTAAGATGTTAACAAAGTGTTTAAAAGCATGATAGTTTGCCAATTTCCTTTCCTTTATCAGAATGTAAAAAATCCTACCAACATGTTTCAAGGGAATCCTATTCAAAGTAACATCAAGATTAAAATTCCACTGAGCTGTGGTAATCCAGATTTTACCTACAACATGTTCAGAAAGGTATGTCAGTATCGCATCTATAATTCTCATTCCTGTCAAGAACGAATTAGTCTCTGAACCATAAACAAAAACATTGACTTTTACCCATTTGTAATATTCATCTGAATTGAAATTCAAATCCCCAACATCCAGTTTAAAGCTTTGCTGTATAACAGCACAAATGCCATTCCTGAACATCAAAGAAGACATTATCCTCATGAACCTCTCCCCCTGGTCACTTTCTTGAGCAACGAGACCAACCAAGGTCCACTTGAAATAGAGGAGAAGCTGAATCATCCCTGGGTATTCGACTCCTTCAGCAGGGAGCATCGGGTAGAAGAAAGGAAAATGAGTTTTATCCCCTAGAATCCTAGAAGCAAAACTATAATTGATCTGAAAGAAATGGAAGATGTTATTTTATATGGAACAAGCAACATCCAAGTCCTATCATTTCCATTAAAAAGCCCTGCTTTACATTTGCAGAGGAACTCTGATTCAAAGTTGCATGACTCAAAACTGTCTCCCCAAGAAAGACACACCTGAGGGATTTTGTAGGTGCCCAACATGGTTGACATCTGGATGGAGATGCCAGTCCCTGCCTCTTCCAGAACAGCCACTGTATTTCTCTGCCTTCCACACCTGTAGTTGGGCACATTGGCCTCCCCATCTGAAAGCAGGTCCAGCAAAGGATCTGTAGTCATTTCTATCTTGAAGAAATTTTCATAGATATTATAACCCATGGTGATGTTGGGTAAGAAATGGTCATTCCGGTTGATGTCCTCAATAGCAAAAAGGAAGGGCATAAATTTCCAATGAAGCTTTGATGATTTTCTGCAGGTACGAATGTATCAAAGAAAATAATGTTTAGCTTTCATTCCATGTTAATACATTTAATAGACTTAATCACAATTTTTTTTCCAAACAATTTACATTATTCCAAAATATTTACAATGAAAAAGAGTAAAAGCAATGGAACATTTTAAATCACATAGTGTTATTTAAACGTCCCTCTCCTAATTGGTTAAATTAGCACAATTTCAGTTTCATGTGTGCGTTTTCTAGCATTTTGTTCCGCATGTGATGAACTACTTCCTCTGTCTTAGTAAAATAACTTAGTAAACGTTGTTAAAGACCGCATTATTTTCTCTGTGTCTTGGGCAGACTCAAGGTTGAGCCCCTGTTCTGTGGAGCTTTCTTGGTTAATTTTTGTTGTTTTCGGGCATTTTCTTTCATTTTTTTTTCCTGTTTTCAGTTTCTGTCTTTTAATTGTAAGTCACCCAGAGAGATACAGAGGATAAATTTTAAAAATAAATAAATAAATAAAGCAATCAATGAACCAACCAACTAATAGATTATTTCTTATTGGTCTCTGGCATTGTTTCTTATTTGGTCTCTGGCATTAACTCGTGAATGAAAATGAGATATATTTTCCCTTTCCATCGATTCTTACGTTCTTAATTGGAACACTTTCATCCCAGTAGCAAATTTTAGTAGACAGAAACAATGGTGGAGTTATCTCTGATGCATAGAGAAAACACAGCATTCTGCTATAATTGGACCAGGTGCCCCACAGATACCAGCTCAGCTCTGGACTGGATTGGAAGAGAGATTTCACTCTTTCTTCTGTGTCTGCCATTTAACTCTACTCATAGGACAGAATTGAAAGTGGATGGGGGAAAATATCAGATTGGGTTTTTATACTTTAAAGCTTGAAATGAGTTTCCTGATCTGCAGTGTGCAACAGGGACAGATCAGAAAATAAGTTAGCACAGAGAGCAATCAGTGAGAGAGCATCGTATTTTTGAAGGGCAGGACTTGTAGACATTTATTGAACTGGCTGTAATGTAGGGCAGGACAATTGACTTACGAATTGAATTTTGTTGAAGGACTTCTGTCAAAGCTGAATAATTGAAACCTGGCATCCCTTGCGGAGACTATGCCACTAATCATATAATCTCCTGGCTTGTAATAGTGGTCTGGGTCCACTTCACCCTGCTGCAGAGTCAGGAGGCATCTGGCTTTGTGCATCAAACCAGATCTCCACCGCCACAGAGTCAGCACAAAGAGAAGCTGCAGCAACATGTTTTGTGTTCCTGACTGAACCTTCTCTGTAGCACCTGCTTTTTTAGGGAGAAAAATAAGAGGTGGAAGAAAGCGAAATCTCTTTCCAGACAGTCGCTTCAGATCCAGTCAGAGTCAGAGTCAGCCAAGAGACATGAACACAAAATCTATTTGGTCTAAAACTACCCTCAGATTTTCTTTCTGTATGTACCCAGCATTTCTGACACAGACTCCGCCCACCAATGCTTTTTGGTCTGATATTGACAAAAAATATTATCTGACATGTTTGTGTTAAAGTGTGCAGAAAGGTCTCCAGAGTCCTAACATAAAAACAGCAAAAAATTCACTATGATTTGGATAATTGAATGGAAAAGAACTTTCAGCTTTCTGAACCCTGAATGAGTAAACAGGCTAAATTGAGAATTGACAGATGTGGCTTCAAACTTTGAAGATGGTCCAGTGAGGGTCACCAAAATATTTGGCCCAAAATGTGCCAATAAAAGACACATAGGAATCCCAGGAAAAAGCAAGACTTTTAGCATGGCTGCAAAGAGTGGCTTCTTAATATGGATTCAGTTAGGATTTTTGCCTAGGAGAATTTACAGATAGATCTGTAGGTACCTTTCAGTCCCATTTAGAGATGAGTAATTAATCCCTGTTTTGAGACAGACAAACATGAGGACCAGCAAATAATTTCCACTTGATTTTACTACTTTTCTCTATACCTATGTTTCCCATCAAATTTAGCAAATTCCTGAGGAGAATGTTTGCTCAGTGTGAGCTGCAACAGCAGTTTGGCTTCAGGTTCTCCAAATGCTGCTCAGTTATGGCTTTTTTAAAAAAAATCCTCTTTTTTTGTGAAGTTGAACCAACCAGCTTTTTGTGTTGTTGTTGTATTCCATTTGTAAATATGGCATTTATTATCCCACAAGTAATGTGTCAGCTCAGAAACTTCTGCTGCAGTGATTCAAAATTCAAGGTGCCTGCAGTCAGTAATGGAGACTTACATACTCACATCCAGAAACTTAGTTTGTACTCTGAAAATGAACTCATGGTTGAAGAAGAAATATGGATTTTTTTATTTTCAAATATTAACATCCTAAATACTCTGTGTTGAACTCAGCACTTATTCTTTGGGGAAACTTCTCATCAAAAATAGATTTTACTTTATTACTTTAACATTGGAGCCTTGGTGGAGCAGTGGGCTAATGCCTCCTTAAGTAACACCAGCTGCCTGCAATTAGTGCAGGTTCGCATCCCACCAGGCTGAAGGTTGACTCAGCCTTCCCTCCTTCCGAGGTAGGTAAAATGAGGACCCAGATTGTTGGGGGCAATAAGCTGACTTTGTAATAATGCCGCTTGGGGGTGTGTAGAAAGCCCTAACAAGCAGGCATATACATAGAATGAAGGCTACTGCTAAGCTTGTAAGCCGCCCTGAGTCTTCGGAGAAGGGCGGGATATAAATGGAATTAAAAAAAAAAAAACATTAAATATTTTCAATACAGATTTGATCTTTGGAAAATTAGGCAGCACTTAGGGATGATGATTTAACCCAACAGACTAGAAACCAGGCACCAAAATGGAAAAGATCTGGAAAGCTACCATGTATTTCCTTTTGGTGCTCAGGTAGAGGGGCACAAAGTACATCCAGCTAAGACCACTGCGATGAAGGACATCAGTTTGGCTTTACTGAAGGTCCCAGGACATTCCTAGTCAGGAAAGCCACTGTGAAGCAGATGTCAACCAGGAAGCTCATGTAGCTGAGATCCAAAGCTGTTTTTTTTTTAAGGCAGTTGGACTTCTCTTGAAGAAGTTTCACATCTCATCAAAGAAGCTTCTTCAATTCTGATTAAAGAAGTCAGACTGAAGAACCTTCTTGGATGAGAAGTGAAACATCTTCAAGGGAGAAACAAAGTCCAGTTGTCTTCTGAAAAAGCACTGTTGGATCAACCATGACCTGGATGACGGAGAATCTCCATAGTCATGTATAATAACAAAATTGAAACAGATTATTCATTGCATCACAGGATGATGTCTCCATGTTGAGAATGCAATTCAGTGGAGGAGCAGACATGCCTAACCACATCCTACACATGACCATTTAGATAGAAGCACAAGAAAGGATTCTAGAGTTGCTCATGCTCTTCTCCAGCAACCTTTGTACTGGATTCACAGTTTTTGGGGAAAGGCAAGGTAAGTTTATTTTGGCTAAGACACAAGAAATGGCAGCTGAAAAGATAATACTGAAGTTGTTTGTAAAATGGTATAGGTGGTCCAATGTAATGGCCAATGAGGTGGTCAAAGAGGAAAGCAGAAGGGAGACAAAGAGGATATATCTGTGGTCCTGGTAGTTAGATTTGATAATTGGGGTCATACATTTATACTCCATAATCAGGCCCATTTTTTTCCATGTCAGAAGCACAGAAGTGCTGGATGATTGAGTCTCTCCATAGACACTTTCAATTTGTGTGTGTAGTTGGGGGGTTGGCTGGAGGAGCAGTGTTTGCTGGAGCTCTGCTGGCATTCAGGCATGCAGTTCTGGCTGATCAGCACTGATTGTCTGGGCAGCTGGTGACTGGTGTGGGTATGGGCTGGGAGTCTGTGTTTGTCGGGGCTTTACTGAGCCCTGCCATTGGTAGCAGTAGTAGTGCAAAGTTTCAGTTGATCAGCACGAATCAGCTGGGTGGCAGGTGGCTGCAGGTGTCCTGTAGCAGTGGCAATTGACCAGTGGCTGGATGCAAGTGCCTGAGGAGTGGCACCTGGCCAGTGGCCAGGTGGGACATCTCAGGGTGATCACCAGGTGGAGGGATTGCCTGGAATTGAGGGGGAAAGAGGCAACATGAGAAGAGAGGGAGATAAAAGGAGGTGGTTTGGTGGGAAACTGGGAAGAACAAAGGAGGACATAGGTGTAGTGTATGCAGCATAGCATACACGTGTGACAGCTACAGAAGGAGGTGCGGAGCTGGACAGCTCCAGGCAGGAACAGCATTCGGCAGTAAAGCAGGATTTAAAGGGACAGTGTTCAGCGGGAGAGCTGGATTTTAAGGGACAGCATTCGACGGGAGAGCCACATTTAAAGGGATTGGCTGACCCGCTGGCAGGAAGTAGGGGCTTAACTATATTGGCCAGGTATTCACCTGGCCAGGTATAAAAGAGGACTGGTACCCTTTGTTCCCTCATTCTGGACCACGTTTCCTCCTAATAAAGTCTATGCACGCCTGAAGTCTGAGTCTCTCTGATTCCCGAACTGACAACTTACTGCAGGACAATTCAACAATTCAATTTAATTATTTAAAATATTTTTAGAAATATTTTAATTGTGGTCATTCACATTTCATTTTGTCACTCCTTTGGTATCCTTTCTTTAATCATTGTATTTGTAAATTTCATCTATATTAGAGTAACACTTGTCCTGTGGTGAGTTGTCCCCCAGCAAGTTGGTGGTGATGAGTTGACTGTGGCAAGCTGAGTGTGGCAAGTGAGTTGTAGTAGACCCACCGAAAGCAGTTTGGTTTGCTTGACATCTGTTTAACTTGCAAGGTTGACACATTGTGATGTGTATTTTTAGACAGCCCCTGTGATCCAGATCATCTAATTGACAAATGGAGTTTCTGTTTAGACTATTGATTAGAGATGTAGGTGGTAAGTGGTGGTGAAGGCAGCTTTGATACCAATTTTACAGGGATTACTATAGATAAAATAATCTGTCAAGTTTCCGACGTATGGGCTTTTCAAGTGACTCTGAGGTATTGTTTACCTTTGTTGTTGTTAGCTGCGAAGTTGTGTCCGACCCATCGCGACCCTATGGACAACATTCTTCCAGGCCTTCCTGTCCTCTACCATCTTCTGGAGTCCATTTAAGCTCATGCCTACTGCTTCAGTGACTCCATCCAGCCACCTCATTCTCTGTCATCCCCTTCTTCTATTGCCCTCAATCTTTCCCAGCATTAGGCTCTTCTCCAGTGAGGCCTTCCTTCTCATTAGGTGGCCAAAGTATTTGAGTTTTAGCTTCAGGATCTGGCCTTCTAAAGAGCAGTCAGGTTGATCTCCTCTAGGACTGACCGGTTTGATCGCCTTGCATTCCAAGGGACTCACAGGAGTCTTCTCCAGCACCATAGTTCAAAGGCCTCAATTCTTTGGCGCTCAGCCTTTTTTATGGTCCAACTTTCACTGCCATACATTGCAACTGGGAAGACCATAGCCTTAACTGTACACACTTTTGTTGACAGGGTGATGTCTCTGCTTTTTAGTGTGCTGTCTAGATTTGTCATGGCTTTCCTCCCGAGGAGCAAGCATCTTTTAATTTCTTGGCTACAGTCCCCATCTGGAGTGATCTTGGAGCCCAGGAAAATAAAATCTGTCACTACCTCCATTTCTTCCCCATCTATTTGCCAGGAATTGAGAGGGCCGGATGCCATGATCTTGGTTTTCTTAATGTTAAGTTTCAACCCAACTTTTGCACTCTCCTTCTTCACCCGCAACAAGAGGCTCTTTAGTTCTTCTTCACTTTCTGCCATTAGAGTGGTATCATCTGCATATCTTAGGTTGTTGATATTTCTTCCGGCAATCTTAATTCCAATTTTTGATTCATCTAGCCCTGCCTTTCTCATGATGTGCTCTGCATATAAGTTAAATAGGCAGGGCAACAGTATACAGCCTTGCCGGACTCCTTTCCCAATTTTAAACCAATCAGTGGTTCCATGTCCAGTTCTCACTGTTGCTTCTTGGCCCACATATAGGTTTCTCAAGAGACAAATAAGATGGTCTGGTATGCCCATCTCTTTAAGAATTTGCCACAGTTTGTTATGATCCACACAATCAAAGGCTTTAGCATAGTCAATGAAGCAGAAGTAGATGTTTTTCTGGAACTCTCTAGCTTTCTCCATGATCCATCATATGTTGGCACTTTGATCTCTAGTTCCTCTGCCTCTTCAAAATCCTGCCTGTACTTCTGGTAGTTCTCGATCCACATACTGCTGGAGTCTAGCTTGTAGGATTTTAAGCATAACTTTACTAGCATGAGAAATGATGTGCAATGGTGCGATAGTTTGAACATTCTTTGGCACTGCCTTTCTTTGGAATTGGAATGTAAACTGATCTTTTCCAATCCTGTAGCCACTGTTGAGTTTTCCAAATTTGCTGGCAAATTGAGTGTAGCACTTTTACTGCATCGTCTTTTAAGATTTTGAATAGCTCAGCTGGAATACTGTCACCTCCACTAGCTTTGTTGTTGCTCAGCTTTTCTAAGCTCCACTTCACTTCACATTCTAGGATGTCTGGCTCGAGGTCAGTGACCACCTCATTGTGATTATCAGGGATGTTAAGCTCATTCTTGTATAGTTCTTCTGTGTAATTTTGCCACCTCTTCTTAATCTCTTCTGCCTCTGTTAGGTCCCTGCCATTTTGGTCCTTTATCATGCCCATTTTTGCATTAAATGTTCCCTTCATCTCTCCCTACGGGAATAGGGCGATATATAAATTTAATAAAATAAATAAAATAAATAAATTTTCTTGAAAAGATCTCTCGTCCTCCCTATTCTATTGTTTTCTTCTATTTCTTTGCACTGTTCATTTAAGAAGGCATTCTTATCTCTTCTAGCTATTCTCTGGAATTCTGCATTCAATTGGGCGTATGTTTCTTTTTCTCCCTTGCCTTTTGCTTCCCTCCTTTCCTCAGCTATTTGCAAAGCTTCCTCAGACAGCCATTTTGCTTTCTTGCATTTCTTTTTCTTTGGGATGGTTTTGGTTGCTACCTGTTCTACAATGTTGCGAACCTCTGTCCATAGTTCTTCAGGCACTCTGTCTATCAGATCTAATTCCTTAAATCTATTTGTCACCTCTACTGTATATTCAACAGGGATATGATTTAATTCATACCTGAGTGGCCTAATGCTTTTCCCTACTTTCTTCAGTTTAAGCCTAAACTTTGCAATGAGAAGCTCATGGTCTGAGCCCCAGTCAGCTCCTGGTCTTGTTTTTACTGACTGTATAGAGCTTCTCCATCTTTGGCTGCAGAGCATATAGTCAATCTGATTTCTGTGTTGACCATCTGGTGATGTCCATGTGTAGAGCCGTCTCTTGGGTTGTTGGAAAAGAGTGTTTGCTATGACCATCGTATTCTCTTGACAAAATTCTATCACCCTGTGCCCTGCTTCATTTTGTACTCCAAGGCCAAACTTGCCTGTTATTCCGGTTATCTTTTGGCTTCCTACTTTAGCATTCCAATCCCCCATGATGATGACATCATTTTTTGGTGTTAGTTCTATAAGGTGCTGTAGGGCTTCATAGAACCGGTCAATTTCATCCTCTTCCGCACTGGTGGTTGTGGCATAGACTTGGACTACTGTGATATTGAATGGTTTGCCTTGGATTCGAACTGAGATCATTCTGTCATTTTGAGGATTGTATCCCAGTATTGCTTTTCCTACTCTTTTATTGACTATGAAGGCTACTCCATTTCTTCTGAGGGATTCTTGCCCACAGTAGTATGCCTGATGGTCATCTGAATTAAATTCACCCATTCCTGTCCATTTTAGTTCACTGATACCTAAGATGTCGATGTTCAGTCTTGTCATCTCTTGTTTGACCATGTCCAGCTTTCCTTGATTCATGGATCTTACATTCCAGGTTCCTATGGAGAAAAAATCTTTACAGCATCAGACTTTCCTTTCACCACCAGACACATCCACAGCCGAGCGTCCTTTCGGCTTTGGCCCAGTCGCTTCATTCTTTCTGGCACTACTAGTACTAGCCCTCTGCTCTTCCCCAGTAGCATATTGGATACCTTCCGACCTGAGGGGCTCATCTTCCAGCGTCATATCGTTTTGCCTTTTGGTACTGTCCATAGGGTTTTCATGGCAAAGATACTGGAGTGGGTTGCCATTTCCTTCTCCAGTGGATCACGTTTTGTCAGAACTCTCTGCTATGACCTTTCCGTCTTGGGTGGTCCTGCACGGCATAGCTCATAGCTTCATAGAATTAGGCAAGCCCCTTCACCACAACAAGGCAGTAATGCATGAAAGGGATTGTTTACCTTAAAAGTCCTTTATTAGGCTAATACACCAGCAAATGCTTGCTCGAAAAAAGCTGGAATCTGAAATCTCCGCCCCTTGCACAATATATTAAAACACAATTCTCCACCTTTCTAATTTTGACATTAATCATATTCTCCAATTAATTTAAAGAATCAGTTTCCCTTCCGTTAGAAGACCAACCAAAGCCTTATCTTCTTTAGAGAGACAAATGGCCTTGAAGGTGCATTCCTACTCATCCCTCCTCCCAACTTTAAACTAAAGCAATACACAAGTCTTAAAGCAATACACAAGTTTAACATATGAAATAGCTACTTCTTCATCTCTTGTCAAGCAATAACATTCGATGTTAGCAGCGTTGACACAATCATTTATCTGTTATCTTCAAATGATTAATCTGTGTAGCATTTAAAAGAAAGCAATTATTTGCCAATGAATATTCAGCATTTCCATTACAGTATTCAGGATGGAATACTTGTTAGAGGAGCAAAAAGTGCTAAAACATGGTCTTCTGCTTTCTTGTCTGATTCCTTAACCAATGAGCCAAGGTGGCCCAGTAGTTAGAATGCAGTATTGCAGGCTAATTAAACTCAGTGCCAGGAGTTTGATCCTCACCAGCTCAAGATTGATTCCATCCTTCCAAGGTCAGTAAAATGAGGTCCCAGATTTTGGGGGGCAATATGCTGACTCTGTAAACTACTTAGAGAGGGCTGTAAAAGTATTGTGAAGTGGCATATAAATCTAAGTGCTAGTGCTAAGTGCTATACCAAACTAGCTATCTTGGGAATATTGCTATACACAATTTAGAAACATGTGCCTGAAGTAGCTGAAAATCCGGTGAAATCAAAGAATATCTCAAACAGAAAACAAAAATCTTTAACTTTCCCTTCTTGGTTAATTGATTAAATGTCTTAAGATATAATATTTCTGCTTGAGAATCAAGGAAAGAAATTATGAAGCCAAAAACAGTTTATTTATTTATTACATTTTTATCCCACTTTATTACAGTTACTTAAATCCCAAGATTATGAATATGTGAGCCTCAAGATGTACCTGTAGATCATTCCAAGTAGTCAATTCCAGATTTAAATTAAACCTATTTTTATAAAGATTGACTAGAGCTACATAATATTGCAAATCTGATTATGCTATGTCTCCTCCCCTTTTATACTAACGTGGAAGTCATTCTTGCTTTTCACTTTGGACTTAAGCAATGTTTCACTCCTTGTTTCTCAATCTTTACTCTCTACATGGACCTAAAGGTTAGCATAGACACAGGGTACTCAATTCCTCTTGTAATTATTAAGCATTATTACATTAAGGATATCTTTTATCTGTTTATATAACCAATTCTGCACTGGCTTTCTGTGAAAAACCAATGAGTTGAAATTGTTTGTCTATCTGGAACAATCTGATTGGATCAAAGCCTAGTATATAATAGTGTGAACAAATTTCCGTATGTATGTTAGTTTTTCACTTTCCTTTCTATTGTCAGATACTCCTTTGTATTCAGATCAGGCCTCAGAATGATAATATAGCATTTGGGGAAAAAGATGCATCCCAGCAGGCCAGCACTGGAGGCCAAGATGGAGAAGACTTGAACAGCCACCATGGATTTTCCTTTGGTGCTCAAGTAAGTAGGCACAAAGGATATCCAGATGCTGCAGAAGACTAACATGCTGAAGGTAATCAGCTTAGCTTCATTGAAGGCTCCAGGTAGATTCCTAGCCAGGAAAGCCACCATGAAGCAGATGACAGCCAAGAAGCCCATGTAGCCGAGGGCAAGGTAGAACATGGCAACAGAGCCTTCATTGCATTGAAGGATGATCTCTTCAGAGCAGGAGTGCATGTCAGTGTCAGGGAATGGAGAACAGACTCCAAACCAGATGGAACAGATGACAACCTGGACACTAGAACATGAAAGGATGATAGAGTTGCTCAAGCTCTTCCCCAGCCACTTCCTCACCCTATTCCCTGGCTTTGTGGCCAAGAAAGCGAGCACCACCATGATCGTTTTGGCCAGGATAGAAGATACAGCAATGGAGAAGATAATGCTGAAGGCTGTTTGTCGAAGAAGGCAGGTTGCTCTAGTTGGTTGGCCAATGAAGAGGAAGGAAGTCAAAAAGGAAATCAGCAAGGAAATGAGCAAGATGTAGGAAAGGTCACGATTGTTGGCTTTCACAACTGGAGTTTCTTGGAATCTAATGAATATTCCCAAGACTAAACCTGTGGCTAAGACCAAGAACAAGGCAATGGAAACCAGAATGACCCCCAAATAATCTTGATAGGACAGGAAAATTATCTTTTTAAGAATACACTGATCTCGGTATTGGTTTGGATGATATTCTTCAGGACATCTGATGCACATTTCCACATCTGCAAAGAACAAAGGGAAGAAGAGGAACACAGGTGTAACTTATGGGTGTCACTGTTTGCTTTGCAACCTCCTATTGTGTTTTATGAGTACGTGAAAGTATGAGTATGTGAAACACTCCAAACCAGAAAAGCAAATGCTTTAAGCTATATGTACCACGTTAAGCTAAATATACTAGACATAATGGCTCAGCAGTTAAAGACACTGAGCTTGTCAACTGGATAGCTCACAGCCTGGGTTCAAAATCCAAGCACCATGTGATGGGGAGAGCTCCTGTTACTTGCCCCAGCTCCTGCAAACCTAACAGTTCAAAAGCATGCAAATGCAAGTAAATAAAGAGGTACCACTTTTGTGGGAAGGTAACAATGTTCCATGTGGCTTGGCATATAGCCACACTGGCCAAATGACCATGGAAATGTCTTCTTCTAGCACCACCTCCTAGAGTTGGATACAACTGGACAGTTGGATACAACTTTACCCACACCAGGTTTCTTTAAGAGGCTGTATATGCACATGCCTATGGATGAGTGGGATATTTCCTGAAAAATGTGGTAGGTCTAGGAATGAAGGAAGTCATTGTAAGAAGACATTTCTACCAGTCTTCACCTGTAGCAGTCTCAACCAGAAGCCAACACCCAAAGTTGCTACAATACAACTGCCACTGATCAAAGTTGAAGAAATATGTTGCTTCTGAGATCTCTCCACTTCTGATTTTCTTTCCCTGATAAACTTTGGGGTGTGGGGGAGAGATTGCATTACACTTTACAAATCTTTTTATTAGTATGTTTACTTGTGGTTTTTTTTCTTCTCATTTTACATTTTTAATATTTCTGTAGGTTTTCTTTTTCAGACTGAGGCATTAATGGGATCTATTAGGGAAGAAAAATTGCACTCAGTTTTGCATTTCTATTTCTGCACACTTCCAACATTTGTGTCAATCCACAACTTCTATACACAGATTTTATCTATCAATATATATAAATACATAATACAGAGATGCAAAGAGATGCATCATTCTTCAGAGAAACACGAGCTGTAAACTATAACATTTTGTTCATCTCTCAGATTCAAAAGTACAAACTACTTCTCACTGATCTAAATCTAGCCCTCCTTGAATTCAAAGAAGGTGCAAGAAATCAGCAATCAGGGTTGTTCAAATGAGTACACGGTTATTCCATGCTATCTCTATACAAGTATCTGAACTACTAACTGTCAAGACAAATTGGCGATAAATAAGAGTCAATGGAATTCAAGGAGGGCTGGACAGAAAGGAAAGGAAAGGAAAGGAAAGGAAAGGAAAGGAAAGGAAAGGAAAGGAAAGGAAAGGAAAGGAAAGGAAAGGAAAGGAAAGGAAAGGAAAGGAAAGGAAAGGAAAGGAAAGGAAAGGAAAGGAAAGGAAAGGAAAGGAAAGGAAAGGAAAGGAAAGGAAAGGAAAGGATTTTCTCCATTTCTCTGAAGATTCCAAGAAAAACTGGCAAAGGTTCATCAGTATACAAGATGAAGAACAAGAAATGCTATCTTCCTTCTAATGCTAAACTCTCATTGATCCCTATCTTTTAATAACCTGCTTACAATTAAAACTCTCAGAGTATACTTTTCTTAAACATCTGCCTCTTTCCTCTTGTGTCACCTACCTTCCATGGTGGAGATGGTTCCTTCTGCACAAGGATGACAGTCATAGCAACAGATGGGTTTCCCTTCCTGAGCCACCTTCATGAATCCAGGATGACAGCTTTCCACACACCTGGAAGGAGGCAGGGGCTGAAGGTAGAGAGGAGAAATATCAATAAAATAAACTTATTTTCAGAAACATAGCAAAGGAAGGAAAGGGTTGGTGATATCCAGTTCAAGAGTTAGCTCTGACTAGTTATAAGTCAATGAGCAATGTGATGTTCATCAAACAGATTGAGGAGTCCTTGGTACTCTCTGAGCTTGGTTGTTTTCTTGCAGATGTTTCATTACCCAAACTAGCTAACATTATCATTTCAAACCTTAGCCACAAATATTCTCCTTTATTAGATTGAACTATTTCATCTTGGTTACTTTTCCCCTTGGATGTTTTATACACATCATTTTTTAGACATTTATTTAAAATTTAGATATGAATCTTATCGGAAAAACGTTTGACAGACTCTGCATTTTTCTTGGGCTCCTCAATAGCTGATCAAGAAGACATTCACACTTTTACATTCATGTAAAAGCATGATATTGAAAGCAAATGCCATGCACTCAAAAAGTATAACCCTGTTTTTGCCACCTTGAGGAGAATAATATGCTGTATATATTAGTACTACCTTGTTCAGAACCTCCAACGGTGTGATACTTTTCTGGTCAATGGTAAATTTCAACTCCTGGAATTTTTGAGAGACTTCACTCTCTTGATTGATTTGTTGGGGAAAACATCCCACTTCACATAGTTCAGGTCAGTTGAAGATCCCCCTTCTTATCCAAGTATATCCCACCTCTGGAATCAAACTGCACATTTCTTCTCTAAGTATTCTTTCTCTGTTTCTCTTCCCTTCTCATATTTCATACACACTACAGGTTTAGGCTTTCATATTAAATAGAGATATGAAATTTATCAGGAAAATGTTGGATGGATTCTTTGCTTTGGCTAAGACTAGTAAACCACGGTTATCTGCATGACTAACTCAGTCTACCTCCCTTTCTGTAAACACAGTGAATCATTTATTTTAAAAACTGGAGACTATATTTTTCATGGGCACCTGAATCACTGAGAAGGATTGTCATAGTCTTGAGATCACCTGACATAAAAAGCCAAAAGTATTGAAAGCAAGCCCACAGCACACCACACCAGAAAAGTGGAATCCTGTTGTTGCACCTTAAGTGTAATACAATAAATTTTAGTCCCACCTTGTTCAGCATTTCCATCTGTGTGATACTTTTCTGGTCTACTGTAAGTTCAAAATATCGGGATGCCCATTTTACTAGACTACCAAATTTCATTTTCTTAACAGACTTGTTGGGGGAAATAACCCAGTTCACAATATCCAAGTCAGCTGTCAGATCACCTTTCTCATCCAAATATACACCATCTATGGAATTATTATGAAACTGGGAGCTTTGACGGAAATAGTGAAGCTGGAAAGGAAAGGAAAAAAAAGAATTTAGAAATGTCATCAGATAATCTTTGAAAAGATTCTTTGGTTTAATTGCAGAAGGGATCTGAATATTTTTATCTCTCTGTTCAAGAATGAGATTCTGTTTTCGGTTTCCAACTTTGTTAGGAGACTATCAACAAAAATAGGAATAATAAGCGCTGTAGATCAGAACAATGATTGTAAAGGAGAGAAATTGTAATAACTGGTCATGTATCTGTCCCCCACCCCCACTCCCCATTTTCTCAGTATTGTTAATATAAAACTCCTCTAAAGGCAAACAACCAATTGTTTTTTATCTATATTTAATTAACCAAATAAATATTAAGCTAGTAAAACAAATTTAAGATGTTGCTTTAATTTGCCAGTTGTTGTGTGACTTTTCTCCTAAGAGGTTGGCTCATACTTAGTACAGTCTTAAGACTCTGGTCAAGGAGAGAAGCAACCTAGAACTAAGGAGAAATTTCCTGACAGTTAGAACAACTAAGCAGTGGAACAACCTGCCTCCAGAAGTGGTGAATGCTCCAACACTGGAAGTTTTTAAGAAGAGACTGGACAGCCAGTCTGAAATGGTATAGGGTTTCCTGCCTTAGCAGGGGGTTGGACTAGATGACCTCCAAGGTCCCTTCCAACTACTTCTTCTTCTTCTTCTTCTTCTTCTTCTTCTTCTTCTTCTTCTTCTTCTTCTTCTTCTTCTTCTTCTTCTTCTTCTTCTTATTATTATTATTATTATTATTATTATTATTATTATTATTAAGTTGACAAGTCATAAATGCTTATAGTAGGGAACAGAATGATTGTTTCAGATATGTTTTGCGTGTGTTTGTTGTGTGTGAATGCTTCTTTTTGGAAATTTTCTTTTTGTCTACATTGGAGGGGGTCAGAACATTTCTCTCTCTCTCTCTCTCTCTCTCTCTCTCTCTCTCTCTCTCTCTCTCTCTCTCTCTCTCTCTCTCTCTCTCTCTCTCTCCTAAAAAAAGGTAAACATAGGAATAATCAAAGCTGTATACCAAAATAATGAAAGAAAAGGACAATCAATCAATCAGAATAGAACTGGAGGGGACCTTGGAGGTCTTTTAGTCCAACCCCTGGCTCAAGCAGGAGACCATATCCCATTTCTTTTCCTAAAAGCTTCCAGTGATGGAGCACCCACAACTTCTGAAGGCAAAGCTGTTCCACTGGTAAATTGTCCTCACTGTCAGGAAGTTACTCCTTAGTTCCAGGTTGCTTCTCTCCTTGATTCACTACATTCTGTCTTGTCTTGTCTTCTGGTGCTTTGGAAAATAAGTTGAACCCCTCTTCTTTGTGGCTGCCCCTCAAATACTGGAACGCTGCTATCAGGTCCCCCCATAGTCCTTCTTTTCTCTAGACTGGCCATACCCAATTCCTGCAACTGTTCTTCATATGTTTTGGTCTCCATACCCTTAACCATCTTCATTGCTCTTCTTTTCACTTTCCCCCAAGTCTCAGCATCTTTGTGTGTGTGTGTGTGTGTGTGTGTGTGTGTGTGTGTGTGTGTGTGTGTGATGTGGTGATCAAAACTGGCTGCAGTATTCCAGGTGTAGTTTTACTAAGGCATTATAAAGAGGTACTAATAGGTCATGTGATTTGAAGTATTTCCCAAGAGTTTGAACAGCTGGGCATGTTCACATTCTGACCACTTTATCATAGTAATGATAATTTATAACTTTTCCAAAGGCAAACAATCATTTTTTTTATCAGTGGTTTATTAACCTAAAAATTTATTTATTTTTTTAATTTTAATTCCATTTATATCCCGCCCTTCTCCGAAGACTCAGGGCGGCTTACAAGCTTAGCAGTAGCCTTCATTCTATGTATATGCCTGCTTATTAGGGCTTTCACACACACCCCAAGCGGCATTATTACAAAGTCAGCTTAATTGCCCCCAACAATCTGGGTCCTCATTTTACCTACCTCGGAAGGATGGAAGGCTGAGTCAACCTTGAGCCTGGTGGGATGCGAACCTGCACTAATTGCAGGCAGCTGGTGTTACTTAAGGAGGCATTAGCCCACTGCTCCACCAAAATAATTAACTTTAAAAAATATTCTCTGATGAATGAAGGGGAATATACATGTCCCGGGATAATGTGGCAGGATCCAATCTGGGTCACTCACCAGGACCAAAGATTTTGTCTTCTGAGCTTGCAGACTTGTGCTGGAGCCCATCTTCAGAGAACTTCTCTCTAGCTAAAGAAAGTTCCTTGAAGATGGGCTCCAGCATGTATACAAAAGCCTGGAAGACAAAAAACTCTGGTCCTAGTGACTGACCCAGATTGGAACCTGCAAATATTCTCTGGGACACAGCAGTAGTCCTTCTTGCAGAGGGAAAGGTTCAAGGAGAAAGACATGGATGCAGTATAATATCTTGGCCTAGAAAACAATTATAAACAGAGAATTGAATGAGATAGAAAGATGGCTGAACAACCAAGTTATAGAAGTGTTCACTTCAGAAAATAATAATAAAAAGTGAAATAGTACAAAAATAAAAAGAATCAAAGGAAATGGAAAATGAAGGAAATGGAAGTATGGAATTAGGTTGGGTTTGAGTAACAGGATACTCTAATCTTTCAGAATAACTAACCAAGACATCCAGTTACAAAACGGAGTTCCATCTGCAGGGGAAACATGACTGATCAAAAATTACCTGCAAAAACTTCAGTCTCTGAGGTTCCGTCTTCATGCCCCTATTTCGTCCTGATCTCTTGAATGTGGATACATAAGCTGAATTTAAGGCCCTTCCCACAGCCGAGATGGTGTAAATGAGGTTGTTGTCCAGGGTCAGGATCCGATCAATGTCCTCTTTCCCCAGAGCCTCCAGATTTTCTCTTTGTCTGCACCGTCTCCAGACTTTTACTGAAATGGCATCCTTAGCGGATGAACATGTAAAGGATTTTTTCCAAAAATTAAATATAGATT
This sequence comes from Vipera latastei, assembly GCA_024294585.1. Classification (NCBI taxonomy): domain Eukaryota; kingdom Metazoa; phylum Chordata; class Lepidosauria; order Squamata; family Viperidae; genus Vipera; species Vipera latastei. The sequence continues at coordinate 293,972,398 of CM044355.1, forward strand.
TGAGAAAGAGATTAAAAGCATCATAGTTTGCCCATTTCCTTTTCTTTATCAAAAAGGAAAAAATGGCACCAAAGTATTTAAAAGAAAGGTTAGCAAACATTAAGTCAACAGTGAGATCCCAGTGAGCTGTAGTGATCCAGACCTTTTCTACAGATTGTTGCTGGACACCTTGAAGTACTGTTTCTACAATTAGCATTCCTATCCGGAATGAACTAGTCTCTGAACCATAAACAAAGACATTGACTTTACTCCACTTGTAATATTGTTTAAATATTAAACCTATCTGATGCACATTGAGTGGAAAGCTTTGATATATAACTGCACAAATGCCATTCCTTAACATTAAAGAAGACATTGTCCTCATGAACCTCTCCCCCTGGTCAGTTTCTGGAGCAAGGAGTCCAACCAATGTCCACTTGAAATGGAGGAGAAGCTGGATCATTCCTGGGTACTGGACTCCTTCAGCAGGGAGCATTGGGTAGAAGAAAGGAAAATGAGTTTTATCCCTCAGAATCTGGGAAGAAAAACTGTAACTGATCTGAAAGGAATGAAAGATGGTGGCATTTTAAATTAAACAAGCAAAATTCAATTCTTATCATTTTCACAATAACTCTCATCTTCATTTGCAGCAGGAAGTTGCAAGAGTGAAAACTGTGTCCCTGAGAAAGACACACCTGAGGGATTTTATAGGTGCCCAACATGGTGGACATCTGGATGGAGATGCCAGTCTCAGCCCCTTCCAGAACAGCCACTGTGTTTCTCTGCCTTCCACACCTGAAGTTGGGCACATTGGCTTCACCATCTGAAAGGAGATCCAGCAAAGGATCTGAAGTCATTTCTACCTTGAAGAAATTTTCATAGATATTATAACCCAGGGTGATGTTGGGTAAGAGATGGTCATTCTGGTTGATGTCCTTGATAGCAAAAAGGAAAGGCAAACATTTCCAAATAAATTTGGATGATTTGCTGCAGGTATGAACATATCAATGAAAATAGCATTTATTTTTTCTTCCAGGAGAATATTTTTAGTTTACTCAATTACAATTATTTTTTTCCAAATAGTTTGCAACATCCCAAAACACTACCATAGAAAAAAGAATAAGAACAATAGAAAATTTTGAACCATAACGTACTTCAATGTCATTCTCCCACCTGGTAACACTAGCACCACTTCAATTTCATGTCTGGGTCTTCAAACTTTTAATCCCATATTTGATGGTTTGTTTCCTCTCTCTTATTAATACCCAGATGCCTAAAATAAACTATTTACTATTCCTTCTTTTAAATTTTAGATATTTTTGGAGTTGGACCTAGAATTCGGAATGACTAAAAATGGCTGCCATCCAGATGACATTCAGAAGATAAAATTCTTCGTTATTTCTTTAACTATGAGGCTGCATGAAGGTTCAGCCCTGCTGGATGGACCTTTGTTGTGTTTTCTGTTAGGCTGTTTTTTATTCTTTACCTGTTCCTATTTTTTTATTTGTAATTGAAAAACACACAGTGTTATAAAACGAATGTGGTCCCTGGCATGAACTTGTGAATAAAAGTCAGAGAAAATTTTAATGAATGCCTATGCTCTCAAATTTGCAATGTATGGCAGTGAAAGGCTGAGCGCCAAAGAATTGAAGCCTTTGAACTATGGTGCTGGAGAAGACTCCTGCGAGTTCCTTGGACTGCAAGGCGATCAAACCGGTCAGTCCTAGAGGAGATCAATCCTGACTGCTCTTTAGAAGGCCAGATCCTGAAGCTAAAACTCAAATACTTTGGCCACCTAATGAGAAGGAAGGACTCACTGGAGAAGAGCCTAATGCTGGGAAAGATTGAGGGCAATAGAAGAAGGGGACGACAGAGAATGAGGTGGCTGGATGGAGTCACTGAAGCAGTAGGCGTGAGCCTAGATGGACTCCTGAAGATGGTAGAGGACAGGAAGGCCTGGAGGAACGTTGTCCATAGGGTCGCGATGGGTCGGACACGACTTCGCAACTAACAACAACAACAACATGCTCTCAAATGGGCCTTTTTCATCCCAGCAGTAAATTTTGCTGTGGAAAAAAATGGTAGTATTATCTCATCTCCAATGCAGAGTGAAAATACAGCATCCCTTTTTGCTTGGACCAGGACGTCAGGATTCCATCCAGAGTTCAGTTCATCTCAGGAGTGAGGTGAAAGGAAGAGGTCATTCTGTTCCTCCGGTCCACAATCTAACTCTGCTCATAAAATGGGAAGGGAAGTGGATGGGGGGGGGAAATATTTTGATTCAGGTTTTATACTTTAGAGCTCAAAATGAACTTTGTCACCTACAGATGGTTGACAAAGGGGCCACAAGACAGAATCAGGTAGTAAGTTGGCCAAAGGGACAAATCAAGAGGAGAGGACCTTGAATTTTCAGAGGGCTATTATAGTAAACACTCATTGGAAATGCAGTGGCTCTAATAACGTGCAGGAGGATTGACTTACGTGAAGAATTTCGTTGAAGGACTTCTGCTGAAGTTTAATGATTGAAACCTAGCATCCTTTGCAGAGACTATCCCACTAATGAAATAATCTCCTGACTTGTAATGATGCTCTGGGTCCACTTCACTCTGCTCCAGAGACAAAAGACATTTGGCTTTGCATAACCCACAAGGTTCTGGTGGCCACACAAGTAGCACAAGTAGAAGCATCAGCAACATGATTTCAGTTGCTGATTTAGCTTTCACTGTGGCACCTGCATTTTAACAAAGAATGAGAAGAAGATGTGGATAGAAACCCAAATTTCTTCCAGGATGGAAACTTCAGATCCAGTCTGAATCCAGCCAAGGCACAGAAATGCTATCTCTGCTTGTCCTGAAACCACCCCCAATTTTTCTTTCTGTCTCCAGAGCCATTGATACACCCAGAATTTTCACCCAACTGTGCTTTTGAGTCTATATCAAAGCATTTTCTGACATGCTTCTATAACATCTTCCGAAAGGTTGCAGAAAGTTCTCTAGGAAGCTAACATAAAGTCAGTGAATAAATCAGTATGGTTTAGATAATTGGAAGGAAGAAAAATAAAGCATCAGCTCCCTGAATCCCTTAAAAGAGCCTTGGTGGAGCAGTGGGCTAATGCCTCCTTAAGTAACACCAGCTGCCTGCAATTAGTGCAGGTTCGAGTCCCACCAGGCTCAAGGTTGACTCAGCCTTCCATCCTTCCGAGGTAGGTAAAATGAGGACCCAGATTGTTGGGGGCAATTAAGCTGACTTTGTAATAATGCCGCTTGGGGTGTGTGTGAAAGCCCTAATAAGCAGGCATATACATAGAATGAAGGCTACTGCTAAGCTTGTAAGCCGCCCTGAGTCTTCGGAGAAGAGCGGGATATAAATGGAATTAAATATATATATATATATATGTCTTCAGGCTGGTGCCCAAAGGGAGAATTCACAGATGTGGCTCCAAGCTCTGAAGATAGGCCAGTGATAGAAACTGGAGAACTTGGTACATTTTTTTCAAATAAAACACTTTTAGAGAACCTGGGATCAAACTAAGAATAAGAGGGATCTGACTTTTAGCATGGCCATGAAAAGTCTCGTATTAATATGGATTTAGTTAGGTTTTGTTTCTAGCAGAACTTGCTCATAAGTCTGTAGGCAGACCGGTAGCAGAACTGGTAGCTACTTTTGTTGCCCATGCCCAGAATGGACTTCTGGAAGCGGCATCCACACAGAGAACTGGTTGTTCACATATTTGAATCCCACCACTGTCTGTAGGTAGCTGTTCATATCATTCAAGAGAGGAATTTAGTCCCTATTTAAAAACAGACAAATGGCAGGGCACCAGAGAATAGAATAGAATAGAATAGAATAGAATAGAATAGAATAGAATAGAATAGAATAGAATAGAATGGAATGGAATGGAATGGAATGGAATGGAATGGAATGGAATGGAATGGAATGGAATGGAATAGAATAGAATAGAATAGAATAGAATAGAATAGAATAGAATAGAATAGAATAGAATAGAATAGAATAGAATAGAATAGAATAGAATAGAATAGAATGGAATGGAATGGAATGGAATGGAATGGAATGGAATGGAACGGAACGGAATGGAACGGAACAGAATAAAATAACACACTTGGAAGGGATTTTGGAGTCTTCTAGTTCAACCCTCTGCTAAGGCAGGAAACCCTATACCATTTCAGACAAATTGGACAAATGTTGTCCAATCTTTTCTTTAAAACTTCCAGTGTTGGAGCATTTACAACTTTTGGAGGCAAGTTGTTCCACTGATTAATTGTTCTCACTGTCAGAAAATTTCTCCTTAGTTCCAGATTGTTTCTCTCCTTGATTAATTTCTCTCCGTTGCTTCTTGTCCTGCCTTCAGGTGAATAGCTTAACTCCCTCTTCTTCGTAGCAACCCCTGATATATTGGAACACTGCTATCATGTCACATCATGTTCACATTGTCCAATAACACAATTCCATCCAGCACCTGCAGCAATGACCTTGGTATGAAGCAGGCTCTCACTGTCTGTGAATGGCATTTTGGAATTCCATATCCTCCATTCAGTTTCTACCCCTCCCGCCTTTTCTATGACAAGTTGATTAGCGATAGAGACCAGTAGGCATCATAGCAATTCAATCTTGACATGCACTCCTCGGGCAGGGAGTGAGTAGACCTGACGTCTAAAGTCACATAGAAAGAAAATTTCAAATTTGCTTAGATGTCTAGATATCTGTAAGGAATCAAACCCTTAATTATTCAAATAAAATTAAATTGAGCTCTTATCCCCTATACTGAGTGCTTTTTTTGTAAAAGAAAAAGGTGCCGGAACTTACATATGTCATACAACCCGCCTTGCCTACCCTACAAGCAAAACCTCAGAACGAATGAATGAACCTTTATTATCAAAGTACAACATGTGTACAGTGAGATTGGCTGAGCCTCCCTTCATGCCCCCCACACAACGCACAGTGACAACAAACGGACCATCTTGTTACACCATGTGAGCTAACCAAAAAAGGTGCCGGAACTCCATTCTGAGCGTTCTATGACAAAAAAGCCCTGCCTATACTCATGATCATGGATTTAATTATTTTTATTTTTAATGTTGTTGTGATGGGCTGATAGCCATGGAACATAAGATGGGAGCCTTTGACATGCAGGTTATTTCTCCTGAACGGGAAATAACTCTGTGTATGATTGACTTGCGAGGCCGGTGTGTTGTGCAATTAGCTCACATGGTGTAACAAGATGGTGCATTTGTTGTCACTGTGAGTTGTGTGGGGGGCACAAAGGGAGGTTCAGCCTATCTCACTGCACACATGTTGTACTTTGATAATAAAGGTTCATTCATTCATTCTGAGGTTTTGCTTGGTAAAAAATACAGGAAACCAGAAGTTGCCTTCAAGCTTTACATTTTTATTCAGCTGAACAAAAGACGGGCTGCTCTAAAAGAGAGCAGCTGTGAAAGACAAGAAATCTTTGTATTTATTCTTTCTGGTTACATAAGTAAAGCCATCCAGCAAAGGTGACACACATACGATAAAGATTTTATCCAGTGAGTCTGGCATACTGTAGATAAGAGAGCAAAAGTAACTAAATATTGTGTACTGGGTTCTTCACAAGCAGGAGATGAGGTGAGAGAGTTCAGGCAGGAACATGTTTTATTGAATAACAGGAACTGAACTACTAACCAAGGCTTCTGCACAGCTATTAGCTATTAGCTACTAGGTGGCAGCCAATAGGTTTGAAGGAGTCTATTGCCATCCTAGAGCCAACCTGTGGTCATCCTGGAGACTGCCTGTCTGAGAAGCCAGTGACCATTACACAGACTCCCTGATTAAGCAATCTCAACAGCATTCAAAGACATGTGGTACAGTTCAAGTGAAACAGGCCCAATACATTACACTAAACATGTTCCTTTTTGGGTGTTTGCTTAAAGATATTGTATGTTCTTGGGTGGGTTAGGACATTGGGTGTTTTCCTTGCTGGCCTTTCATGACCCTGCATCCAGGACTTTGCAAGAGCCCAAAGACAGCAGGGCCATCTGCACATTCACAATTGATATTTCCTATACTGTCCCCTAATTCCGGGTCAACACCTTTATCAGGAAGAAAGGATCTTATCAGGGGAGATTTAGAAAGAAAATAAAGGGGGGATGGTGGGAGGGAGGGTGGGTGGGAGGAAGGAAGGAAGGAAGGAAGGAAGGAAGGAAGGAAGGAAGGAAGGAAGGAAGGAAGGAAGGAAGGAAGGAAGGAAGGAAGGAAGGAAGGAAGGAAGGAAGGATTAGGATGCATCATTGAGATAGGGGCACAGAAACAAATATGGCAAATCTGATTGTGCTTTCCCTTCTTATACTCCAGTGAACCAGGAAGGAGCCTGCCTGATTCTCCTCCAATTACTATCTTGCCTGCCAGGATTTAGGAAGTGTTTCATCCCTTTTTTTCTTACATAATAGTTGTTGCATATTTCATTCAAGGTTATCTCCCATCTCACATCATCTCCCCTACATATGGAAGATGGAAACTATTTAATTTGCAGGAAGGAACAAACACAAAATGATTTCAATGTTTTCCATTTTGGGGGTGGGGAGGCAGAGATGTTGGGAAAATCACTGAGAAGAAGCCAGTGGGAAAAGATCAAAAGAACCTATCTCTTTGTTGAAATCATCTTTCTATGTCACTTTGTGATCAGGCTTACTCTCTCCTTTGAGTGAGGGTTCAACTGAGGAATAGTTAACATTTAATGTTGTAAGCACCTGTGTTTATTTATTTGTTTAATCAATCAATCAATAAATAAAACCATTATCTATAATCTTGGCTTTTAAACACAAGGAATCCCACCAAAATCAAGGATGGCCATTCTCCAGAAATGAGGCAGGGATGTTGTTTGGGAAGAGGGTGGAGGAATTCTTCCAGAAGGAGGGAAATTCCATTTTAGGAAGAATTCCTTGGAAAAGGAACTCAAGAGGAGAAAAAGTTCTTTAGTCGGTCAGGTACCAAGTGAACTGTGTCCAGTGGCTAAGGTTGGCTTTCAAAAAAGGAAATCTGTGAAATTATTAAAAAAAGATGGGTGGAGTTGTAGAAAACCAGAATGAATGTGAGTTGATACCAAGAGGGAATGTAACTTCAGAATGAGCTAAACACAAATATATTGTTCTGGGATACAGAATGTGTATGAGATAAGAAGAAGTGCTATTATTTTTAAGGCCAAACGTGCAATGACACCTCTAACATAGTGGGCAGGCTTATGCTGTTGCTATCCCAGTACAAAGATAGAATAGAATAGAATAGAATAGAATAGAATAGAATAGAATAGAATAGAATAGAATAGAATAGAATAGAATAGAATAGAATAGAATAGAATAGAATAGAATAGAATAGAATAGAATAACAGGAAATAGAACAGAACAGAACAGAACAGAACAGAACAGAACAGAACAGAACAGAACAGAATAGAATAGAATAGAATAGAATAGAATAGAATAGAATAGAATAGAATAGAATAGAATAGAATAACAGGAAATAGAACAGAACAGATAGAATAGAATAGAATAGAATAGAATAGAATAGAATAGAATAGAATAGAATAGAATAGAATAGAATAGAATAGAATAGAATAGAATAGAATAGAATAGAATAGAATAGAATAGAATAGAATAGAACCTTGGGGATATTTCTATTCAGAGTTGTCAACCAGCCAGCCTGCGGGCCAGTTTCCTCATACTGAAGCTGCACCCACCCCATTGCCAGCAATGCAAAAAGAGACGCAACATGTCACGTGATGTGGCAAGTTTGACACCCGTGTTCTAGTCTGACCCCCTGCTCAGGAAGGAAATCCAATCTCTTCTTAAAAACTTCCAGTTTTGGAGCATTCACAACTTATGGAGGCAAGTTGTTCCACTGATTAATTGTTCTGTCAGGAAATTTCTTCTTAGTTCTAGGTTGCTTCACTCCTTGATTAGTTTTCATCCATTGCTTCTTGTCCTGTCCTCAGGTGCTTTGGAGAATAGCTTGACACTCTCTTTTTTGTGGCAACCCCTGAGATATTGGAACACTGCTATCACGTCACTCCTCGTCCTTCTCTTCATTAAACTACACATGCCCAGTTCCAGCAATCGTTCTTTATATGTTTTAGCTTCCAGTCCCCTAATCATCTTTGTTGCTTTTCTCTCCACTTTTTCTAGTCTCAACATCTTTTTCACATTGTGGTGACCTTACCAAGGCATTATAAAGTGGTATTAATACTTCACGTGATCTTGATTCTATCCCTCTGTTAATGCAGCCTAGAACTGTGTTGGCTTTTTTGGCAGCTGCATATTAACACTTTGAGTTGTTCAGCTCTCTTAGACCACAAGGATCTTTCCCATGGCTTAGAAGAAGCTATTTAGCCTTATCTATGGATATTTATTTATTTTTTAATTTAAATTTTAATCCCATTTATATCCCGCCCTTCTCCGAAGACTCAGGGTGGCTTACAATCTAAGCACAAATCAAATGTGCTTAGCAATTTTCATGTTTTATTTTCTGTGTGTATATGTGTATACATATTATTACAATTGTTACATTTATTTTAGTTGGTTGCAGCTATGCTGGTTATTTGGAGAGCAATGAAATTTGGTTCTTCTGGAGAACTTTGGTGTAAATAGATGGGGAGAGGAATCTTTTTCTTAATATTTCAGTGTTGTAGATGGTCTGCAAGGAGCTGCTGTCAGTTCTTATTTCAATGTCTTTTTTCTTCTGTTCTAAATTCTCTGTGGGCGCCCCGGAACTATGGAATCAGTTACCGGTAGAGCTCCGGATGGCGCCCGATCTTCGCTCCTTTCGCCGCGATCTAAAAACATTTTTATTCGAACAAGCCGGCCTGGCCTGATGGGGGATTGGTGGGGTTTTTTATTGCTGTTTTATTGGGGGTTTTTAATTGTACTGTATCGATTGTTTTTTAGTGGGCAACTATTTAATCTTTTTTTAATATTTGTAATTTTGCATTTTTATTCTTGCCCTGTTCACCGCCCTGAGTCCTTCGGGAGAAGGGCGGTATAGAAATATTAATAAACTAAACTAAACTAAACTAAATTGTTTTGAGCCTTTGTAGTTCTTGTAATTCAGAGTTTCTAAAATAGAATAGAAAACAGAACAGAACAGAACAGAACAGAACAGAACAGAACAGAATAGAATATTTATTTATTTATTTATTTATTTATTTATTTATTTATTTATTTATTTATTTAATTTATATACCGCCCTTCTCCCGAAGGACTCAGGGCGGTGAACAGGGCAATACATAAAAACAAGATACAAAAATTAAAAATTATTAAAAAGTAATTAAACAATGCCCATAATAAATTAATACAGATTAAAAATTGAAGTCCATTTATAAATAGAATAGAATAGAATAGAAGTTTAAGTTTAAGTTTATTTGATTTCTATACCGCCCTTCTCCCGAGGGACTCAGGGCGGTTCACAGGGCATATATAAATAGCAGTACAAAAATTAAAAAGAAATTAAACCAATGCCCAATTAAAATACAACAACAATAGAATAATAAAAAACCAATTAAAAAAAAACCCATATTCCCCCATCAGGCCAGACCAGCTAATTCAAATAAGTGGGTCTTCAGCCCGCGGCGGAAGGATCGAAGGTCCGATGCCATCCGGAGCTCAACCGGCAGTTGGTTCCATAATGCCGGAGCACCCACAGAGAAGGCCCTCCCCCTGGGGGCCACCAGTCGACATTCCCTGACCGGAGGCACCCTGAGGAGGCCCTCTCTGTGGGCACGCACAGGGCGGAGGGGAGTTGACGCCGGCAGCAGGTGGTCCTCGAGGTATCCCGGACCCATGCCATGTAAGAATAGAATAGAATAGAATAGAATAGAATAGAATAGAATAGAATAGAATAGAATAGAATAGAATAGAATAGAATAGAATAGAATAGAATAGAATAGAATAGAATAGAATAGAATAGAATAGAATAGAATAGAATAGAATAGAATAGAATAGAATAGAATAGAGCTGGAAGGGACCTTGGAGGTCTTCTAGTTAAGCTCCCTGCTCAAGCAGGAGAACCTATACTATCTCAGACAAATGACTGTCTAGCCTCTTCTTAAAAATCTTCAGTGATAGAGTGCCCATGATTTCTGGAGGCAAGCTGTCCCATTGGTTAATTGTCCTCACTGTTAGGAAGTTTCTCCTTAATTCCAGGTTGCTTCTCTCTTTGATGAGTTTCCAACCATTGTTTCTTGTCCTGCCCTCTGGTGCTTTGGAGAATAATTTGACCCCCTCTTCTTTGTGGCAGCCCCTCATATACTGGAATACTGCTATCATGTCACCCCTATTCCTTCTTTTCTTTAGACTTGCCAAACCCAAGTCCTGCAGCTGTTCTTCATATATTTTAGCCTCCAGGCTTTTGATCATCTTAGTTGTTCTTCCCTCTACTTTTTCCAAGGTCTCAACATCTTCTTTTGTAGTATGGTGACCAAAATTGGTTGCAGTATTCCAAATGTGGTCTCAGTAGGGTTTTATAAAGTGGTACTAATACTTTGCATAATCTTAATTCTATGTCTCTGTTTATACAACCCAAGACTGTATTAGCTTTTTTGGCTGCTGCTGCACACTTCTAGCTCATAGTCAAGTGATCGTCCCTCTCACAGTTGCTGTTTTTGAAGCAGGTCTCACCTAATCTGTACTTAAACCTTTGATATTTTTTTTCCTGCCTAAATGTAAAACTTTGCTTTTCTCCACGTTAAAACTCATTTTGTTGGATAGGGCCCATTGTTCAAGTTTGTCAAGATCTTTTTGAATCCTGAGCTTTTCTTATGGGGTGAAGCTATTCCTGCCAGTTTAGTGTCATTTGCAAATTTGTTGAGTTCCCCTTCTATTCCCTCATCTAAGTCAGGGCTTTTCAACCAGTGGTATGGGTACCACCTGTGGTACATTGGCACCTAGCAGGTGGTACGCCACCATCCTAGAAAAGTGGTAGCAGGGGAGGGGAATGAGCTGAACTGGTGGCAGCACTGCACAAGCCTGAGCGAGAGATGGCTGGAGCTGCAGAGCTGTCAGGGCTCAGCAGAAGCGCCAGGATCAGCACTAGGCTCCAGCTGGAGCTTGGCACTGATCCTGGTGCTTCTGACCTCAAAAAAAGCACCAATCAGCTGGAATGTTGCAGCATCTCCAGGGTCTTGCAATTTATTTATTTATTATTTATTTATTGATGGGATTTATATCCCGCCCTATAAATAAATAATAAATAAATAAATTGCAAGACCCTGGAGATGCTGCAACATTTACATTCAGATGTTTGGCAACTGATTCATATTTATGATGGTCACAGTGTCCCAGGGTCATGTGAAGTGACCAAAACCTACTGCAACCACTCAGCGGGGGGGGGGGGGAATATAAACCAAAAACCCACCCCCCACCCCCCACCCCCACTGCCAGTCCTCAACAGAAATGCTCACAACAATGAAAACCTCGGACAGGAGGAAGAGCGCCCCGGGCAGGCAGGCAGGTGTGTTGCTCGGCTGTGGCTGGGGGGCACTTTTTTCAGTGCCATTGTAACTTCAAACAGTCACTAAGCACACTGTTGTAAGTCGAGGACTACCCGTACTTCATCACTTTTTTCCTTTTTGGGGGGGGGGGTCATCCAGTTTTTGACACCTTGCTAGACGTGGTACTTGGATGTTGCCATATCCTAAAAGTGGTACAATGGGTGAAAAAGTTGAAAAGCCCTGATCTAAGTCATTAATGAAGATATTGAATAGTACTGGGTCTAAGACAGAGCCTTGTGGCACCCCGCTGCTTACTTCTCTCCATGTGGATGTAGTACCATTGAGAACTACTCATTGAGTATGGTTTGTCAGCCAGCTACATATCCATCTGGTGGTTCTTGATACATTCACCCTTATGTATTTATTTCTGTTAAGTACCTATTTATTGGACATGGATAATTATCTTCTGAAAGATTTTTTAGATCCTATACCAAGTTTGGACTAGTTAATCTCTGAGATCCTGTCCAACTCATAACTATGAGTTTCCTCCAATTGCAGCTTCTGGATAGTCTTCCAAAGCAACCCCATAGAGAATGCATTATAATAGTTGTTTCTACCATATGTTGTGTGAACCAAGTATGGTGCATAATAAACCATAGTTAAGAGTATAGCCTGCTGGATGAACTCAACCAGTTGTGGCTTATTTAATTATGTTAGATGGGACCATCAATTACCGGTGTGCCATGGGTTAAGAATATGCTTAGCTGTGGCTGGGATGGGGTCACAAAATAATGGCATCCATGTCTGGGGGAGGAGATGTGCAAGATGGAAGACAGGGATGTGATGCAAGCTGCACCACTTTGAATGTGCATCAACACGCAGTTTCAAAGAAAGTGAGGCTTGTATCATGTTACTCTCTTGCTATCTTGTCTATTTTTATTTTCTTGTGAAAACTACTGACAGAACATAGTAACCTATATTCTAGTTGGCTAAATTTTGGTGGGATTAAGAGAACTCATCTTAATATGGTTAAGGCCCCACTGAAGACATTTGGGATTCATTGAAGAAATACTGCAACATTTCCAAAATAGTTTTCCAATATTTTCAGGGAATATTTTTATTAGGAATACAGAAAATGGCAGTCTCAACATACAAAGTCCTACAAAACTCTGAATCTGGCAAGCGTCCAAGAAACAGGAGAGAAGCAATGTATTTGGAAGTTAATTTCTATAGCAACATAACCAATGGGACATCTGAGACATTAAAATAATCACCTGATTGCTCTTTACGATGCTACAAAACTTTTTTATTGTTCTTCTGACACTCTGTCTCAAAAAATAGGCAGGCAAAACTCAAGTGTCTCTTTGCTGACCTGTTGCTAACCTATTAAAACCCTTTAGGGAATTGGCATAAACATGTTTTTCTTTAGCTCTGCACCTGCTCTTGCAGCTAGGTTGAATTCAGTGCATTACATAGAGACATTTCACCTCGTCTCCTTATAATTACCCAATTATGGTCATTTGCTTTGCTTGTTTCCAAAGGTCAAGCTGAGTTTCATTCCTGGCCCATGAGGATTATAAGCAAGGCCTATAAACATTAGAAAGCAACAGCTGCAGATAATATTTTGAATGAAGCTTGAAGAAGTTGGTGCAAAGTTATTACCAAAGTGTCTTCTGGGCCCGCTGAGGCCCAGAGCTGGGACTTAGAGCAACTGGGGAGCTGAGCTGAGAGTGAAACTTTGCCGACTTCTAAAACTTTACCTACAAGTGTAACTTCATGTTGAATACAGAGTCTAGGATGAAATTAATTCATGTTACACATTCTCAGAGTCATATTTTTTTGGAGATTGCACCACTTGTAGGCCCTGTGCAGCTTTGCCTGATCTTGAAAGCCAACACCCTATGCCTACGGCCTTCTTTATAGTTACACAGGTAGTGGTCTCATAGTCAAGATCTACCTGAATGGTTCATGTAGTCAATTATCCCGTAAGCTCTTAAGAGCAGAAAGAAATGAAGGTCACATTACATGATGTCCAAGACCTCTAACCCTCTAACTGTATGTCCTTTGTGGTATTTGCAATTACATTGGCCATGAGAAGGCAGTACATAACAAATTACATCATTATTAAGTAAATCAGAAGTATGTGGTGAAATGTTCTTCTATGGAGCTCAAATACTTTACAGGAAATTGAACTATGAACTTTCACACTTTAGACATATGGTGCCTGTCAGGATCTCCATCATCAGACTGGTGCCTTGATGGAGTCCTGCCATCAAAGTGGAAGGGAGGGGGAGTCATTTTGGGCAATCCACACCTGTGTATCTAATGGTGAGAAATGGGGAGGAGGAGCTGACATGTGAAGAAGACCAGAGCTGTTTGTCCCACTTACACCAGGCATAATAATAATAATAATAATAATAATAATAATAATAATAATAATAATAATAATAATAATAATAATAATAATAATAATAACGATGATGATGATGATGACGATGGTGATGATGGAAGGGATCTTGGAGGTCATCTAATCCAACCCCCTGCTCTGGCAGGAAACCCTACACCATTTCTGCCTTCAGGTGCTTTGGAGAATAGCTTGACTTCCTCTTCTCTGTGGCAGCCCCTGAGATATTGGAATACTACTATCATGTCATCCCTCATCCTCCTCTTCATTAAACTAGACATACCCAATTCCAGCAACCGTTCCTTATATGTTTTAGCCACCAGTCCCCCAATCATCTTTGTTGCTCTTCTCTGTACTCTTTCTAGACTAGTCTCGACATTTTTTTTACATTGTGGTGACCAAAACTGGTCCAATGTTCAAGTCTGTCACAATCCTTCTGTATCTTAAGCCTATCTTCTGGAGTGTTGGCTATTCCTGCCAGCTTGGTGTCATCTGCAAATTTGATGAGTTCCCCATCTATCCCCTCGTCCAAATTATTGATGAAGATGAGCACTGGGCCAAAAACAGAGCCCTGTGGCACCTCACTACACACTTCCCTCCATGTAGATGCAGCTCCATTGAGGACCACATGCTGAGTACGACTGGTGAACCAGCTATGAATCCATCTGGTGGTGACGTTGTCTAACCCACAGCTTTCTATCTTATCAAGTAGTAGGTTGTGATCTACTATCAAATGCCTTACTGACGTCCAAGTAAATTATATCCACAGCATTCCTCTGGCCCACTAATTTTGTCACTTGGTCAAAGAATGCAGTAAGATTTGTCTGGCATGATCTGTTTTTAACAAACCCATGTTGGCTTTTAGCTATGAATCCATCTGGTGGTGATGCTGTCTAATCCATATTATCAAGTAGTAGGTTGTGGTCTACTTTATCAAATGTTTTACTGAAGTCCAAGTATCTTCAAGGCCACTTGCCCTGGGTGTGAAATTGTAGCAGCCTAAACAACCCAGAGTTTCGCACAACATCACAGCAATCCTGGACTGGATGGCAATGGACTTGAAATTGGTGGGAGGAATGGGGAATGTTGGGTTTGGCTCTTTGTATTGGTGAATGGGAATTTCAGTTACTACCTCACCTTCCTGCAACCATCATCTTTAATAAAAGTCCTTCTCACTTCAATCAGTTGGAATCAAGAGTCTGCTTTCCTAAATGATTGTTTTGGGACAGTGCCTGAACAATACTGCAATCATCCAATGTGTCAGTTTTAGGAGCTATCCTAGTTTTGTCTTTTGGCAGTCTTGGTGTCTGAACAGTATTTACAATCCATCCTCCTTTAAGATCTCAGACTAGAAATGTTGCAGTATATTATGCTCCTGTAGATGTGATTTTATATTCTGATTAATTCAATATACCCCTTCATTCAGGCACTGGGTAGCTCCTAAAGCTAAAGTATTGTATGTAATCATCTCTGGTGCAAAGATCTGTGAGTTTAATCGCAGACTGGAATTGTGTGAATGCATCCATGCATCCATTCCCCAAATCTGCAAGCCTCACTGCTCTTGACTTGGAGGTTTTGGCAGTGAACCTCATCTGGACCAGGTGCTCTTCAGAATTTTCATTGCAATATTTCTATGTTGCCTCATCTATCAGAAAAGTTTCTACTCATTCTTGTATTTTGACACAAGATGCCCTGGTAATCGTGATTCCTGTCCCAGGAATTTGTATCTTGATTACTGCAACATGGTCTTGGTGGGACTACCTTGAATTTGCCTTGGAAGTTGTAGCTGGTATAGAATTTGATAACAGGCTACTTCTTGGACAGATCCATTGCAACATAACAACAGTACTATATAGTCACTACACCAATTTCCAATAGGTTTCTTGGTCCAATTCAAAGTGCTGGTTATCATGTGTAAAACTCTATAAACATTGGCAAAAGGATTATCAGGGAATGCCTGTTCCTCTTCCCACTCACAGGAAGTTAACTCATTTCATGGCAATGGTATCAACCTGAAGTATACTGGACAAGAAACACAATCAGCCAAGCTAATTCTGCTTCATTATAAAGCAACATTAACAAAATCTTGAAAGTTTGAAAGTACAAATCTCCTGCCTTCTCTTTTTAATCACCTGATAAATTAGGGAGGTTTGTTTCTGAGTTTTTCTCTGCCCGTTATGCAGCTTTGGCCTATATCCCCTCTTACTCGATCATTCCCTAGAACAACACAAAAAAGGGACCTTGGAAGTCATCTAGACAGCACCTCTTACCCTCATTTCCCAAGATCATCCCCACATTTCATTATAAAAGAATAGTGGACCCTACTTCTCCCAAAGGGAAAATTGGTTTCTATACTATTCTAATATTCTAGACAGGCCAACTGCTATCCTAAACATAGCCTGACAATGATGCCCCTCTACAAAACCAAAACATTTGTGCTATGAGATGGAAACAAATGTGATAACTGATGACACTTGCAAACCAAACTTTTAAAATTTAATCACCTGCCATCCCTAAGGGGGCAGTTTTGTAACAAGGTAGATTCCAAATAGAAGTGGAAGATAAAGACAATTACAAAAAAAAAATCCTCAAAACTTTAGAACGGCTTGCCTTAAGAGGTTATGGGTGCTCTGTCACTGGAAGCTTTTAAGAAGAGAGTGGACAGCTATTTGTCTAAAATGGTACAGGGTATCCTGCTTCAGCAGAGGGTTGAACTAGAAGACCTCCAAGGTCCCATCCAACTCTGATGATGTTCTATGCTCTATGATCTATGTTCTATGTTCTAGTCCAATGTAGGAGATGACCAGTCTAAACTCAAGGATGGGTCAAACACATCATCGATCTGAAGTCCCTTCATGCCCACAAAAGATCTAAGTCCAAAGCACCTTAAATTCCATTGAGTCTTATCTAACGCCAACACACTTTGACTGTTAGTAGTTCAGATACTTGTAGACAGCTTTAGCATACAATGAACATATATGTGTATATTTATGTGTATGTGTACAGTGTGTGTATGTGTATGTATATATATGGACTCCTGAATTCCTGTGCTTAACAGGCAGTGAAAGAATGAAGGGCATGCTAGCTATGTGTGTGTGTACAAGCGCCGGCTCTTTGGCTTTGAAACGGAGATGAGCACCGGCCCCTAGAGTCGGAAACGACTAGCACGCATGTGCGGGGGAACCTTTACCTTTACTTTTATATATATATATATATATATATATATATATATATATATATATATATATATATATATATATATATATATATATATATGTAGGTCTAGAGTCTCGGGTTTCTTCCCGCGTTCCTTTCATCTTCAGAAAGTTGTGGCGACGTTTCGACGAAATCCCATCCGTCATCATCAGGCCGGAGTATTCCTCCTGCTGCTTTCAGACCACGCATTGCTCCTGAAAGCAGCAGGAGGAATACTCCGGCCTGATGATGACGGATGGGATTTCGTCGAAACGTCGCCACAACTTTCTGAAGATGAAAGGAACGCGGGAAGAAACCCGAGACTCTAGACCTACACATACAGACACCCGCGAGAATCTACGAAAACATATATATATATATATATATATATATATATATATATATATATATATATATATATATATATATACATATATGTGGATCTTTGGTTATTCGGGTTTTTTCCCGCGTAGAACTAAAGGTGTAGGGGCGACGTTTCGACAGAATCCCATCCGTCATCATCAGGCTGGTGGCTTCTGCTTCCTTCTTCTGGGAGAAGCATGTGGCTGTTTGTTCCTCTTTTTTAAACTGCCAGAGGGGGTGTGTTCTGTGGGTGGAGGTGTGCTCTGATTGGGTGGGGGAGTAAGTGTGTTCTGATTGGGTGGGAGTGTGTTTTGAATGGTGGGTGTGTTCTGATTGGGTGGGGGTGTGTTTTGAGTGGATGGGCTGGTCTCAGCTGCCAGCCTTAGACCTGAGCTGGTGAGTTGTGCTGCTTTTGTTCGGCTTCGTGTTTGTGGTGGTGCCATGTTTTTATAGTGGGTGTTATCGTTATCATTGTGGGTTCGGATTGATAACGAGGCACAACCACAAAACAGAAACCTAACTACAGCTGCAACATCAGCCACTTTAAACCCCTCCAAACCACACAATAAGCAAACTGACACCCACTATAAAAACATGGCACCACCACAAACACGAAGCCGAACAAAAGCAGCACAACTCACCAGCTCAGGTCTAAGGCTGGCAGCTGAGACCAGCCCATCCACTCAAAACACACCCCCACCCAATCAGAACACACCCACCATTCAAAACACACTCCCACCCAATCAGAACACACTTACTCCCCCACCCAATCAGAGCACACCTCCACCCACAGAACACACCCCCTCTGGCAGTTTAAAAAAGAGGAACAAACAGCCACATGCTTCTCCCAGAAGAAGGAAGCAGAAGCCACCAGCCTGATGATGACGGATGGGATTCCGTCGAAACGTCGCCCCTACACCTTTAGTTCTACGCGGGGAAAAACCCGAATAACCAAAGATCCACATACGAACACCTGCAAAAACCTCAGAAAACAAACATATATATATATATATATATATATATATATATATATATATATATATATATATATATATATATATATATATATATATATATATATATATATACCGGTATATATATATATATATATATACCGGTATATATATATATATATATATATATATATATACATATATATATATATATATGGATCCTTGGTTTTTCGGGTTTTTCCCCGCGTAGAACTAAAGGTGTAGGCGCAACGTTTCGACGAAATCCCATCCGTCATCATCAGGCTAGTGGTTTCTGCTTCCTTCTTCTGGGAGAAGTATGTGGCTGTTTGTTTTTCTTTTTTAAACTGCCAGAGGGGGTGTGTTCCGTGAGTGGAAGTGTGCTGATTGGGTGGGGATTATGTGTGTTCTGATTGGGTGGTTCTAAGGCTGGCAGCTGAGACCAGCCCATCCACTCAAAACACACCCCCACCCAATCAGAACACCCCCACCATTCAAAACACACTCCCACCCAATCAGAACACACATAATCCCCACCCAATCAGCACACTTCCACTCACGGAACACACCCCCTCTGGCAGTTTAAAAAAGAAAAACAAACAGCCACATACTTCTCCCAGAAGAAGGAAGCAGAAACCACTAGCCTGATGATGACGGATGGGATTTCGTCGAAACGTTGCGCCTACACCTTTAGTTCTACGCGGGGAAAAACCCGAAAAACCAAGGATCCACATACAGGCACCCGCGAAAACCTCAGAAAACATATATATATATATATATATATATATATATATATATATATATATATATATATATATATATATATATATATATATATATATATATATATATATATATATATATATATATATATATATATATATATATATATATATATATATATATATATATATATACCGGTATATATATATATGTGGATCTTTGGTCATTTGGGTTTTTTCCCGCGTAGAACTAAAGGTGTAGGCGCAACATTTCGACGGAATCCCATCCGTCATCATCAGGCTGGTGGCTTCAGCTTCCTTCTTCTGGGAGAAGCATGTGGCTGTTTGTTCCTCTTTTTTAAATATATATATGGACTCCTGAATTCCTGTGCTTAACAGGCAGTGAAAGAATGAAGGGCATGCTAGCTAGGGGAAAATAATTCTGTGGTACCCCCTTTCCCTTGGTGCCCTAAGCAATATGCTTATTTTGCTTAATGGCTAATGCAGGGCTTACCCTAGACTTCAAAGGCCCACTGAAATATTTTGATAGATCTTTGGATTCTAGAACTTTTAGTATACACCAGAGCCAAGATGGCACAGTGGTTAGAATGCAGTACTGCAGACTACTTCTGCTGACTGCTGGCTGCCAGAAGTTCAACAGTTTGAGTCTCACTGGCTCATGGTTGACTCAGCCTTCCACCCTTCCAAGGTCGATGGTTGAGGGCAATATTCTGATTCTGTAAAACCACTTAGAGAGAGCTGTAAAGCATTGTAAGTGGTATATAAGTCTAGATAGTATAAAAATAGATCAATATGGTCATGATGATACAATCAAAATGTCACCATTTTGTACATGCATGTGACATCAACACACAGGCAAAAGAGGTGGGGCTTCAATTACATTGCCATGATTTTTACCACCACCACCACCACCACCCCATGCAAATGGTTCTTCTGTATATCTACAAATACTTTGTAATAGTTTGCTCATATACACTGTACATGAAGCAATAGGTGATTAATGATCTCTCAGAATGATCTTCAGTTTGGCCTTTTATGTCTCTCAGTGCTGGGAGATTTTGTTTTTTCCCATTAACCTATTGAAATACACTTTTTAGCTCCCAAATTAAACTTGAGAGAGCTAGTTTGATGCAGTTTTTAAGGCACCAGATTAGAAACTGGGTTGCAGTCTTGTCTTGGGCACAAAGCCAACTGGATGATTTTAGGCCAGCCACTCTCTTGCTGCCCTAGGAAGGAGGCATAGGCAAATCACTTCTGAAAATCTTATCAAGGAAATGGCAGGAACTTGTCCAGGCAATCACCAAGAATGAACACTTAGTTGAAGGCATATTCCCCATCTCCCAAAACTTTACCTTGAGCAGTGGAACTTTCCATATGTATGGACAGAACCAATATGGACTTAAACTGAGCAATACAAAATTGTATTTCAAAATCAAATCAAGTGAGGAATCTACCATTCAACATTCCATGCCATTCATGTCAGCCCAGGTGGACCTCTGATTTGTCAAATGTCAAGGCAGTGATGAGGTCCCCAGGCAATTGTTTCTTTTGAATCCAGAGACAATAAGCACACCAATGAATATAGTATAAGCTTTATTAGTACTTTAAACAAAGAGATTTAAAAGTATGGTGTAAAAAACATATATAGCAAGGAAGATTGTTAGGCATATGGTGTTAGCCTACAATGTTGGGTTGAAAATATATCAACCATGGTGTTATGGCTTTAAGTTGTTAATTGGCCAATGGGTGTGTAAGTGTTCTCATGGCCATAAGAGGAAGCTAGGAACGTAGCTTCTCTCTCTCTCTGAATTCACTGCTTTCTACTGTTACTGTTTTTGCTCTGCTGTTGGTTTACTACTGTTGTAAACCTGAACTGTGTATTGACCTCTGGACCGGTAAGAAGACTTTGTAGTTTGGATTACTCCTTGGACTGTTGCTATTGTTTATGACCTGGACTGTTTATTTTTGACTGTGCATTTTTGTTCTTACACCACCTCAAAAGTAAACTACTTTTTGTTTTTATAACTCAGTGTATTCTTGTGTGACTTTACTGCTCTCAGTACCATTCCTTGTCTGTGCAACTCTTTGGTAGCACAAGGAGACCTCTGCACAACAAATTCCTTAACACTGGTTATGGGCCCAGGCCTGTACTGAGAGTTAGTACACACAGTATTCCTAGCTGAGTTTGTGTTAGCTTTTTGGTGTAAAATGGCACAAGAACTGTTGTCAGGCATCTCCTGGATAACTCGGTTGGATGGGACAAACTATGTTTCCTGGTCCACGAAATGCTGCTTGCTTTTGCGCAAGGAAGGACTATGGTCTATTGTAAATAACCCACCAGATACTACTGCTTGGGATCCAGATGACGAAGAGGATGTAAAGAAGTTAGACAACTTTAAACGAAGCAATGAGAAAGCTCTTTGTATTATTGGACTAACACTGAACGACCAGCAGCTTGTCCATATTCGTGGTGAGGAGTCTGCTGCTAGGTGTTGGGATATTTTGCGAAGGCTTTATGTTCGAGACAGTGTGGGTGCACATATACACCTTACACGTAAGCTGTTTAGGATTCGTTTGCAGAAGAATGGAGATATGCTGACCCATTTAAATTACATGAAGGCAACTTTTCAAGAGCTTCATGAAAAGGAGCTGATTTTTTCAGAGTTGCATCAGGTCTACATTATTCTGTCATCTTTGGATGAGAGTTATGATGGGTATGTTTCTTCTTTGGAAGTCCTGACCAGAGAGGAACTGACATTGACTAACATTACTGGGAGACTGCTGGAAGAGTCCAGAAGGAGGCGTGACAGAGACCAGCTGAGAGAGACACAGCCACGAGAGGAGCAGCCATTCTCCACTGCTTACAATGTCAAGAAATGTTATTCTTGTGGGGCTAGAGGGCATATAGCCAAATTCTGTAGAAAGGGTAAAAAACAGAATGTAAATAGCAGTGGAAAGGCTAAGAAGAGCATTGGTTTGGCTATTTCTGATGAATCAACATCCAGAAATAATGAATTGTGGGTTGTTGATAGTCGGGCTTCACAATGCATTACTAAAGTGAAAAAGAGGTTTATTAATATGAAAAACAGCAACCAATATGTTTCACTAGCCAACGGTTGGAAGATGAAGGCCTCTGGTGAAGGTAATTCCTATTGTCCATGCATTGATGAACAGTTACCTATGTTATATATACCTAAGCTAAGATTCAACCTGTTATCTGTAAGGGAATTGGTTAAAGTTGGGTTTGTGGTAACATTCAGAGGGGAGCAGTGCACTATTGAGAGGAATGGAACCTGTGTAACTGCTAATTTGAAAAATGGTTTATTCGTTCTCACAAGTAACCAGGTTAGTACAGTAAAAGCTAACTCAATATGTGAGAACAAGAAGCCACATGACGAATGTATACATTTATTGCATAGGCGGTTAGGGCATGTAAATTTCAACTCACTACGTAAAACAGTTGAGTTAGTAGAAGGAATTAAACTGAAGCCATGTAGTAAGTATTTGAATTGCAATGCCTGTAATCAGGAAAAGAGTAAGGCAACTCCTGCAAACAGGTTAAACGGCTTCAAAACAACTGTACCTTTGGAAGTTGTGTTTGCTGATTTAATTGGACCCATGAAACCAAGTTTAGGAGGGTCATGTTATGTTTTAAGTATATTGGACCACTACTCTCGTTATGGTTTTTGTTATCTGCTTAAGTCAAAGGCAGACACTTTCCAACAATTTGCAAACTGGCTCAAATTCGTGGAGAGAAAAACAAATAGAAAGGTTCAGTGCATAATTACTGATAATGGTACTGAATTTACAAACAAGCGCTTTGTTGATATGCTACAATCAGCTGGCATTGAGCATAAACGTTCAGCCCCTTATAGGCCTCAACATAATGCATTTGTTGAGAGACGTGGGCAAACGTTACAAGCCATGATGAGAACCATGTTAAGAGATTCTGGCTTAACAGATAGACTGTGGGGGGAGGCAGCAAAATGTGCAAACCATGTTCTGAATTTAGTTGTTAATACGTCTACTGGTAAAATACCATATACAGTATGGCATGGTAGAAGACCAAACCTTGATTACCTGCACACGTTTGGCACCCCAGCTTGGGTCCACATTCCTACACAACTCAGGAGTAAAGGCCAACATAGGGCTAGGCAATTATACTTTGTAGGTTATGAAGCTAACCACAGATCCTATCGTTTCTGGGAACAGGGCACAACTAATGTATATAACAGTGCGAGTGCAAAGTTCCTTGAGCACATTGGTTGGGATAGGTTAGAGCAAGTAACTGTTAATACTGATCCTCTAGTGTTTGAGGACTCCCATGATAATGTAACTAGTAATGATAATACATCTCCTGTAAATATAAAAGATGAAGAGGAGATAGGGGAGATAAAAGAGGAATCAGAGGAAGGAGAGGAGACAGAAACTCAAAACCCTGTAATTCCTTGGCGTTCAACGCGTATCAGACGTCCACCTGATCGCTATGAAGCAGTATAGTATGTCAAGTTAATGTAGAGCCATCTAACTATGATGAGATCAGGATGTATCCTGAAAAGGAACAGGCATCATGGAAAGCTGCAATGAACAGGGAGTTGAAGTCTTTGCAGGATCTTAACGTTTATGAGACAGCAAAACTGCCACCTGGTGAGCAAGCTATAGGTTGTAAATGGATATATAAGATAAAGAAGGGTGTAGATGGAACTATAACCCATAAGGCACGTTTGGTTGCACAAGGTTTTGCCCAAACTACTGAGGATTATGACGAAGTGTTTGCACCCAGTCTAAGGGCAACTACTTTAAGAGCAGCTTTAGTGTGGACAGCTAAAAACCAATATATGGTTACCCATGTAGATGTTGAAACTGCATATTTACATGCTCCATTGCAACATACTATTTATTTAAGAATACCACCAGGATTGACCAATGATAGAGACCATGATTGTTGGGAATTAAAGAAAAGCCTCTATGGATTGAAACAATCAGGCTATGAGTGGAATAAATGTATAGTTAATGAGTTGATTGCAATAGGTTTTGTAGCCAGTAATGCTGATCCTTGTTTGTTTAGAAGAGAACACAACGGAGCATTATCTTTTCTTTTATTATTCACAGATGATATTGCAATAATAACAAAAACTGAGTTAGAAGCACAAACTATCATTTCAAGATTGCAAAATAAATTCACAATTAGAAATCTTGGGAAAATAAGCCACTATTTGGGGTTAGATATTGTGAAAACGAATAGGGGTCTAAGGTGTCGCAAGCCAGTAAAATTTCTCAGTTATTAAAGAGATACAACATGGAAATGTGTAAACCAGCAAAAACTCCGATGGCTATGGATTTTAAGGACACTAATGTTGAGAGTCCTGTATTTGATAAGACTATGTACCAATCTTTGATAGGAAGTCTTATGTATCTTAGTAATTGGACTAGACCTGATATTTCTTACTGTGTAAATCAATTAGCTAGGTACAACAATAATCCTACTGTTAGACACTGGCAATCAGCTAAACGAGTATTAAGGTATTTGAAGCAGACTATTCACTACTCGTTATATTTAGAGCCAAAGCGTGAGTTAATCCTTACTGCATATGCAGATGCGAGTTTTGCCTCTGATACAAGCACTCGTAAATCTACCTCAGGGTTGGCTGTAATGTTGGGTGATTCTTTGATTGGATGGAAGTCCATTAGACAAAAGCACATAAGCTTATCTACAATGGAGGCTGAATTTTCATGTCTATCAGTGTTATGTACAGAACTGCTAGTGTACAGACAATTATTGTTAGATATGGGTTTAAACGTAAATGATCCATTTATTGTGTATGAGGACAATCAAGCTGCGATAAAGATGGCTAACAATGCTGCAGTAAGAACAAGATCTAAACATACTGATCTTCGTTATTTAAATGTCAGACAATGTGTCAAAGATAAATTAATACAGTTAGAGTATTGTCCATCTGATGTAAATATTGCAGACCATTTTACGAAGGTACAAAGTGCTGTAAAACACAATGCTAATTGTGAAAGAATGTGCATAAGATTGTAAGAGTTATATATTATTCTACCCAAAGGGGAGAATGTTAGGCATATGGTGTTAGCCTACAATGTTGGGTTGAAAATATATCAACCATGGTGTTATGGCTTTAAGTTGTTAATTGGCCAATGGGTGTGTAAGTGTTCTCATGGCCATAAGAGGAAGCTAGGAACGTAGCTTCTCTCTCTCTCTGAATTCACTGCTTTCTACTGTTACTGTTTTTGCTCTGCTGTTGGTTTACTACTGTTGTAAACCTGAACTGTGTATTGACCTCTGGACCGGTAAGAAGACTTTGTAGTTTGGATTACTCCTTGGACTGTTGCTATTGTTTATGACCTGGACTGTTTATTTTTGACTGTGCATTTTTGTTCTTACACCACCTCAAAAGTAAACTACTTTTTGTTTTTATAACTCAGTGTATTCTTGTGTGACTTTACTGCTCTCAGTACCATTCCTTGTCTGTGCAACTCTTTGGTAGCACAAGGAGACCTCTGCACAACAAATTCCTTAACAAAGATAATACCCAAAGCTGGCATGAGTTCCTTAATAGTGATAGCAGAGATACCTCAAGAGTGGTGAATTTCCACAGTACCTGTGCTAGGTTCTGTGCAAAACCTCTCAGCTTAACAACCAGTAGCTAGAATGCAGTATTGCAGGATAACTGCCCACATTCAGGAGTTGGATCCTAACCAACTCAAGGGTGGCTCAGCCTTCCCTCTTTCGAAGGTCAAGAAAATGAGGACCAAGAATGTTGGGGGTAATATGCTGACATTGTAAACCATCCAGAGAGTGCTGTAAAGCACTATGGAGTGGTATATAAGTCTAAGTGCTATTGCTATTAGGATTTTTTCTTAAAACTTGGCATCGTGACTTCATGGCCTTGTTTCTATGGTCATAAGAGTACAAGACATGACTTCTCTTGGACAGAAATTGACATAACTGCAACATACAAACTCAGTGTGTGAGATTTAAGGGATCTGACAAAGTGACATGCAACAAGTCTCAGGGCTCTATGGAATTGGTTTACCTCATGATTACCTGGGACAGACTGGTTTTCAAATTTGGCTGTAAGGTGCTTAGCTCTTTTGGCTGGCATTAGGTCTTTTAGAAACTGTTTTCAGAAGATTATAAGATTAAATCTTGTCCTTTCATATACATATTTTGCTCACTGAGAGGTTGGAATTGGGGAGGACTGTGGGAATATCTAACACTATTTTTTGGAGGACATCCCCTTCAGTAAGAAGTATCTAGTAAAACTTGATCATTTGTTTTGGATCCTGGATTCCAAACTTGATCATTTGTTTTGGATCCTGGATTCCACACTAGATATCCATGTTAACTTGAGGAGGTTGAGATGCCTTGGGTTCTTAATCAGAAGACCTTGCCCTCTTGTATGTATGGGGTTACTAGAAAGCTCAGAGCAAGAGGAACACCTTACACATCAGAGTGTGTGGTGGCAGGTGAGCACTCTGAATTCTGTAGTTGGGACATCTCAGAGTGAGTCTGGTGCATTGTTAGAGACCCCACACACCCACTTTATGGTCTGTTTCTGTTGCTACCCTCTGGAAGCAGCTTTCAACGTATTTCCAGCAAGACTACCAGATTCTGTAACAGCTTTGTTCCCTATACTATCTGTCTGGTAAGCTCACAAGATTCATTTTTCTCACCATGTACGTGTATACATCTGAATTAGACTGTTCTCTCTGGACCACATATGTTTGTGCATGTGGTTATATGCAATTTTTTTGAAATATTTGTGTAGTGTATATTGAGATGGTGACCCTTTGAGAGCTGAATGCAAAAAAATGTCATTTTTGTGTATGCCAATTAGTGTACATTTAAGGTGACAATAAAGTTATTCTATGTCTCTGTCTATGCCTTCAGCTGACTGACCAACATTTTGGAGAGAAAGAGACAGAAAGACTCAGAGAGATGGAGGGCTGGGGGGAAGAGAACCCCAGCACAGTTTTCTGTTAAATTAAACTTAAAGAAGAAAGGGAAATATACAGGTAGTCCTCAACTTACAACCGCTCATTTAGTGACCATTCAAAGTTACAGTGGAACTGAAAAAAGTGACATATGAACATTTTTCACAGTTACAAACTTTGCAGCACCCCCATAATCATGTGATCAAAATTCAGATACTTGGCAACTGGTTCATATTTATGACGGTTGCTATGTCCCAAGGTCATGTGATCATCTTTTGTGACCTTCTGTGAAGCAAAGTCAATGGGAAAACCAGATTCACTTAACAACTGGATTACTTACTTATCAACTGCAGTGATTCACTTAACAACTATAGCAAAAAATCAGCATAAAAC